>JAMJFZ010000320.1:12437500-12640000 GCA_026225945.1 Cricetomys ansorgei
GACACCAGTTATAGAAAATGCTAGTAAATGCCCTGTATGCCATCTTTCAGTTAATTGGACCAAAGCAGTGGAAATAGAAATCTAACTACTGTCCTGAGTAAAAGTTTTAGGGAGAAATATATAGATTTTTTCTTTTCTAGTTCAAAGCAAGGCCAACTGATGTCAGGCTAAGAGTACTTGAAGGATGTGCCTGATCACGCAGAAGCACAGACAGTTGTCGGCTACCAGATCAATGCTAACGAAGCGAGTATGCCCCACAGCAAGGGAATATGAACAAAAGCACTTCATTGGCTTTCTCCATCACCTGATTTGACATTGATTTCCAATGTTTTAGAAAAAGGAGCCCAAGGTTAGTCCCTATGCAGTCAAGTCTGAGGCTTAAACATCTGCTGCCACAGCACAGATGGAAACTTTTTTTTTTTTGAGGGTTTATGAAAGAATAAGAGAACCCTTCCTCTCCATGTGGAAACTACTCATTTATGATTCTTTCTTTCCATGGTTGAAAAACAAATGAAAGGGTAGGACAAGGAAGCAAATCTCTCTAAATGCTGACAGGTGTTCCTTTAATAGATGCCCCCCACTTCTCCTCTTCTCCCATTCCTCCTCCTCCTCCTCCTCCCCCTCCCCCCTCCCTTCTCCTTCTCTTTCTCTTCCTCCCCTTTCCGGTGTGTGTATGTGTTTGCGTGTAAGTGAGGGCACATGTAAGTACGGGTGTGCACGTGCATGGTGCTCACGTAGAGGTCAGGCATCTTCCACCTTTGGTTTGAGACAGGGTTTCTCATTGGCCTGGAACTTTGTCACAGGCGAGGCTAGCTGGCCCTTGAGCTTCCAGGAGCCCACCTGCCTCTGTTTCCCACCCTGCAGTGCTGTCATCACAGCTGCATGCCGCCATGCCAGTTTTTAGAGGAAGGGTTTTGGATCTGAACTCAGGTATTCCTACTTATAAGGCAAGCATTTTACTGACAGCCGTTTCAGCAGCCCATGAATCTTTTTATTCTCAGAAAACTGGATTTTATGTCCCCACTATGGTGTCACCAGACTCAATGATTTTGCAAAGAATTTTAGTTACTTTTTAAAAATTGCATTTATGTATTTAGTCTTTGTGTGTGTGTGTGTGTGTGTGTGTGTGTGTGTATGTGGGTGCATGTGTTCTGTAGCATTTTCAGAGGACAACCTGTAGGGGTCAGTTCTCTCTTTCTACCATGTCTATCCTGGGGATCAAACTCAGCTGATCAAGCTTGGCAGCAAATGCCCCCACTTGCTGAGCCACTGGCTCCATTTCAATTGCTCTTTTTTTTTTGTTTTTTTGAGACAGAGTTTCTCTACTGTAACTGGCTATCCTGGAACTCACTCCGTAGAACAAGCTGGCCTCGAACTCACAGTGATCTGCCTGCCTCTGCCTCCCAAGTGCTGGGATTAAAGGCGTGTACCACCACCACCTGCCATTTCAATTACTCTTAAGTCTGTTTCCCTACAGAAACAATGAGTTAGAGAGGCAAGCTGCAGATTTCACTCACAGCAATGGCATCCTCTAGGGGAAGGGGTCACCATTGATTAGGGGCTAGGGCCCCCCCCCACTTTTGTAAGTAGAGAACTTTTAAAAACCGAAACAGTCCAAATAAACCTATGCAGTGGTGTGGTTTAGAGGTACTCTCTGGAATTAGACCCACTGATCCCAGTCAGAGCTTCCTCACTGGTTAGTGGTGGGATCTCTCACGAGTTGCAAAGACTATACTTCAATCTCTGCAGCTATTATGCATATAAAATGCTGTCCACTGTGTAGAGCTGTTATATAACATAAGCAATGTGGTTAGATCAAGTCTGGCTTATAGTAATGACCCACAGGGCATTAGTGCATATTTGGATACCCACCTCAAATCTACCCGCCTGTGTTTGTAGAGGCATACATTCCCCAGCAAAAATGTAGCCTCACTCTGCTGGGAGATATTTAGGTAATAAGCAGTCAGCCGTGGGATGACGGTGACTAGATTTGATAGTCTTACAAGAAGTGGAGTAACAGAAACCACCTTCAAGGCTACCCTTCCTTACATTTCTGTGAGGAGAGCCAGCAAGTGGTCTCAATTAGTAAATTTGTGTTGGGATCTGATTTTTGTAGCTAAAAAGCGTTTTGGTTGATACAGTTACAATACCGTTGATAACCTCATTAAATATTAAGTGTATGGCAGGTAACATAGTAACCTTTCTGTGTACATTGTATCATTTGAGTTTCACAATAACCCAACAGGGCAAGTATTTTTAAAAATGATTCATTTTGTTTTTCTTTATGTGTATTTATGTGTTTGTGTGAGTCTGTGTTACATGTTTGCAGGTGCTCAAAGAAGCCAGAAGAAGGTCTTGGATTCCCTGGAGACGGAGTTACAGGTGGTTGTGATCTGACGTGGCTCTGTTGATCCCACTGGTCAAGAATAAGATCAACTTTGAGCCAAATTTGAAGCAAACTTTATTAAATACTGGCCAGGGTGATGGACACTGGCCAGGTCCATACCTGGGATTCCCAGAGAATGGCCATGAGTTGTGCTAGTCAGGTGCTTATAAAGGCAAACCCCACAAAGCTTTGTACTTTCCGCCTTCATCCAGTTGGGGGCAAGCATACACCCCGATGTACCTCCTGCCTATGTGTGATCAAGCACATCCTGTGCAGTTGGATTAATTTGGAAGCAAAGTCGTGTGGCTTCTTATCTTACCCCAGCATTCCAGGAAGTTATCTGTCCTTGGGCAAGTGGGGGTTGCAGGTTCGAGGTATTTTTGTTTTATAGATTTCTTAGGCACAGTAATTAAACCTTAAAATCATAACTTTAGCTCTCACAGTTCCAGGAACTGAACTTGGGTCCTGTGGAAGAGCAGTAAGTACTCTTAACCTCCAAGTCATCTCTGCAGTCTCAACTATTTCAATTATTATTATTATTATTTGTTTTTTTTTTCTCTGTTGTAACTCTGGTTGTCCTGGAACTCAGTCTGTAGACCAGGCTGGCCTCGAACTCACAGAGATCCACCTGCCTCTGTCTCCTGAGTGCTGGGATTAAAGGTGTGTGCCACCACTGCTCGCTTTATTGCTTCTTTCTTTTGCTGTTGTTAGCTTGTAAACTGAAAGATTGTGAGCCACTGATCCTCCTGTTTCTGTCCCTACCTTCCATGCTGGGGTTACCAGGTGTGGGACCACATGTGACTGTCACAGATGCTGGGGATCTGAATTACGGTCCTCATGTTCACGTAGCAAGTGCTCTTAACTCCTGAGCCATCTCTACAGTACTCATTTTTCTAATTTTAACAGATACGTAGTATTGCTGTGTGCATTTTATAATTTACATAAGCGAAGCTGTGTGTGGCGGAGCATATTTATAGTCCCAGCACTTAGGAGGCTGAGGGAGGAGAACTGCAACAAGCTGAAAGCTAGTCTGGGGTACATAGGAAGTGCCAAGCCAGCTAAGATTTCAGAGTGAGAACTTACTCCAACAAAACAAAATAAAACTTACATAATAAAAGTCTGACTGAACAGCCAACATTTTATCAATGTTTAGTTTATTGTAATTCTGTTACATCTTATGACTGTAAATACATCACCACTTATTATCCATCCTGATAGTGTTTAGTTTTTCCAGGGTGGATACTCAAGGGTGGAGCTGCCACTTGTGAATGCAAGTGCAAAAGAGAGTTCAAAAATCGCTGTCCGAAGTCCTGAAACAATTTATCATCCTACAAGGCACATGTAAATATCCATTTTCCACATTCCTTTCCCACAATTCATATTAACAAGCTTATTATTCTTTGAATGTTCCTGTTGGAGATATGAAAGACCTGAGAGAAAATTGGCTATACTCCTCCCACACCGAAGAAATCTTCTAGGCCTCTCTTGCTGCAGGCTGAGTTCCAGGGCTCACAGTCAGGTCTATTCCTGAGCCTCCTGCTCTGTTCCAACTGCCCACGACCTCATTTTCCTGGAATATGAGTTGATAATGAGTCCTGATGTCTTTGAGGGTGAGTCCTGCTTCATTATTCGTAAGAACTGTCCTGCTGGTTCTTTGACCTTTGTTGTCCTCTAGGAATCTTAGCATCAGCTGGACAAGGACTATGGACATCCCAGTGGATTTGATCAGAATGCAGTGGCTTCACAGATTCATTTTCAAAGAGCCGCCATCTCTGAACACTGTCTGCTTCCTACTCAGGGACACGCTGCGTTTCCTTACTTCCCTCACTGACATGTTTCAGAATCTATTTGCTTAAGTAAATCTGTATATTGTTTTCCCAATATTAATACAGATTAATACAGCTTGTCAGCTACATTCCTACAATAGCTTATAGTTCTTGTTGCTATTGATGACCGAGACAATTTTTAAATCTGTGCCTTTTAATTGAACGCTGCTTGGGTATAGAGAGGCTATTGATTTTTGTGGATGATTTTTATTTCCGTCAAGCTCTTACTGCTTTTAATAGTTTATATAGTCTTGTAGATCTTTCTGTGTAAACAGCATTGTTATCTGTGAAGAATGACAGCTATGGCTGTTCTTGTGTAGTCTCTGTATACCCCTCTCCCCCATCCCCCACTCTTTCTAGTCTTCTTGTTGTAGCCACGGCTTCCAGGAAAGAGCCGAATATAAATGGTGTTAAAGGGCGTTGTCCTAGCTGTGATAAAGTAGCCTTCAAAAGCAAATTCAGGGAGAAAGATTTTATTTTAGCTCACAGCTTTAGGTCTGTCATTACACGGAAGTCAAGGTAGCATGAACTCGAAGCAGCTAGTTACATCCACGGTCAAGAAGAGCTTGTGTTCGACTCTACTTTCTTCAGTCTTATCGTACCTTTCAGGCCTCAAACCCAGAAAATGGTGCCACTAATAACTTACCACATCAGCACGCAGCCATACCTACAGGCAGGTTCAGTCTAGACTGTCCTTCACTGAGACTCTCTTCCTGGGTGACTCTAGAGTGTGTTCATTTTTTGCTTTACATAGGGTTTCCTGTCCTTCCACCACGTGGGCCCCAGAAAGTGCTTTTTACCTGCTGAACATCTCACCGGTCCAAGCATTTATTCACTCTGTGGGAATTTTGGTAATTCAAGTCATTTCTTGACAATTAAAACTAAGCACTACAGGCATCCTTTTTACGGAAAGAATAATGCCTGAACCCTTAAGATTTCAGCCTGATACTTAAAGGAGGGTTTTTATAAAAAAAAAGACTTATTTTGTTTTTATTATGTGCCTGCGTGTGTGTGTGTTCATGAATGCAGGCACCCACAAAAGTCCAGAGAGGGAATTGGGTTACCAGGAGCTGAAGTCACAGACAGTTGTGAGCTGCCACGTGGGTTCTGAGGACTGAACTCGGGTCCTCTGAAAGGACAGTCAGTCAGTAGTCTTAACCCACCAAGCCATCTTTTTTTTTTTTTTTAAATGGATACCCTTTGTCAAGCAAAGATCATTCTCCCCTTGTCTCAGCTGCTATGTTTTAATAACATGTAGGTATTGAGTTTCATTTGTTCTTTTTCTGAAGCTTGGAGATTACCACTCCCGTCTCCCCTAACATATTAGCATGGTACTACTTGAATTGATTTTCTGATATTAATCATCTCTGCATTCCTGGGATAGGCCTTTATTAGTCTTGGTGTATTTATTTGTGAATTACTTTCATATGCAACATTTTTTTTCCCTGTATTCTGTTCTTCCCTCTTAGTGTAGATTTTGACATGTCCCGGCGGTTATCAGAATGTCGTAACAGCGAAGTAACCAGCGCTCTGATCCCTGACTCAGTCAATGTTAGGAATGGGCGGGGCTGTGAGAAACAGCACGACTACTGTTCACTGAAATCAAAGCATCAATCTTGTTTTAAAACATTTTTTAAGATGCTTTTCATACAAAATATTTTGATCAGGTTTTCCCCTCTCCTAGATCCTCCCTACCTTTTTACCCACCCAAATTCATCTCTCTCTCTCTCTCTCCTCCTTTCATCTCTTCTCCCTCTCTCTTTCATACGTACTCCCCACCACCATCACCAAAACAAAACAAAAAAATCAAAATAGACACTTCCTGCTGTAGATGGGATTAACAGAGACACATCCCTGGATAATGTGGAGAGACAGAGACTTTGGAACACTCAGTCCTAAAGGGGATGTCTTCATCGAGTTCCTCCCCCAGGGCCCAGGGATCTATGAGGAAGAGGAGGCAGAAAGAATATAAGAGCCAGAGGTGTTGGAGGACTCCAAGGCGACAGTGTTTTCCAGACACAACAGGACTTATGGGACATATGAACTCATAGAGGCCGTGTCAAAGCACAAGGCCTGTACAGGTTCAAGCCAGACCAGGTCTCAGCGCCGAGATGGGGAAGTGGATATGGGTTTTCACACCTTATCCCCAGGAATAGTTTGGTCAGTACAAAACAAACTTCATTTTTTTTTTTCCTGTGGGCTTTGTTTTATTTTGGAATTTTTTATTTTTAAGTACCAGTGGTGGTTTGAACAGGAATGGCCCCCATAAGCTCGTATATGTGGATGCTTGGTCAGGAGGGAGTGACACTACTTGAGAGGGATTAGGAGATATGGTCTTGTTGGAGGAAGTGTGTCACTGGGGATGGGCTTTGGGGTTTCAAACGCTCAAGCCAGGCCCAGGGTCTTTCTCTTTTCCCGCTGCTTGCTGATCCAGATGTAAAACTCTCAGCTACCTCTCCAGTACCATGTCTGCCTGCGTGCCACCATGCGTTCCGTCATGACGATAATGAACTAACCTTCTGAATGTAAGTGAGCCCTGATCAAATGTTTTCTTTTATAAGAGTTGTGTGGTCATGACATCTCTTTACAACAATAGAACCTTGACTAAGACAGTGCCAAGTGGCTTTAGTTGCTAACGCATTATTTAAAGCTTATGTTTGAATTCGTGAATAGATTTGGCTTGTGACTCTTTTTTTTAGCAAATTTTCTCCAGTTCTTGCTACTAAGGGCACGTTAGTCTCATACAATGAATCAGGAAGACTTTCTTCTTTCTAGAGGCATTGTGACAGATTTTCCTGAGTTAGGAAATACCTGTTTCTTGGAGGTATGGGGTATACCTGAATAACAGTTTCAGCCCCTCCTTGAGGGGCTGAGGAATAGCGTAGGTCTTAAATTGTAATTCAACTTCTTAAAAAAATGAATCCATTCAGGGTTTTAAATTTCTTAAACTTTGAAGATTGCATTTATTTATTAATTTAGCTTGACGTGTGTGTGTGTGTGTGTGTGTGTGTGTGTGTGTGTGTGTGCGCGCGCGCGCGTGTGCACACATGCCATGGTACTTGTGAAGGTCAAAGAACAAGTTTCAGGAGTTGGTTCTCTCCTTCCGCCACGTTGGTCTCAGAATGAACCTTTATCCACTCTTTATCCATCTCGCTGCCCAAGCTCCTATTTTGCACAAGAGAATTTTGGTAATTCAAAACTCTTTCCTGAACAAGAGTTTACTTGCCCAGGTTTCAAGTTCATTAGCATCAACATTTTAAGACGCTCCAGGTTTTTAATGAGTATGTATAATTTATGCATCTCCTTCATGTGCAACATGGACAGTTTTCACTTCAGCTCTTTTTATTATTCATTCTTACTGATAACTAGCTATTCAGTCTCTGCAAAAATTTAGCTTGTGGCTCTTCTGACCCTCTTTAATTCTGTAGTTTGTGGGTATATGGTAAATGTCTGCCTCTACAGTTTTCATTTCCTTTCTTCTGTCTTCCAGTGGCTTCATTTGGGTTTTTCTAACACACTGAATTAGATGCTGACATTCACTCCACGCTGATCTACTTATCCTGGAAATGCACACATTTAAGGCTCCACTTTCTGCTGGGTACACCTCCAGCGGTATCCATCACGTTTGATATGTAATATTTTTATTGTCACTGAGGTCTGAACATCACTTCCTTTATGGTTTATGTGTGGCTCACAAATTATGCACAGGATATTTAAAAAATTTCCAGTATGCAGTTTAGAAGCCTATTTGAAGTTACCACTTGCTAATTTTATAGTACTTTAGTCACGGAGCAAGTTCTGTGTGCTACAGAATATTCAGAGTTTATTGAATCTTCCTTTGTGAGCAAGTTCTCTATTGATTTTTGGTGCAAGATGAAAGTTATAGCCAGTTTGGTGAAATTTATTAATTGTGATGTTTTTGGATATCTTTCCTTATTGAAAAAATGTTTTATTATTTTATGTGTGGGTGTTTTGCTTGTGTGTTGTCTGTGCACCACGTACTTGCAGTGCTTCTGGTGGTAAGAAGGAAGTGTCAGATCCCCTGGGACTTGAATTACAGAGGGTTGTGAGCAGACATATGAGCCATGTGGGTGTTGAGGATTTGAACTCAGGTCCTTTGAAAGAGCAGCCTTAACCACTGAGCCGTCTCTCCAGCCCCTGCTTTACCTATTTTGAAGCAATATTATTAAGTATGTGAAGGTTAAGTATTATATTTTCCAAATAAATTATTTATTTAACTATTAAACAGTGTTTTTCTCAATTAAATTCGGTTTCACGTGGTTTGCAATGACTGAATGAAATTCATGGTTATCCCTTACCCATTATGTATTTTTCCCCTTTTTATTTTCAACTTTTTTGACAGTAGGTATTTTTCATAAGCAATTTACAATTGAAAGTAAATCTATTTTAAAAGCTACATGAGCAAAGTTAGTGAATTTAACACTGCATGCTTGTGATTACTGATGTGCTTATGTGTCTATACCATTTAAAATAGTCATATATTTATATTTATTTCTGTCTGTGTGTTTGTGCATGTACGTGGCACAGCATGCATGTGGAGGTCAGAGGTTAACTTGTAGGCATCAGTTCTTTCCTTCTACCATGTAGGTTCCAGGGACCAAACTCCAGTCTTCAGACTTGACAGTAGGTGCCTTTACCACTGAACCATCTTGCCACCACCCTTCGATCATTTTTAAGATTAATCTTTTAGTAGCATACAAGGTAATATATTTCAGTATATTTTCACATGTGAATCATCATATTTTGTTCTTATTCTTTCACGGTCCTCCCCTGTCGCTCCGCTTTCTCCCTCCAGCACCCTTCTTGCTTCTACCTAGTATATATTCCGTTACCCTCTCTGTTCTTTCTTCCATTTCTCTCCCGTTAGTCCATTTTGTAGTCTTATGCCTCACTACACGAACACATATATACATTTAAATCTAGATTCCTCATAGGAGAGGAAATGTATGGTATTTGTGAATATAGTATTAGTGAATATTTCACTAATATAACAATCTCCAGTTCCGTTCATTTTCTTGCCAATGCCGTAATTTTATTCTTTTTTAAAAAAATTTTATTTTTACTTTATGTACATTGGTGTTTGGCCTGCACATATGTCTGTGTGAGGGTGTCAGATCCCCTGAGACCGGAGTTACAGACAGTTGTGAGCTGCCATGTGGGTGCTGGGAATTGAACCTGGGTCCTCTGGAAGAACAGCTAGTGCTCTTAACCATTGAGCCATCTCTCCAGCTCCTACAATTTTATTCTTTAAGAAAGAATGTTCCATTTTTATTTCTCCATTCACCTGCTGATGGACATCTGGGCTGGTTCTAAGCCTTGGCTACTATGAACAACACTGCCGTGAATGTGGGTAAGATGCCTCTGTGGCTCCTTTGGATGTATTTCTTGATGTCACCTTCTTCTTCTTCTTCTTCTTCTTCTTCTTCTTCTTCTTCTTCTTCCTCTTCCTCTTCTTTTCTTCTTCCCCTTCTTCTTCTTCTTCTTCTTCTTCTTCTTCTTCTTCTTCTTCTTCTTCTTCTTCCTCTTCTTCTTCTTCTCCTCCTACTTCTCCTCCCCCCTCCTCCTTCCTCCTCCTCCTTCTTCCTCCTCCTCCCTCCTCCTCCTTCCTCCTCCTCTCCCTCTTCCTTCTTCCTCCTCCTCCTCCCTCCTCCTTCCTCCTCCTTCCTCCTCCTCCCCCCTCCTCCTTCTTCCTCCTACTTCTCCTCCTCCTCCTTTTTTCTTCTCCTCTTCCTCCTCTCCTTCCTTCCTTTCTCTTCCTCTTCCCTCCCTCCTCCCTCCCTGGTGGAGTATAGTAGATTAGCCATTTGTTTGGGTTTTTCTTACTCTGTGCACTTTGTCCCCTTACCTTCTGTTTCAGAAGTTGTACACTGCTCTGCTCTTTAGGTGCTATTGTTACAGTTTTGTATGCATAATTAAGGCCAAAAGTCTAAATTTAACCATTCTCTGATCTTTTCATGAAAGAGCAAAATCTGGGGCTGGAGAGATGGCTCAGTGGTTAAGAGCACTGGCTGCCCTTCTAGAGAACACGGGTTCAATTCCCACCACCCACATGGCAGCTCACAACTGTCTGTAATTCCTGTCTCAGGGAATCTGACACCCTCACACAGACACACATGCAGGCAAAACACCAATGCACATAAAATAAAAAAAATATATATATAAAAGAAAGAGCAAAAGCTTCTGACTTTAATACCATTGTGTAGTATTTTTTAAAAAAAATCTTTAATAATTTTTACTTTATGTACATTTGTGTTTTGCCTGCATGCATGTCTATGTGAGGGCGCCAGATCTGGTGTAGGAGTTACAGACAAGGTGTGAACTGCCATGTGGGTGCTGGGAATTGAACTCAGGGCCTCTGGACCTTTATGTACTCAGCAAATACTCTGCTGTGTTTCACCCGCAACTTCCATTTAGGATTTAATCCTGTCTTTTAAAGCACACATACACAAAATCAATCAATACCTTCCCCACTATATTATAGCTAATGCTCACCTTTTAAAAAATTTTCATTTCTTCATTGTAGGTTTTATTTCCTTTTAGAGAAACATTCTTTTATATTAACATGTCATAAATACAGACATTCAATTCAATGAATTTTGAAAAGCTACCGTAAAACAGTATATAGGATGTCTCACTCATCCTGAAACTTTCCTCCTGCCATTTTCCTTGCCAACTCCCTGCCCACTGGTCTCAGAAACCCCACAGATTTTGTTTTCTATGATCACTTAGTGAATGTCACATAAATAAATCATCCAGCGTGCAGTCTTGTATTTGACTTCTTTCGCTCCAATGTTTTGTGTGCTTACTTAATTCTTTGCCATGACACTCATGAATCATATGCCACTGTGTAAATATCCCACCATGTATTCTTCTCTTGTCACTGGCAGTAGGCTTTCCTGAGTGTCAATTTTATCCCCGTCAGGTATCTGTTGTTCTGATAGCTATTCAGGCAGCCAGACCATGACTTCTGACTCCATCCTATGACCTCATCTAATAAGAGTAGCTGTTTACTTCCTGGACTCTCATTCCGCTTTGATCCTTCAAATTTCCTCCCTTTTGCCTGGGATGAAAATGCCATCCCTTCTGTTCCTTCAGTCCTTGTAAGATATTGAGAAGTATGGTGAAGCCGGGCTTCCTGTGATGCTGCTGCTGCTGTGCTCAGGAAGTTGAGAATGGCTGCTGTTGGAGCTAATTGTTCACAGGATTCCCCAATACATAATAATTACTTATAATACTTGTAAACATTTACCGTGTAGTGGCTATTAGCTAAGTATTTTATTTAGATTAGCAGAGGATTAGTAGATCATTGAATATTCGCCACAACCCTGTGGGTACTCTCACTTTACAGATAAGTATACTGAGGCTTAATTAAGTAGAGAGTCAAGATTCGAACTTGGGCTATCTCTCTACTTTGGATTTATAAAAATGTTTCTATTGCAATGTGAACCTCTGTGCATGTCAGCTGGCTAAGTACTCAGCCCATTTTTTTATTTTCTTCCGGCACCAAAGCATTTGTTAGTTACTTACAAATCTTTCTGCCCCCTAGTTCTTGGGTTGCAGTGCCTTCTCCATGAAGTGTGTGCCCATCTCCAGGGAGATGCCTCACTTCAGGGTGAGGCTCCTTGGATTGCTGAGCCTTCTCCACCCCTTTCTCCTTAGTGATAACCAGGTTTTCAGGGAACCAGTTGAAATCAGAGGGTCGAATTAAATATGTCTCCAGAAGGTGGGCCACAGTGCCAGTCTCCGGGAAGACCTTTGGGTTATTAAATGATGATTTCGCAGCACAGCTGGGCATTTGGTGAGTGAACCTCCAGATTAATTAAGCAGTGGTAATTAGCTGAGCCTTAGAGCTTAGTGGAGTGGCTGGAGTAGGTTATTTCCAGGTTACTACAAAGATTCCTTTAAATCTCTAGAGTCTTGTATCATTTCTTTCTTGCACCTCTGGAGGAGCAGAGCTGATTTCCCAGGAAACTTGGTGTCTTGCTTGGATGAATACAGTAATAAATACAGATGAGGTGACAGGTCAATTGGCTGTTTGCAATTCAAACTTTTCTTTATTGTGCATGAACTCATAGAGAGAGAGGCTGGAAGAGAGGGAGAGGGAAAGGGGAGGTGAGGGGGGAGGGTTTTTTGCAGTTTGGTTTATAGAGTGTATGTAAATTAGAAAGAAAATGCAGTTGTTGGAATAATTCAGGTCAAGTGCATACTGGAGGGACACTAAACAAAGAGAGAGAAAATGGCCAAGAGAGAATGGAGAATGGCAAGGAACAAAGTATGTGGAAACTGGCCTTGATCATGTGAAATGAAGGGTCACAGAATACAGTAGGGTCACCCAGGAAAGTGTGATTCTCCAGATGATCCTACTCTGGTTTGGAGACTCACAGCTCTGAGTTACTAATGAAGAAACAAAGGTGACACCAGCTCAATTTTGATAGAAGGTTCTCTTGCCCAGGGCTCTGGAAAGGGCTGTGGAAAGTAGGCAAATGGATTCATACAGAGTTTGGCCGTAGAATTCCCAGAGAGCATCTCTCACCTTTTTGGAACTTTAAGGAGAATCTCTGCCTGCAGTCCAGCTGCCATGAAGTCCAAAGATGGCTAGCACACTGTCACCAAGGTCTGGGCAGAACATGTCCTCACCAAACAGCAGAGCTATTTCCCCTACAAGGACTGAGGGCTGAGAGAGAAGAAATGTTTCCTTAGGCTGAGAGGAAAGGCAGAGTTCACTGGTCACTGGGCTTGAAACACAATGTTGGGCAAGGGAAGGCTCACTTGCTACTGATGTCCTTTCAGATCTCAGAGCATAGGTCAATGTCCATGACCCCGAAGGCTGTTCAGAGTGCAGTCATGTGACTGAGCTCCAGAGGTTGTCCCCCGAGAGCGTAGAATGTTCTCTTTAGTAAAGAGGCTTCCACACTTGGTCTGAGTGATTAGGTCTACCTTTTGGGCCTGATATGCTGTCCCATAAGAAGGACAAACATTTGCTGGGGAGCCAGTGAGCTGTGTATTTGTGTGTGTGTGTGCAACTGTGGAGGCCAGAAGTTGATGATCACTACTCAATTATTAAAGTAGGGTTTTTCATTGAACATGGAGCTTGCCATTTTGGTTAGACTGCTGGTCAGTGAATCTCCAGGATTCTTCTTTCTCTGCTTCCCCAGCTCTGGGTCATAGGAATGCTACTGTGCCCAGCTTTTTACATGGGTGCTGTGAACACAGTTCTTAATGCTTGAGTAGCAAGCATTTATCCATTGAGCTATCTTTCTATCCCATGAATGATGGATTATCGATCTATCTATCTATCTATCTAAAATCTATCATCTATTATCTATCTATCCCCATTTTTTACCTAGCTTTCCACTTAAGATGTGCAGGAGAGGTGGTAGTGCACACCAACTGGCTGTCCAGTGCCGAATGGTCAGCCCTGAAAACATACATCTAAGTAACATTATGTGGACTCAACAGTTTATGTTTAGGGATATATATGTACACATACAATGACAATTGATGAAGAAGCCATGCATTTGAAGGAGGCTCGAAATTCTGGCATGAGCTGATTCTACATTTTTAGGCCAGAGACAGTGTAAAAGATAATTCCTTTATACTGGGGGACGCCAGTCTATCTTTTCTGGATGAGGACTGTTCGTATTACAGAGGGTAATCTACTTTTCTTGGCGTGGACTAAAAGCAATCCATGTAAATAATATCTTCCTAGTAGTGTGTAGGTTGGTACTGAGCAAACTGCCGTGTACCATGACCGAGACAAGCTGACACACAACATTGACCATGGGAGGGAGGGCAGATGGATGCTCCCCTTAACAGTCAATCTCTTTTCTGTCCTCTCCAGCAGCTACTGAGCAGGATGAGGGGGGAGGGTGCTCAGTGAGTATGGTGGGGGTCGAGGCTGGGCAATGGGAGCTTCAGTGAAGCAGTGAGGCTGACAGCTGCAGGAGAACTCTAAGGGTCTTGTGGGGCCCGTGAGGAGGGGGAGGGGCTCTCCAGCATACTCCACTCCGGATGGGAGCTGAAACCGTAGAGGGGGTGGTGGGTGGAAGCGGGCGGAGTTGGAGTTTTAGAAATACAACTTGGTAGATCGATCCTTGGACAAGCTGATGGGGTCTTAGATTTCTGCCGTTGATGGGACTGGTCCCAGGGGTCACAAGTCTGTGGCGGCTGGAGGGTTTTTGTAAGACTTAAAAAGTGCTCCAATGAAAAGCTTTCGGAAATATGCATGGGCAAGAAAGTCGTGCCCAGCCACACTCTGCTTCTCCACTCAGAGGTTGCAGACAAGCAGAATTCTTAGCCACAACAATGGGATCAACTGATTTTGTTGTTAAGTAGCTTCTGAGAGCATTTTGAAGTCTGAAAAATGCCACGGAGGAAAAGCTCTTCTAATCCCCTTCTTCCCTCTCCAGCCTCGCCTCTCTGTTGGCTGTAGAAATAGATTAACATTTGTTATACCTCCATTGTAAGCAGTCAAGCAAGCAATCGGCATTTTATCTGTGGTATTTGATTGAAGGGAGAAGGTATTTTTCATTTATATTTTCGCCTGAAGGGAAAGGGGAAGCAGATAAAAAGAAGAAAAGGCATTGCTATGATGTACTTCCCCTGTATATAAAAGTTGTAATCTTATGTCCTACGCTCTTTTCAATTCAATGAATATTCCTCCATTATCTGGCCAACACCCAGCGTGGGGATATGCCTACCCGATAGGGCTCTCTGCAGCGGTAATAACGCTCTGACTCACACGCTGTAAAATGTTTATACATTTGTCTGTGTGCGTTATTTTTAGCTTTAAATGACATAATTGGGATTTATGCATTTGCTATTCTAGCATGCCTTTGGCAAGTGACTGGGGTTACAGCTACGCAATTAAGAGAGGTTGCAGTGGACGTATTCTAGGCTAAAGGAATAGATGCAAACCTCTATAATTCCGTGGGTCCCAGCCCTGATGGCAATCAGTAATAAAGGCATCCCTGCTGAAGTGTGGTATTACACAGAAGAATGAGCACAGGTAACACTTCTTATGGGAAGATCCCTGTCTACTTGGCACAGGGCGGGTGCTCTCACAGGACATAGTCACTCCCTGTATTTAGTTTCACTCACGGTCCTTTCCTTTCAGCTGAGCAATCCTCTCAACCCCTGGGTTTTTATAGATGGGGGAAAAAAAGCAAACCCTTTCTTTGTACCCCGAGGAGTACATTCTGAACATGGAAATGAGATGGAAAGATGAAAATCAAAGAATTGACTACCAAATTTTTTCATTGAAGTCTTTTCTCTTCATACAATTTAATGGAGGGGATTGGGAAAATACATTCCCTGACTTCCATCTTTATTTATTTATTTTTTTTTATATGAACGGTGGCTGAGGAAGGAGTTTAGATGAGGTTAACGAAGGTCTCCTGAGGCACAGTGATGGTTGGTCAGGTTGGAGTATCTGACTGGAGCAAAGACGGGAAATGCCTAAGAATAACTAGACTCCAGTCAGCTTGGCTGGTCAGTGCCACACTAAGTTTTTTGTTTTTTGTTTGCCTAATGTGCCTGGGAAGCAGTTTCATAAAGTTTTATAGGTTTTTTTTGTTTCTTTTTATTTTTTGGTTTTTAGAGACAGGGTTTCTCTGCTGTAACTCTGGCTGGCTGTCCTGGAACTCACTCTGTAGACCAGGCTGGCCTCAGACTCACAGAGATCCACCTGCCTCTGCCTCTTGAGTGCTGGGATTAAAGGTGTGTGCCACCACCACCTGGCTAAGTTTTATAGTTTTACAGAGCAAAGAAAGTCATAAATCAAGCCAAGTTTAAATTACATTGGCTGGTACATCCGAGAGGTACTTATAAGCAAGATGGGGAAGATTTTCTATAGGCCTAAGACATCATCCAATGACATTCTTAGCTTTGGAGTTTGTAGAAGCCAGTAGTCTGCTAAGTTAATAAATTTCAAAAAGTTTTAATCTTTTAGTCTCACGATGTTAGCTCTGACATAGAGGTGGACAAGACATGGCTATCCGGGGAGCCAAAGCTAGCTCAAGATAAGGTGATTAATTAGCCTTTGGGCCTGCAACATTTCACCTCTACATTTCACTGCAGTTTTAATCACTCAGTTTTCACAGACACAGCTTCTTTCCAGGGATTCTCGGTCTCAGTCCCCCGCCCCCACTGACCTAGCCTCACCTTTTGTGTATGTGGGGGCCACGTGTTATTTATTGAATATTGTAAGTCCCCTTGTAGCTAGGAAGCTCATTCCTAGGAACTGATGCAGAGGAGGTTGAGCAGGCCTGGACAGCAGTCTTCAAGAGGGAAGAGCAGCTGGGCAAGGCCATTAGGGAAGAGACTTTTTATCCCGTGAAAGCTATTAGCCATCACGATCAGGATCTGATCTTTTATCTTTCTCTTTTTTCCTTCTTCATTCTGTATCTGTCATAACCTTTATGCATCACAAATAATAGAACTACTATACATAACTAAGTAATCCAGAACACAGGTCAGCCTCATGGAGAGAAGACAACAGATAAAGAAACCATGTATTTAACGTAAATGAAAGTTACATATTTTAAAATCTAGACCGACTATGTCTCTCCCTCTGTATTTACAAGTATTTGCGTCATCTTACTTGTATTTATTTATTTTTACTTTTCAAAACTTGAAAATAGTTTTTTTTTTCCACACAAAATATTCTGATTATGGTTCCCCCTCTCCCAACTCCTCCCAGACCCTTCCTACCTCCTCACCCACCCAAATCCATAACCTTTCTTCCTCTCATTAGAAAACAAACAGGCATCTAAAAAAAATAATCAAAGGTAAAGTAAAATATGATAAAATAAAAACAAGCAAAACAGAATAAGACAAGACAAATAAACACACAGAGTCAAAGAAAAAGCACAAGAAACACATGCAAACACTCAGGAGGACTGCTGAGCTGCTGGGTGTGGCCAGAAGCCATATGCAGTCCACCTTCTGTTCATCTCAGAGTAAAAAATAAGGACTTATAGGAATAATGCAGAGAATTATGTGTGTTTTTAATCTACATATAATGGGTATATATATTAAATAAATATATATATATAGCTATAAGGGTATATATATAATATATACATAAACATATATATATATATATATATATACACATTTTAAACATAAACTTACTCCTACTGTTTTAAAACACCTATATTTATTATGGAAAAATTAGAAAATATGAATTAATAGAAATAAAATCAAATATTTCTGAGCCTATCATCCAGAAATAAATTTAATTTTAAAATTTTCTTAGCTGTTTGTGTGCCTTATATGTTATTGGTGAGAATAAATAATTATTTTGAGGATAATGATGCTAGCATTTCATTTAGGGAACAGATAAACTTTGTTTCCGATGGATTTTCCAGGTGTGAAAGAGGAAGCCCAAGGACTGGGTGTAGTGGACAGCGATCCTGTCTCTCTCCGTAGAGGGTTTTCTCCTTCTGGATCCTTCTGTAGTTGGGCAGAGCCATGAGAGCAACTTGAGTCACAGGCTGTGAGAAAGGTGGTATGTTTGTGCGTGTGACAGACAGCTGCTGTTTTCTAAAACAGGAAACAGAATAAGAGTTCCACATTGTTCACTGGGCCTTGTGGTGTACACCTGCAATCCCAGTGTTCTGGAGATGGAGGCTGGAGGAGCACAAATCTGAAGCCAGCCTGGGCTTCATAGCAAGGTCTAAGTCAACCTAGGGCTCTAGGTTGTGTACCTAGACTCTCTTAAAACAAACAAACAAACAAACAAACAAAACCTCCCAAACCCAAGCAATCAAGAAAACAAACAAACAGAAAATTAACCCCAATCAATGAAACACACAGAGAAAGGAATTCCGTCTATTTTCTCCTCGGTGCCGTGTGGGAGCAGGCACACATCTGATTTCTATGTCCATATCTTCGTGTCAGTAACTCAAAACTGGGCATGATGGGACTACTTTTTTGCTAAGATTTAGACATCACAGTGTTTATTACAGTGATCATCAAAACCCGATGATGTTCAGCCAAATCTTCGTGCATGAAGTCATTTGTCCTTTAAGAGCAGCTTGCTAGAACAAACGTTTTGTACTAGTGTTGGGAAAACTTATAAACTACTGGGTATGTGCTGTTAAAGTCATCACTTGGGAGGTCAGATTGCTGTATTCACTCTACAGGAAAGTTCTGTTTTAGATGATGAACTCCGATCAATAAGCAGTACTGTTAGTGTTTTTGCTTTATGGCTTGGTAAATATTTACTGAAGCTTAATTCTCTATAGATTCAGCATGGTAAACAGAAAGGCTTTTTTTTTAGCAGTTTAGGGGTACAGAAGGAGGGATTTCTGTGCACAGTGGGCTACGATCAGCTTTCAGAAATTAATATCCCCTTGTATGTACCCCGTATGTTCTTTCTCCCATTTTCTACCCTCATAGATGACTTCATATGTTTGGGATAGGAATCTAGCCAGGATCAAGACAGGAAACATTAGAAAGCATGGAAGCAGAAAAAAGGATTTCTACGTCTAATACGTTTGTGTCCACATGCTGAACACGTTGAACCGCTGACAGGTGCATCATTTATTTGGTCTCTTTTGGGTTTGACCATTGTTTAACATTAAGAGTTTGGACACTTTCCATTCATGACTTATGCTTAGAGTTCCAGGTCAGGAATCAACTTCTGTCAGAAGCTCTAGACCATCCTGAGTCAGTGGATCATGCTTGGGACCACGGAGCATGATGGTTTATGGCTTCACTGTTTACCCTGCTCTAGATTGGGAGCTGGTTCACTGTGGAGAGTCTGCCTGGATCACTGTAATCAGTCAGCAGAAGCTGCGACATGGTTGGGCTACTTAGTAGCAAGTTTGAAGGCATAAACAGCTGAAATATAACAGACATAAGAATTCTTGGTATTTTTGAGATTTTCTGTGTGAGTTCAGTCCATTGAAAAGCATTTTTTTTTTTTTTTCTGCTCACTGGGTAAAGGGAACTTGGCGTTATACCTAATGACCTGCCTTCCATCCCAGAAATCCACATTATGAAAGGAGAGAACTGATCCCTGCAAGCTGTCCTCCAATTCCCACACATGGGTTGTGGCATGAGCACACATGTAAACATATGCATAGAAAATAAATAAAACATAGTTATCACTAAAAGCCACTTTCTAGGGGTCTGGTTTGTGCCTACAACTTTACTAAAAACCACAGAACATAGAAAGATGGATATGTTTTAAGATACAAGTCAATTTTTTTTTTCTTGAGGCAGGGTTTTACCATGCTGCCCAGGACCTCTGGACCTATGATCAGGATGCTCCCTGGGTGCTGCAATTACAGGCGTGTGCCACCCCTACATTTGTTGAAACCATTGAGGAATTTTGCAGACTCACTATTTATTTCTGAAGACAACTCACTTTTCTGAACAAGCAAGGATTTGGGAGAGGATGAGGCACCCATTTGAAGGGCTGTCTCTGTGGACCTAGAAGCTTAAACAAAGGCCACAGGAATAAGAAAAGTTCTTTATCTAAAGCTCCAAGTAAAAACAAAAAAAGATTCAACCACTTAAAAATATAATTATACTTCCTAGCTTCCTAGCATGCAGGCCGTGCTGGGATTTGTCCTTGCAGAGCCACCCTGGCTTCCAAACTATCATTATATTTCAATTTAACTTTCCCAACAAAATCCGTTATCAGTTCCAGTGACCTGTTCATTTTCTGCATGTGCAGAATTCAATGAAGCTGTTTTAAATATTTTCTTCCTTATTAAACAGTTCTCTAAAATCATAATTCAGGAGACAATAAATAGTTGCATTTATTTCTATACAACTCAGCTCTGCGAAGCCAACTGTGAATTCAGCGGGGCATTCTCACGCTAGCCAGTTTTTGTTATCAGCTACACAACATGAAAGAAGATTATATTTTGCTGCTAATAGAAGAAATGGAAGGAGAATAAAGACCCTAAGCATTTTAAAACACTGGTTTGAATTGCAGCTTGAGATCTGCAGGGAAAGTGGTTCAAGTTCTGGATGGATCCGTCACTTACTTATTGGGGACAAAAGGGTTCTGTTTCCTTTATATATTAAATGAGATTACCCATTCTGCTTGTGTACTGAACACTCACATCTTAAAGAATGTTCTAGTCCTCATCAAACTGTATTCTTCCACCTCCCCATCTCTCAGGTTTTAAGTATGAAAGGCACAAAAGGTGAACTTTTAATTACCAGAATATGAAGGTCTTTTGTTTCAACAAAGACTTTCTCAGGATAAAAAAGAGATTTTCTGTCTCAGAAGCATCTTCCACTTGCAGTCCTTTCCACACAGGTCCTCCAAAGACATTTGTTCCAAAAGGTGCACTTGAGTTTTGAAGCAGAGAAGGACTGTATCACACATACAATTGGGTTTTTGATAGTATTGTTGAAAATTCTTTTTAGTGCTTGTTTGTATATGAAGTCTGTTAACACAGGGCAGGGAAAATATGTCTTATGAGTGGCTTTATTTCAAGCCCTTTTTGCTCTCCCTTGTGACTTTGATTCAAAGTGACTTTCTTTGGGCAGCAAGTGTAAACATCACTATTGGAAAAATCCAAACAAGCTGGGAGGTGGTGGCATACACTTTTGATACCAGCACTTGGGAGGTAGAAGCAGGTGCATCTCTGTGAATTTGAAGCTAGTCTGGTCTACAGAGTGAGTTCCAGGACATTCAGAGTTACAACCATCAAACAAACAAAACAAAAAACCCAAGCAAATGTAACAAAACCCTCTGAGAAAAATCTGCTTTTCTTTGCTTTTGTGCTTTGAACAACAGTCGATGCAGGTCAAATCCCATTAAAGTGAATAGATATTTGAGTTGTGATGTTATTTGTCAAAACAGAATTTGACACATTACTCTAATTAACTAATCTGGTATCAATACAATTATTCTGACTCAACTGGCGGGAAATTAGTTGCAAATGCTTTTTGGCATTTAAAGTGTGTCGGTGTGTTTTTTAATCCCCTTGAGCTAATGGTATCCTTCAGATATTTTTCTTTAATCGCCTTGAAAAATATATCTCATTTTCAAATTACACGGTGAACACAGATGCCTCTTATATGAGGACCATGAGAAATGTTGTAAGAAGCAGTACATAGTTAAGTTAATTCTCTTTGTGCTCAGGTTAAGCTGAGAAGTTAATATTTTGGAAGAAGGACCTGCTCTAAGTAGACTTTTATGGAAGACCCACAGCTATTATTTTTAAGTGACAACAGAGGTCACAATGTGCCAGTGTCTTGAGTTTGTAAATTTAAAACATTAAGAGATGGCTTGATGTACTGGAGTTAGCTATGATGAATGGAATCCGATCTGAATTCTATCACTGGACACGATACCTTGACAAACTAATTCAACACTCTGATCTTAAGTTCACCATTCAGAAGAATGAGTACAATAATGTCCACATCACAGAATTCAGTGTGTTCACTTCGATCACACAGTGAAAGCATCCAACTGTGTGGCTGGCACGTGCGGTGTGCTGGTTATCACTAACTCACAAAGGATAGTGTACACTTTCCTCCGCTTATCACCACTGCACTCCCATGTCCCTGGCCCTTCCTACTGAACTTGGATCCTGGATGCTTCCTAGTGTGGGAGGGGGATGCGGAGATTTGAGGGACCATTAAGGTCCTTGCGACCTCCACATTGCCTCTTTGCATGTTCTTCAGATCTCTTGATTAATGTTTAAGGGGGAAATTGAGGCCTCATATGTGGTAGTTCTTGGTTGAAATACACAAGTGCATTGAAGTGTTCCCCATTTGCTTGGGACAGCTCAGCACAGTCTTAGTTTAGTTCTGGAATGATATTTATTTATTTTCAATCCTAGGGACCAAATCTAGGGCCTTGTACATAGTAGGCAAGCGTTCTACCACTCGGTTACATGCCAGCTCCTGATCTGATTTTTTTTCCCTAAGGGAAAAAGGACTTGTTTAGGCTCATAGCTGGATGGTGGGGAAGGCTTGGGAGCAGAGCTTTCTATTGTGGTGGCAGGAGCCTCAGGGTACACTCAAATTTGGACATCTCCTGATTTTTAATAATACTCTCTTCCACTCTCAGAAGTGTTCTCACTTGGGAAACTATGCAATCACTTGTTTTTTATTTGTGTGTGTGTGTGTGTGTGCCTGTCTGTCTCTGTGTGTGTGTATGCATGTCTGTGTGTCTGTGTCTCTCTGTGTGTATGTATGTCTGTGTTTCTGTGTGTGTGTCTCTCTCTCTGTGTAGTCTATGCCTGTCAGTGTGAAAGTGAGCACTCCTAAACATATGCATGAGCAAAAGGAAGTTGGTTGTATTTTTTTTTTAAATTTCTCTCTGTCTTACTGTTGTTTAGGTGAGGCTGGTTAGCAAGTGAGCTCTTGGAATTTGCCTATCTACATCCTGAAATGTTACATGTATATGCAACCGTGCTAAGTTTTGCATGTGGATGCTGGACATTTGAACCCCGATGTTCATGCATACTGAGTATTCTTACTCACTGAGTCATTTTACCAGCTTGACATGGACTCTTTTGTTTGCTGCTATATTTACAGTGTCTCGTATGGAGCATGATATATAGTAGTTGCTCCACAGTACAAATACCATTTTGTGTTTTTAAAGAAACCAAAATAACAAAACTTCTTCCAAGCATCCTACTACAGTTGTCTGGGAAAAATAGAGGATAGCAGAGAGGAGTATGTATATGAGATGTATTGGTTGAAGTGTCAATCATGTGCATAGCTCTGATCAGACAGCCTGGACCACTGAGTTTATGCTGTGTGACACTGTCCATCCTATTGGCTGGGGCTGCTTATATAATAGGTGGGCTTTGATCCAAGAATAATCAAATCAGAAATGGCCAGCAGCTTCTGACCTGGTGCTAAGGAATGAACAGGGCTAGACATATTCTTTCTTTTGAAGCTGAACTAGAAAGTACAGGTAGCAGTGGGGTCTGGAATAGGAAGGATCTTTACCAAGAAGCCACAAGGCAAGGAGAGGCCAGGAGGGGTCGCAGCCGGCTGACGTTATAAGGAAGTGAATGATATGAGGAAGCAGAATCTTTGAAGTAGAGGAAAATTACGCAGAGTGGAAGGAGAGCATAAGCCAGTCAGTCTAGCTAGAATGGAGAAAGGAGCTGAGGAACAGAAGGGAAGAGATGTCACAAGAGATTGTGAGGGCTTTGAGTAAGGCAGAGATCCATGTGATCCAACTGACATTAGTTCTCAGATGACCCTCTGGTTCTGGACCCAGCGCATGGATACATTTATGATAGTCACTCTTGTAAAAATTTATTATTGTTGTGTGTATGATGTATGCATGCATGTATGTGCGTGTTGTGTGTGTGTGTGTGTGTGTGTGTGTTTAGGTGCACATGTGCTTTGGTGTATGTGTGAAGACCAAGTACAAATTTCAGGGATCAGTTGTCTCCATCCATTATGGGTTATGGGGGTTGAATTCATGTCACCGAGCTTATGTACCAAGTGCTTTTCCCCACTGAGCCATCTCATCAGGCCAATCCACTCTGTTCTTTCACTGGAAAGAGCCTGTCTGGAATAACTGGCTCATCACAACAATGAGGAGTATGTGGAGTGTGGGGGACCTGCTGGGTCAGGGCTTCCAGGTTAGATTCCAAATGTGCAGGGTCTCAGAGGACCCATCTGCAGGAATAATCACAAGAATAATTACAAGTCAGGAACTTGGAAGGGTGCCAGGCATTTACCTTCCCTGCTTTCCTAGCCCTTTTGAGGTCACCTGGCATCTCCTCTATGCTGTCCCCGCATACCTCCTTTGTTCTTTTCCTCATTGGCTGCCTTCAAAGACATGGTTTCTGCTCTCTCATAATAACTCTGGATTGTGTGTGTCTTTGAGTTGTTGGGACACCGACTAACCCCATTCTCCATGACTTTGGGAGTCTATTGTCCAGTACTATGTCATCACTCTGTGAGTCATTTCAAATGAAGGAGCGAGGAAAGGAAGGAGGAAGAGGAGGGGAAGGAGGAGGACAGGATCAGAGGTACTAAGCTTAGCTGAAAGATTGCTGTGCTTGAGTAAGTCAGGTGGCTTTTCGATCTGATGATGAACTGTGGCAAAGTATGTGATGTCACATGTTCCTTTCGTCCCTTCAGGTGAGGATGCTGGGTGCAAGTTCTCTGATTAGCAGGGAAAGAGAAGGGCAATTTGAGCAACATCTGTCCTCTCCCTTGCTTCTGTCTTGATCTGTTTTCCTATTATAGACCCTCTCTTGGGCTGCTCAGTGAGTTCCTCTCCCCTACTCTGCGGTGAGTCACAGTCTCTAGGGCTCTTTCCCCACTCCTGTATTGCCTGGGCTTGTCTTCCAGAGTCTAGTCCATCTGTCCCTGGAGCTGTCCACAGCTCTAGTGCTAACAGTCTGCCTTCTTCCCAGTGTTGCCCTAGGCGCAGCCTGGTAGCCATCTTTGCCTTCCTCAGAATTGGCCATGCTGTCAGTGCTGACTGTGCAAGTGTGGAGAGCAGGCTATGCTCCACTTAGACCAGAATGAAGAAATAGCCGAAAAAATTACACAGTCTTGACTACTGACAGTTTTAGCACTGCTTGCCTGAGGGCGCCAATTGTGTAAATTCTTCCCGCAGCAATGTGACAATCTCTTAGCAACTCTGAGCCTCTCTAGTTTCAGTTTAACAGTACCAGGGCAGCAGACCACAGGGGAACTCATTTCATTCCAGAGAGTGTCTTCACCAAAGCCACCTTGGCTTAGCTGTCTGTTTGAATCAGCATATCCTCATGAAGGGTGATTTGGCCTTTTTTTTTTTTTTCTGAAAATGTGTCAGTGGGGGTGACAAGGGAGATGTGAGGACACACAGCCTTTGGGAGTTGTCTCTTATGACTGGCTGAGGCTCTGGACTGTGTCCACAGAGGCTTGTATCATTTGTTGTACTGCCCCTTTCCAGCATTGTGCTCTTCCCATCTCGGGGAGGGAGAACTTCCTGCTCATCACCTCTGCACGGTTTTGCATTTGTGTGCTACGCTTTTTTTCATCTGACGCCACAGATTCAGTGGCGAGTGTCCTCTCAAGGCTCTGTGGCCAAAATGGATTTTATCTGACAGGTTGAAAGCACCACAGAGCTATCTCCACAAAGAAAGGAAAGAAGTCAGACCAAAAATTAAGGGCTTGTCTTTCATGGAGGTGGGTGTGAGTTCCATTGTGTTCAGAGAACAAAACTACAGCATTGGAAATGGAAGAGAAGGAAAGATGTGCTTCGGGAAGGGGTGTGAGTTTGCACACACGCATATTTCTCATGACTTTATCCCAAGTGGTTAGACACTGGTCTTTAGGGCAAATTGTTGGTTTTCGAACATTTACATTCGTCAAGTAGTATGAGAAAAGAATTAGCAACAATAGGAATTGTATGATGGGATTTTGAAGCCAGATCTTCTGAGTGGATGGAGTACTGCCTCAGAGTAAGTAAGGCATTTTCTGAAGCTGCATAACTCATTCAGGCAACTGGGGGATCATTTACTAAATTGGAATGGTACCCTTAGAAATTGTTGGCAAGGGTGAAATGTACCTAAATCTCTCCCTGGTGACCCTCAAGAGCTAATGAGTGCCCAAAGCATTTTAAAAGAGTTTTTGAAGTGCAAAACAAATACAACTCCCCAAGTATCAGTTTTCCAGCATGTGTTGTATAAGGGAAGAGGCAGTCAAGGTTCTTGGTCACACAAGGGGGCACTGCAACAACAATGACTCTAATGATGGGGGTTTGAGAAATGTTTCCTCCAACAGAGCCCAGCGAGGAATTACAGCTATCCAAATGGAGATCTGATCAGCAAGGGGTGGAATAGAGTAGTAGTAGGGTAGGCATCAAAGTAAAGGATGTCTTAGAAATAACGTCTCAACAGCGCCACCTTGGCTTTGTGACTTTCCTGGGGAAGCATGAACAGACGTTTGCTCATGAAAGACCAAAGTAATTTCAACAAAATCTGACTTGGTGAACTAGTAAGTTAATTGAGATTACTTACAGGAATATGGGTGAGAAGTTAATTAGGGGAGCATGGATGACTCAAGAGCAGCTTCATCAAAGAAAAACCCATCCTAGCTTAGGTGATGACGTATAAAAGCTGCACAGCATGCAGGTAGGTTGCAGGCAGTTAGTCAAGTTGGAGAGCCACCTCTTACCGGCATTCCTAATGCTTATATAAACTTTGGGGAGAGGACCTTGTGGATCGTGTAAGTTTCAGGAACTTCTTAGACTTGGGAGTAGTTTACTTACTGAGTCTTAATAAGCTTCCCTATAGGACAGAATGTTTTGATTAGTGTCAAAGTGGTGCTCAACAAGTAGAAATAGAAGGATTTTAGTTTCTAGGTTGATGTCATGGTAACTGGAAAATTATTAGGAAGCATGACAGACATCTTTTCTGAATACTCTGTCCAGTGCAGAAATTAAGAATCTTTCTGGAGAAGATACTGTTAGTTATTCAATGTCTACTACCTCCTGGCTTTCTTATACAGAAGCATGATTTAATTGGAGCAGCACATGCTTTGTTGAAATATATGTGATTTCTCAGCTTGCCTGGGAGAGCAGAGATATTATGAATGGCTAAATACTATCCAATGAAATTAAAGGAGAAGTTTTTTGGTGAGTCTTTGGTTAATGTCCTTTAAAGGGGCTAACAAATCAGTGGGCATACACCCTCTGTTTCATATCTTTTCTGTTCTTCCATCTAAAATCACGAAATGCTGAGGTTGTGGTAGCCACATTGTGCATACAAGGTAGCTTTGAGAAAGGAAGCCGTAGCTCAAAGATGGTGGGATGGAGAAAAAAGAGAGAGAGAGAAAGGGAGGAATAAGAATGAGTGAATATGAAATATGAACTAGTGCTTTGGAGGCATCTGCTATAACTTCTTTGTTTGAACCCCATCTTCAGGTCTCTGCAATTTTCTAACTGACACAATATGGAAGGCTGAAATCCTGTATCTTCCCTCTTAAATAGAAGTTATTCTATTCACACAACAGGAGCATCAGTAGGGAATAAGATTCTAAAATCCAGCCAGCCCATCCATATGGATGGGCACCATATGGCCTCTCCTTGCTGCCAAGGACAGTTTAACAGACTCAGGGAAGAATGTCAAGTGCAAAGTCAATAATGACATTCTAGAATGCATGAAATGGAGACAACCTGAATGACCTTGAGATACCAGAGGCACTGATTCTGAAGCATTCTGAACAAAATAATTTATAGTGCACATGAAAATATTTTATACAGTCTATAAAATCACAACCTCACCTTCAAACCACCAGGACGGTCAGCTGCTATGATTGTTATCTGTGTTATTCATCAATTCAACTGTGTAGAAGATGGTCAAATTCCATCCATTTTAAATTTCCTAATATGTTGGTTTTATATATGTAGGCTGAGAAGCGCATGGGAACTTCAGCCAGCTTCCCACTCTATTTTCTGTTGTCTAATATAGCATTAACTCCCCCTCAAATTATACAGCAGGTCATCGCATCCCATATCCTGCTTCCCCGAAGTTCTGCTCTGTGAAATAGTGGCCTCCAGGTATTGCTTATGAAAGACACTGCACTTTCTGAATTATATATTACTGTTACCCTCATTTCTAAGATGCAGAAATTGGGGCTCAGAGAGGTGGTAATGAATGGTAGAGCCAAGATTAAAATCTAGACTATGTATCCAAAGTTAATTGTTTTATTTAAAAATTATTACTATCGTCATCATCATCATCATCATTGTGTGTGTGTGTGTATGATAGCATGCATGCGGAAGCCAAGGAACAACTTCTGGGAGTCATTCTTCCATTTGTTAGTTTTCTATATCAAAGTCAGATCACCAGGCTTATTCAGCAAGTATGCAATCTCAATAGACCTCAAAATTTATTGTTTTAATCATTATTCCCAGAACCCATGTAAAAAACTAGGCATGGTAGCATCCACTTGTAATTTCACTGTTGAGAGGCAAAGAGGTAGGTTCCTTGTGCTCTCTGGCCAGCCAGCTTAGTAAGACACGCCTTGCACTGAAAACAAAATGAATAGCCATCTTGATGAACAGCACCCAAGGTTAACCTCTGGCTGGCATGTGCATGCTTACATATGCATGCGTGCCTGAAGATATACATGCACCTGCATAATGAACACACACACACTCACGCACACACAAATTTACAGGGGAAGATACCCAATAAATATAGTAAATAAATAAATTGTAACATAAGCAAATTGTGTATGAAAAGTAACAAAATCAAAGACCATGGAAGAGACAGCAGGCACAATCTGGGCAAGACTGGGGCAAGGCTGCAGTATTCAATATGATGACTGGGAAGGTGTACCGAGTACTTGAACACAAACCTGCAGGGTGAAATATCACATGGGTGTGAGCCCCTAAGATCTGTTGAGAAGAGACTGTCCAAATATGGAGGTACAAGTACGAAGGGCCTGAGGTGGGAATATAGCTGACACGTTTGAGAAACAGTCAGGAGTCGGAAGTGGTATGGTGGGAGCAGGGGCAGTATCTGGAGGGGAAGGCTGCAAGGGCATGGAAGGCCAGATCATACATAGTCTTGCAGATGATCATGAAGATTTCGGTGCTACAGTCTGAGGAAAATATAAGGCTATCAGGGTTTAAAAGGGATGCAGTCTTTACATATGCTTTAGAGTCCTCCTGGGTTCTGTGTTGAGACTGAATTCAGGGAAGGTCTAGACGAAGGGAGTCCAATTGGAAGGCTTCCACAACAATGCTGTGATTATAGTGTAGTGTTTAAACTGTGGGTTGTGTTACTGCACAGGGTTGCATAACTAAATGTGGGTTTGTGAACATTTGGCAACAGTTAAAGGCTTCTGAGAGTGTAATGACCGGAAATCAATTACAAACCAAACAAAGTGAGTCCAACGTGTTTGCGGGTAATATTCATCCATGTCATATCACGTGACTTAACAGAACCCTTGGTTTAGAACACCCATCATGCACACTTTGCACTGAGCATGGCTTCATGATGCACAATACTAATGCTGGGCTCAGAACCAACACTATTGTATGCTGTGAATGAAAGTGTTTTTGTGTATGTATTAATTTCTCAGATCTTAAGATAATTATTTAATTATGGAAAGGAAAGACTTTCAATATTTTTCTACTGTCACTCCTCAGCATATAAGTATCAAATTAGTGTATCCGTGGATTGTGCTATGTGAAAATATTTGATTAAGCAAATGGTGTTGGAGTTGCTGACTTGAATTTGACAAAAAGTCATTA
This sequence comes from Cricetomys ansorgei, assembly GCA_026225945.1. Lineage (NCBI taxonomy): Eukaryota > Metazoa > Chordata > Mammalia > Rodentia > Nesomyidae > Cricetomys > Cricetomys ansorgei. The sequence goes on from JAMJFZ010000320.1 coordinate 12,466,938, forward strand.
AATATTTTTTGGCTTGGAGTTAGGACAGAATTTCCAACAATTTTTGCAATGGTCTTAAAACATACTTCTGACATTTTGTCCTACATAGTTGGTCAAAACAGCATTCTCAGCATTGATAACTGTAAAATAAAGTGTTGATCAACTCTGGAAAAAATATTTTTGTTTTACTTTTTGTTTTTTTGAGACAGGGTTTCTCTGTTGTAACTCAGGCTGTCCTGGAACTCACTCTATAGACCAGGCTGGCCTCGAACTCACAGAGATCTGCTTGCCTCTGCCTCCCGAGTGATGGAATTAAAGGCATGTGCCACCACTGCCTGGCTTGACTCTGGAAAATATTAAAGATGTTCTAAACTCTGCAGCACCAAATATTCAGTCAAGATTTAATTACTTATGTAAAAATAAGCAGGTACAGCTATCATCTTTAATAGGTAGGAAAATTACATGTGGACCAAAATTGTCTTAAAATAGATTTCTTTACAATTTCTTATCACTAAACATTTGATTTGTATGCCTGCTTTATACACTTCCAGACCTGGGGCTACCTCAGGCGAAAATTCCTCAGGTGAAGCGCTACATCTGACAGAGGTTTATCATCTGGAGTATAAAAAGAACTTAAAAAAGAACACAGGAAAATAAACAACACAGTCAACAAGTAGGCTTAAAACGAACGGAGTCCATAGCAGGTGTAGTATGAGTAAACGTGAGACGATGTTCAGTCCCCCCCCAGCAGAGAAAACGCAAATCAAAACTACCCTGAGAGTCCATCTTACACCAGCCAAAACGGTAGCCATTAAGAAACGAAAGAACAGCAAATGCCAGTGCATCTGAACACCGCTACTTTGAGTGTAAACTAGTCCAGTCGCTACGGAAATCAGCGTGGGGGTTTCTCCAAAACGTAGAAATAGGTCTACCGTATGGCCTACTTGCTACTCCTGGGTCCAAGGCAGCATATCCCAGACACTTGCACACCAGTCTTTAATGCAGCACCATTCACAACAGCTACGTTACAGAACCAGCATAGGTGCCTGACAACAGGAGAATGGACAAGGAAAATGCAGGATACGTTCATAGTGGGATTTTTCCACCCATAAAGAAGAATGAAGTTAGGGTGTTTGAGGATAATGAACACAGCTGGAGACCATCATGTTAAGCAAGGTAAAGCAGCCTCCAAAAGGCAAATACACTTTCACAATTCTGGCTCTCAGATTTTTATATAGGTACCTAAAATCGCCCACGTTTATACTAAATGAACGTAGAAGTGAAATGGTCTCCTAGACAATTTCAAACAAGACAAACGAGAGGGTCAAGGCTGTGCTAATGTCCTTACAAGTAACATTACACGGACTGCGCTGATGGTATTTATAGATTTAGGAATCTATACCTACATTTCTACATGATGGCAGTTAAAGAAAAGGAGGCCATGAATTTGAGAGAGGCCAAAGTGTGGTGTACACGGGAAGGGTTGGGAGGAGGAAAGGGAAGATGGAAAACAATGTCATTAGATTTCTATTTCAAAAAAATGTTGAAAATAATCTAAAAATATAATATATACCTGGAAAAATTTAGGATTTTCTCAGGTAAAGTGTGATGGCAAAGGGGGAAAGTTTAAGGTCCTGTGTTAGAGGAGTCTGTCGGAAGAGGTCCTTCTGCCCTTCACACCACTGAGTCCTTTTTGATGACAGAGGGCAAGTCACAGAAGGGCGGTGATAGGCAGTGACACTGTGAACAGGCTGGAAGCTGTCAACTTCTTCTTCCGCCGTTCTTTCCTCTCGCAGGGAAACGTGCAGGCCCAGGCAGCCTCTGTCGGGATGGACGAATTCAGAAATCTCATAAAGGGATCTTTCCTGTGACTAAAGTTCTGAGCACTAATTTTTCTTTCTTCGTTCCATAAACATTAGTATAGCTGTTTATAGCTCGCGTTAAGGAAGCAGACAGTTACGTAACTCACAGACATGCTAACTGTGTAGTGCATTAGGAGGTTACACAAGTTGCAGAATAACCTTAGAATAGGCAGGTAGGAGTGCCTGGGAGAGGATTAGAGGTGTGCAGGGACAGGGAGGGTTACGGTGTTAGTGATGGGATCAGGGTAGACCCCACTGAGGCAGTATTTTGGTTTGGTGGCTAGCATGACTTGTTTGTCTCACCTCATCCTTAGCTGGACAGGGCACTGCCATGTTCCTATCACGCCATTTCACCTAGTAGTGAGGAAGACGAGGCCTGGACCGCCTTCTCTCCAACTGAGCAAAGAGAGCTGTGGACGTATAGCTCAGCTTTGTATTCCTCACTATTGATATCTCAATTTTACTGACTCTTGTGGCTCCTGAAGACTCTTCTGTCTCCTATCTCCACTTTGGCTCTTTTTAATAGTGCATGGGTACCATTTGTTCTAGATGGATTGGTTTTCTGGGAAAACTGCTGTACCATCTCATTTACATGGGTAAACTGTACCTGTATGATCTGACCACACCACACAATGCGGGCAATAAAAACGGTCATCATAAATTTTCTGCTGCCTTTTTCTTTCTTTTCATGAACTTCTGATAATGGTGTAATAATTGCTCACATCCTCAAAAATTATTTAATTTGGTTTTAAGCGGATGAACAGTAAGGAAATCTGCAGGGCTATGGTTGAATCAGTGGTGCAATGGTCATGAGTGTCCGTGCTGGTTAGTGTTTGTCAGTTTAACACAGAATGAGATGTAGGAAGAGGGGCTCTTAGTTGAGAGATTGCTGCCTTAAGACTGACCCTTGGGCAGGTCTGTGCAGCATTTTCTCAGTTGCTAATTGACATAGGAGGATCTAAGAGCACCAGGAATGGGCTCAGGTCCTGGAGTGGCCCATAAGTCAAATCAGCTGTTGGTTGGTGACTCCCACAAGCTGTGTGCCACCATTGCCCTAGCCTATCCTGCAGGCAGGATGCTATTGTAGATAAAGGGTTTGTGGGTGGCGTGGTGTTGACATTTCTCTTTCGAGAGTGTGTAGAGAATATTCTTGCACAAAAATGCTAGAACACAGGGGTGAAGGCTCTGTGCAGGCACCAGCTCGACATCTCCATGTCCAGTGAGTTGTGTAGGTGTTGTCTTCAGCAATAAGGCCTTGCTGTCAGTTTGTTGAGAACAATCTATAGTATTGGCAAAAGCCTGGGTTGTTTGGGGATTCTGAAGCGACCTTTTGGCTGGCAACTCAGGTGTAACCTAATTCCAGCACTGGAAGCTCTTTGTTTGGTGACAAGAGATGGCCAGTTGGAATTCTGTCTCTCCCATTATTTGGCAATTTCATTTAGATCACCTTCATATATGCATACATTTTAGAAAGTTCCTACCATATGGTTTCCATGCTACTCCTCAAATGCCCCTTAATTTTAGCTGTCTCTCCCTGTATTTCCGCCCCCATCCTCTTCTCCCTTCCCATTCCCACTTGAGCCTCAGATTCAAGCACCCCCATCCACACATGACTATCTATTCTAGTTCCCTTTCCTAATGAGATCTGTTTTCATAGTTCATTACTCTATACCTAACCTCTGTGGTTGTAACAATTGCAGCTTGGTTATCATTGACTTCACAGCTAATATCCGCATATAAGAGAACATATATCATATTCATCTTTTTGAGTCTGGGATACCTCACTCAGGGTGATTTTTTTCTAGTTCCATCCATTTACCTGTAAATTTCACGATGTCATTATTTTTAAAAATGGCTCGGTAATGCTCCGTTGTGTAAATGTACCACATTTTTTTTGTCCACCTTCTGCTAAGGGACATCTAGGTTGTTTTCAGTTTCTAGCTGTTATGAACAGAGCAGCAATGAACATGGTTGAGCAAGTGTCTCTGTGGTAGGATGATGTTTCCTTTGGGTGTATGCCCAAGAGTGGTACAGATGGATCTTGAGGTACATTAATTTCCATCTTCTTGAATAACTGCCACATTGATTTCCATAGTGGCTGTACACGTTTGCACTTCCACCACTAAGGTATGAGTGTTCTTTTTACTCCACATCCTCACCAGCATGGGCTGTCACTTGTTTCTGTAGTGTCATTCTTCTGATGCAGTTTTGATTTGCATTTACCTGATGACTAAAGTTGTGGAACCTTAAGCGTTTCTCAGCCATTTGAGTTTCCTCTTTTGAGAACTCTCTGCTTAAATCTGCACCCCATTTTTAAATTGGGTTGTTTATTTTCTTGATATCTAGCTTCTTGAGTTCTTTATATATTTTGAAGGTTATCCCTCTATAGGATGTATAGTTGGTGAAAGTCTTTCCCAGTCTGTAGGCTGCAGGTTTGTCTGAATGACAGTGTGCTTTGATGTGCAGAAGATTTTCAGTTTCATGAGGGCTCACTTATTAGTTGTTGATCTTAGTGCCTGTGCTAATACTATTCTGCTCAGAAAATCTTTTTCCTGTGCCAACGAGTTCAAGGCTATACCAGACTTTTTCTTTTCTATCAGGTTTAGTGTATCTGGCTTCATGTTGAGTTCTTTGATCCATTTGGAGTTGAGTTTTGTGCAGATTAAGCATGGATCTATTTGCATTCTTCTATATGCAGTCATCCATAGAGTTTGACCAGCACCATTTGTTGAAGATGCTTTCTTTTATCCAGGATGTATTTCCGGCTTCTTTATTAAAAATCAAGCGCCCATAGGAGCCAGAGACCAGCTCTGGCAACGAGGCCAGGGGGTGTAAAGGGGGCATGAAGTTGGTGTGAGGAAGCAGGAATAAGTTTTCTGGATGGGTCAAAGCAAGCCCTTTCTTTATTTTGGCTTTCTTCTTTTCCTTTCTCTCTATTCAAGCTTTTTCCTCTCTATACAATTTAAGCTTTTCCTCTCTGTGCAGTTTCTTTCTCTTATTTAAACTAATTCTCTACTATATTTTTCCATAAAATCACACATGCACACACCCATGTGCGCATGTACACGTGCGTGTGCACGTACACACACACACACACACACACACACACACACACACACACAATCTTGTGGAAGAGGCAAAGCTTTAACAGCCTTATTCTTTCCAGTCCCCATAAGAACACACTAATTCATACATTCATATATCTTGTAGGGAAGCAAAGCTTCAACACATTCACCTCACGCACACATACATCTTGTATGCTTTAACACACAGTTACACCTTACCTATACCCATCTTGCAAGCTTTCTCTTTTTTTTTCTTGCAGATAAAGCAAAACTCCAACATACATATGTCTCACTGAAAGCTTTTTTTCCCTATTTTTGTAGAAGAATCAGAGCACCAATATACACACATTTCATTCATACATCTTATAAGCTTCCTTCTGTAAGCTTCTTCCTTATGGAAGAAGGAAAGCTCCAATACACATAGATCTTAACCACATATCTTGCAATCTTTCTTCTTCTCTTCTCTCTTTTCTTATTATTTTCCATACATCTATTTACCTTTTGTACAATACTGACAGCTACACCGATTTGCTTCTTAGGTTCATTTGCTTGGAATTACTTTCCCAGGCCTTTACCCTGAGGCGATATCTGTTCTTGATATTAAGGTATATTTCTTGGATGCAGCAGAAGGCTGGATCCTATTTTCTCATCCATTCTGTTAGTCTGTGTGTTTTGTTTTTTCTTTAATTGGGGAATTGAGACCATTCATATTGAGAGATGATGTCAATGAGGAGTGTTCGTTGATTCCTTTTGATTCCCTTTGGTGGTGTGTGGTTTTTTTTTTTTTCTTTCCTGTTTTGATTTGTTGGTCTTGGATTGTTTATTTCCTGCGTTTTCATGGGTGTAGTTAATCTCCTTAAGTTGGGGTTTTCCTGTTAGCACCTTCTGTGAGGCTGGATTTGTATATACATATTGTTAAAATTTGACTTTATTATGGAATATCTTACTTTCTCTATCTGTAGTTATTGAAAGTTTTGCTGGGTATAGTAGTCTGGGTCTAAGACCGTCTGTGGTCTCTTAGAGTCTATAGAACATCTGTCTGTTTAGGCCCTTCTGGCTTTTAGAATCGCCATTGAGAAATCAGGTGTTATTCTAATAAGTCTGCCTTTGAATGCTGCTTTGTCTTTTCTTCTTGCAGTTTTTTAATATTATTTCTTTGTTCTATACACTTAGTGTTTTGATTATTATGTGATGAGTGGACTTTCTTTTCTAGTCTGGTGTATTTGGTGTTCTGTATTCTTCTTGTGTCTTGATAGGCATCTCCATATTTAGGTTGGGGCAACTTTCTTCTATGATTTTTGAGAACTGTTGAAAATATTTTCTGTGTCTTTGACCTGGGTTTCTCCTCCTTCCTCTATCCCCATTATTCTTAGATTTGGCATTTTGATAGTGTTCCTGATTTCCAGGATGCTTTGTGCCAGGATTTTTTAGATTTAACATTTTCTTTGACTGATGTATCCATTTCTTCTATTGTGTCTTCAGTGATGGATATTCTGTCCTCCATTTCTGGTACTCTTTTGGTGAGGCTTGTCTCTGAGGTTTCTGTTCTAGTGTCTAAATCTTTCATATCCAAATTTCCCTCAATTTAGATTTATGTATTGATTCTATTTCCACTTTCAGGTCTTGAATGGCTTTATTCATTTCCTTCCACTGTTTGTGTTTTCATAGATTTCTTTAAGGGATATATTCATTTCCTCTGTAAGGTCTTCTGCCATGTTCATAAAAACTATTTTATGGTCCTTTTCTTGTGCTTAAGCTATTTTGCAATACTCAAGTCCTGCTCAATATCCTGGCATAAAGCATCCTGGAAATCGGGGACACCTCTATGTTGTATAGCATGGCGAAAGGTACTTTGCTGTGTAGAGACCTGAAAATGGGAGCTCACCCTGCATCATCGGAGTGGGTGTGATGTCATCACGTAAGCCCCTGGGAAACAGCTGTCTCTGGTTGGGTACAGAAGACATTAACACAATTTAGAGTAAGGGAGGGGCTTTTAAAAGTCTCTGTGATGGTGGGCATTCTCATTCTTTTTATTCCATTTTGAACAGGAAGTTAGGGGACAATCGAAGTTTTAAAACTATTAAGCCAGATTTTGCTTTTCAGTGGACTACCATTTTTCATTATTTGTTATGTTGTCTAAAATTTCAGGTCATTAAGTTTCACTTATACTTACTTTTTCTTTTCTGTCTTTTTTTGAGACACAGCAGAGTCTCTCTACCAAGTCCTTAGTCACTCTGTAGACGAAGCTGTTCTGGAACTTACAGAGATCCATTTGCCTCTACCTCCCAAGTGCTAGGATTAAAGGCATGTGCTACCATACCCAGCTTACATCAAATCCCCTTTTCTCTTCCATAAACAAATAAAAGGAAAAAAAACCCCTGCTTATGTAAGTCCTATGTGGAAATGATGCTTTCCTAGTTTTCTCAGACACACACACACACACACACACACACACACACACACACACACACACACGTGCTGGCCTGTTCACTGTGGTGTGCTGTATGACTAAACAGTATATCTTGGTCCTCCTCTCTCCCTGTGATGTCTTTCTTGTGAGAGGGTTTTACATTTAAGACCGCTTATGTGACTTGCCTTGGTCAAGAACAGAAGCATTTCTGTGCATGATACTTCGGACAGATGCTAACAGAGCAATCTTATGACTCTCTGTGTTGTTTGTCTCTGCACCATAGAGACTTGTATTGTTCCAGACAGAAGTCTCCCACGGTGTAAGCTCTACAGTGAAGGTCATGTGGTGCTGATTCATTCTCAAATGACAGTAGACATATATGGAGGGAGAAATAATCCTGACTATCGTGGACATGGTTGTTGCTCGTATCCTATTCTACCTTGACAAATGCAGTCAAATTCCTCATTGTTTCTCTTCCAACTTTCTATTTTTAAAACTCATTATAAAAAGCAGAGAATTTGGCCAAACCACTATGTATCACTTAGTAGGAAATGGACAGAAGGCATTGCCGAGGAGTTGATGCAAAGCTGTTAACACCGGCAATGTAAACAGTTGAGTATTTAGTCACCGCAGTATAGCTAATAACTGCTATTTAGTTTTAAGTAATGAAGCAAATAAAAATGTAGGCCCTGCTGCAAAGCCGCTGTTTAATAGACCAATTACAATGGTTCTTGAATATGAACATGGTATTTTTTAATTTAAACATTTTCTATTCAGATCTTAATAATTGCTTCTGTGAGTAGCAATTAGCTCTCCCAAAAGCACCAAAAAGACAAAAAAGAGTTAGAGTGTTAGTAACTCGTAGTCAAGCAAAAGTGGTGTGTGTGTGTGTGTGTGTGTGTGTGTGTGTGGTGGCAGAGGTGACCAGTCAGTGCTAGAAACCATTACAATATAATTTGATAGGTATACTTCCTCCCCACACTGTCAGGTGAGAGCACGCATTGCAAGTACCTTTCTTGGTGGTAGGGACATGATGGAATCAATGACTTGCTTAATTAATAATTATTATTATAGTAGACTTTAAAAACCTGTGATAGGTGAAAGGAATAGATGCCATTCACTTTTTTCTTTGAGACAGGATCTTGCTCTGTAATTCATGCTGCCTTAAACTCTTGGGCTCAAGAGTGATCCTCTTGACTCAGGCTTCCGAAGAAGTGCTATTCTCCAGGGGTTTTTATAACTTGGAATTCTTAGGAAAAATATACCCTCCCTTACTTCCCTCCCTCCTTCTCTCTCTTTCTTTATCAATCTTTATCTTTTCTTTATCTTTCTTTCTTTGGTGGGATATGTATTTTTTTTTTTAATTTGGAAAGTTTAAAGAATTAGTAAGATCATCATCATTTTAGTTAAAAAATCTTTGTTATTATTATTATTTTTGGAGTACATCCTTATGTGCCAAAGTATACATAAAGAGGTCAGAATAAAACTTGTGGTAGTTGGTTCTCTGCTTCTGCTGTATGGTGACAGGCATCAAACTTGAGTTAAAGGCGTCAAGTGCCTTTGCTCACTGAGCCATGCTATTGATCCCAAATACTGAGATTATTTTGATGAAGGATTCTAGAGTATGGGAAAAGGAGAGGATACTGGGAGGTGAATATGATCTACATTATATGCAATGTATGAAAATGTCATATCTAAAAGCTAATAAAACACGTTAATAAAAATACTAACCTTGGAAGCTAAATATCACAGTTAATTCTGCATGAACCAACTCGTAAACATGCAATAAGGAAATAGATTAACTTTTCAGTATCTTGAAATGTTTTTCTATTATGTGAAATATCTTGTTTAGGAGCATAATCTTATTGTAAAATCTCTATAAAAAACAATTTTTTAGCTGTATTCCTCCATTTTTTTTAAACTCAAATTCATTTATTTTCTCCTTAAGATTTTCCTAAAAATGCCAGCAACTTAGATGGCTTTAGTTCTCTTCTGAACACACTCCATCTTTATGTTACAGTTACTCGGTGATGTTGGCTGCACATTGTTATTTAAAACCCCTTCAAAATCAGTCACTATGCTTATCATTTTTCAGAGTTCACATTTATTTATATTTGCAATGGAAATCAAATCTTCTCCTCATCGTGACTTCTACTTCCCATATCACCTCTTCTGTTCTGATTTTTACTAAAGTTCAGTTTTTCAGGAGCTCCTTCAATGGGCAGAGGGGAGTTGGTACATGAAGACCAAAGTCTTCCTTTTGGTATGTTGAAAAATAACTGTAATTTACTCTCATGAATAGAATATTAGCTGGACACAGCAGGCGATTCTAGTTGGACAGCTATTTTAGTTAGAACATTTCATATATTTTTTGGCTGTTTGTAGCATCTGTTTTCCCCAATTACAAGTTCTCTGTCATTCTGATTGCCGTTTTGTGGTAAAGTCATTTCTCCTTGGTAGTTTTAAAAGTCATCTTTACTTTTGTATCTCTAGGTTCACTCTGATGTATGATATTTTTGTTTTGTAAAATTCCAAGAACTCATGTCCTTTAAAATCTAATGACTCATGCTTTTATTTATTTTCCAGAAGATTTCATCATCATCTCCCTGAGTATTGTCTCTTTTAAATTGCCTTTTTCCTTTTTTTCTGAAACCCCTTTATCTGCATGATAAAACATCTCACTCTCCCCTTTATGTTTCTTAACTATTTTTCCTTCCATGTCGTAGGTGGCTACTTTAGCATTCTATGTTCAAATAATTAATAACCTTTTTAAAAATCTATTTTCATTGTCTACCTCATTGTGTAGTTAAGCCATCAACAGATTATTCCACTGACTATGGATTTTGGCCTGCTTTGTTTTTTTATAGAAACATCATAAAGAGAGTCACTGATCAACAGAAGGTTACTTCTCATAGTTCTGGCATCATAGTCTTGGAGGTCCAAAATTAAGATGCTGGCAGATAGATTTGGTAACCTGGGCAGGCTCAGTTCATGGTTCAAAGAGTGTTGTTTTTACTGTGTCCCCACAACAGTCCAGAGAGATTCCCTGGGCTTTCATAGGACACTAATGCACTTAGGATCCATTTGTCTTCCAAATGTTTCACCTACTAGTCTCATCACCTCTGAAGTTAAGATTTCAACATTGAGTTTTAGGAAGAAACAAATATTCAATTGTAGTAGTTTTCAATTTAGAAACAAATTTGTCTTTTGCAATTTTTCCTTCTTTTTTTTTCTTGTGTCTTTTGTATTAATGGCTTGGTCTTATTAATACTTTTCCTTCTTTTGTCTTTGTCATTGCAAGGTTTAGCTGCCAACTTGATGCAAACCTTATAGTCCTGGGTTCCTTACTCCATGTTCTTGCCTTGGCTTCCCTTGATGATGGACTGTATAACCCATAAGCCCAATAAATCTCTTTCTCCCTAATTTGCTTTTGGTAACAGTTTTATCATAGCAACAAAGAGTAGACTAGAATATCCTTTTTATATAACAATAATATACCAATGACATTCATATTTTAAAAATTTGAACTTAGATCATTCTACTATCTTGACTCCTCACAGATAGAAATCCCTTCTTGATTTTGCCTACTTTCCCATGGCTGTGAGTTTCCATATATATTTTATAAATCTGGATTGTGAACTTGTCTTCAGTTGGATTTATTCTTGGGGAAAGCCTTGTTAGTATTTTGATTTGAGTAGGCGCTTATCTTGGGTACTTTTACCTGTATCTTTTCTAAGGATCCATGTTTTTCAGTGGCTCAGCTTTAGTGTTACTAGTATGGTTAAGATAATTTTCACTCCCATTAACTAATATAAATTCTGGCCCCACATTCAATACAATCATGTCAGTTAAAATGAGGAAGTGAGCCATAGAGTTGCACTAGACACAAATGGGAGCTTCAGAACTTCTGTCTGGAAGGCAGATAGAGCTTGTTAAATAATCTGTTTTAAGGTAGTGATTGCAATTTCATAGTAAACACAATATATGTATATATATGCTACTAGATTTGCATGTTTATTTGAAATACCTTGATGACAAGCTAGTGGAAGTTTGATGTTATCTCTAAACTGCACTAAGTGGTTGTTACTCACAAAGTGGGCTTATTTTGAGTTGATTGGGAAGAGAGAAGGGTGATAATGGTGGGGTGAAATTGTTTCAGATCTCCCTTTGTGATTGGATCTAGTTACACAGTCTGGAATTATGTAAGGTCTGCAGCCAACCACAGTGCCTTCCTCTCTGGAAGGTCTTAACAAACCTAAACTCATACCTACAGCCATTTGGGAAGAGGGAACTCTTAATAAATTAATAAAATTAATAAAAATATCATTGAAAAACTAGCATCTGTATTATATTTCAGAAACGATAGATGATATTTAGGTCTACTGTGAATTATAGGACAACTGGCTTAATCAAGAGGATTAGAGCAAAATATTTGTCTTCCAATTAAGTTTGATATGAACCTGACTTTTATTGCTATTAAAAAACCAAAACAGGGACATTTGAATAGACAAATACCCAAGATCTTCATTAGCTGAGTCTAAAAGGACTTTGATTATATTCCTGTTCTCAACGACATGTAGGATATTGTCATGGTTAATTTCAATTGTCAACTTGGCAAAATTTAGAGCTTTCTTGGAAGAAAGTCTCAAAAAGGGATTATCTACTTCAGGTTGCCTTGTGGCATGTTTGTGGGGAATGGTCTTGATGTGGGGAGACCCAACCCACAATGGGTGGCACCGGATTTGGGTCCTGAATTGCATAGGAGTAGAGGAAGTGAGCCGAGCAGCATGCGTGACTGTATTTATTTTCTCTCTGTTCTTGCTGTAGATGTAACCAGTTTCTTGAAGGTCCCATCTTGACTTCACCAACATGATGGACTGAAACCTGGAATTGTGAGTCAAATTAGGCCCTTTCTCCCATAAATCATCATTTGTCAGAGTATTTTTATTGCAGCAATAGAAATGAAAATTGGACAGATATCTGTGGCAAACCTTAGGGACAAATTAAGTGAAGAGTGCTATTTCTCCAACAGTGTCTAGAGGCTATACAATACAAAGGTTCATGTTACAGTATATTTGAACATATCTCCAGATATTATATCCACTGATTTCTGTGTGCATTCCAGAATTTTTAAAGATAATCATTGTATTGGCAGCCTGAAGCCTGGCAGGATGTGTTATTTCTATAGCTGAAAAGGCCTGCTTTCTAATGTAACCAAAAGCTGCTCTCTGTTAGCTCAGTGTAAACAGAGTTGCTGTGGATACTCCACCAGGCTGGAGGTGACATTAGATGTGGCTTGGCTTCTACTATTGTCCTGTAGCTACTCCACTATAAACATGGACATAGTTCTGTGGCCTGGCATCCTTTGTGTTGGATGGCACCCCACTATAAACATGGACACGCCCTGATGGCCAAAGGTTTGGGAGGAGTAAAACCATTGTATCTTCTTTGATCATGCAAATAGATGTCTAACAGAGGGCAAGGAGGGGTTTTTAAGATAAGAATAAACTACCTGGACCAAGGAACAGTGGAGCTGGAGGATGGCTGCTGTGCTCTCTGCTGAGGTCTTTCAGGCTTAAATGTAAGTATGTCTCCTGTGTCTTTATTACTGTATCGCCAGATTAAATAAACAGCTACAGGTTCAGAAGGACTTTGTCTAGATGTATGGTCTGAAACCCAGAGAACTTAAAAGCAGAGGATTAAGGGTTTTCCATAAAGATGATTTAATGACCAGTGGCAGAAGAGACCAAGTAGGTGGTGTGGGTTCAGGAGACAGGAGACTCAGCATTTACCCATGTATCTGAAAGTAGACTGTGTGTGTATCGTGTGTGTGTGTGTGTGTGTGTGTGTGTGTGTAAGGGCTATATTACTAGGACAGGAAAGAGTGATGATAGCATCTCTCCCATTGTTCTGTGTGTGTTTAAGGTCACTGGAGGTAGATGAAATGGCTTCTTCTTTTTCAATTCCTAGAGATGGATGGTAGTGATAAGTTGCTTAAATTTTCAGTACATTATTTTTCTGACTTCTAAAATTGAGAAATTTGGATTGGTATAAGAAGCAAATACTTTTCATCAGTATGTTAATTAGCTGTATAGCGATCTGTGGTTTTCCTAAGACAAACTGATTTTAAAAGTATTTAAATTATACAAAGTTCTCAAGAATCTGCCCTTACTTATAACTGAAATACCTTCTGTATACTTGCACAAAGTTTTCTGGAGAGGCAAATGGCAAGTAGCATAGTTTCCTTTGGATTCAAAATCCCCTTAAACGTAAGTGACCATTGCCCCAGAATTTCTACAAAGGATCAGTGCAATTCTGATTCATGCTCTGTATGAAGGAATACAGGTCTTATATTTGAAACACGCTGGGACTCCAGAACAGGTAGGAGTGGATATATGTTCCCATGACAATCAGTTTCCCAAAGTAGTTTAGAAACACACACCCATTGGAATGTTTATTGGGACCATGTGTGAATTAAACTTTAGGAATGTCCTAATTTGTCAGGCAGATTCAGCTGGGGCTGCAGTCTCCCTAACTAGGATGGTATTTACAGGTGGGATCAAAGAGAGAACGATTGGCTTTTATTCTTATTTTGATTTTGCTGTAAATTTAGGTTCCTAGTCAAGGCATTAACTGTTCAAAGTCATTCTCATTATTGGGTACATAGCTGCACCATGTTCTCTGCATGCTTTGCATGTTGTTAGACATAACCACAAGGCAAAATTTTACCAACAGAAATACAGAAGAAGCAATAAATACTGTTTTCCAGGTTTGGCTTGTTAAAATATCCTGTATATGGTCATCCTTGCTCACTTCCTGTATACCGCTATAGTGGTCTAAATGAGGATGGCCCTCATGGCTCATATGTTTAAATACTTAGTTCTTAGTTGGAGAAGCTATTTGGAAAGGATTAGGAGGTGTGGCTTTGTTGGAGGATGCGTGTCACTGGGGGTGGGCTTTGAAGTTTCAAAAGCCTATGCCATTCCCAGTTATCTATTTCTCTCTCTCTCTGCCTAGTGCTTGTGGATCAGATATAAGCTACTGCTCCACCACCAGGCCTGCCTGTCTGTTGCCATGACCCACCATGATGATCATGGACTTATCCTCTGAAACTATAAGCTCCCATTAAATGTTTTCTTCTAAGAGCTGTCTTGGTCATGGTGCTTTGCAACAGCTGTAGAAAAGTAACCAAGCCACCAGCTAAGTGCATAGAATTATTAAGTCTTTAAGAAAGTGTGAGTCTGTATATCAGGAGACGCTTACATCTCTGATGTATTATATGGAAGTATTCAGCTAACCAGGAACAAATACATTATACTGTTACATGAGAAACAAACACTTTATCAGGTATTAAGGTACAAGGATTTTTGAACTTCTCTATTTCAGCACCTGGATTTTCCCTGGAAATCAGAGAGCTAAACGATATTACAGTTTCATATGTAATTATATAATTATACATTTCTTTGCTTCCTTTACAGTATCTATAATAATGCAAAGAGAGGTTTCAGTAATGATAACTGCCTCCTCAACATGGTAGTTTACTGACCATCCTTCCAGCTTGAGGAAGGAACGGTGTGCTACTCTGGTTTGGAGAGTGAGAAGTAGAAGAAGAAAGGAGATGTCAGTAGTAAATGGCACAGCCTATACACACAGGGCAGATAAAACACATAGATTTGTTCTACCCTGGTCAATGGCATCAAATAAACAAACAGTATTGTTATTGATTATTATATTAAGTAAATATCAGCAAAGGCATTGGTATTGATTATTATATTAGATAAATGTACAGAGTGGTGGTACTATTGATTTTTATAGTCAACCAATATGAGGATGGACAAGACTCGTCTCCCAGCCTACCCATCTTAAAATGACTTAAGGTTTTGAGTACAATTCTGAGACAGGAACTTATTTTATGATGAATGTTTTTTAGAAAATATGAGAATTTTCCTCATCACATTCACATTAAAAATAAAAGCAGTTAGGATCACATGCACATTCCTCTTTAGTCAAGATTTAAAGATGGTAGCACAATTGTTAGCTACAAAGACCTATGAGATCCATCAAATATCAAAGAGTGAACAGAGATCCTTTAAGATATGGGACCAATTAAAGAAATAAAACCAGGAGTTGGAACTTATGAAAAGTCAATTGTGTGTAAAACACACATATAGTTGGGAGAACATAGTTTTGCATTTCTGATCTTGGGAAGGGTAGGTAGTTGTAGTCGTACAACTGGGGGAAATTTCAAAGCTGTTATTCAAGTTTGTAACTGTGGATCAGGGTGACACAGTTGTTAGTTAAGCTTGTTTTTTTTGAAAACTCAAAGGGAAGTAAAAATTTTGATTATTTGCTAGTAAATTTTTCCATGTGATGTTAAATGGACCTAGAGAAGGAGTGAGACCAAGACAGTGAAAGCTGTGGCAGGTAGGGTTTCAACGCACATTAAAAGGATCTAAGGTGTGTGTTCTTCAGGAGAGGATGTGCCCCAAGCCAAAGCCAACAAATAAACAACAGCCAAACACTGCAGAAGCTTTGGCATCTACAGATACGTGGCCATCTGTTGCCTTGTGACTTTTTCCATGGGGCTGTCAGTTCCTTAACTCAGAGATGAGTGTCCTGTGTCAACTTTTCTGTTTGTCCGGTCAGCTCTCACACTGATCCCTTCCGGAGTGTCACCCTCGTGCATTAGCTCAGTCCTTCTGGTTCAGGTAGGTTGGCTGGATTCCTGACCTCCTGGGTGGGAAGCGACTACATCTCGTTCAGACGGAACAGCTGCGATGGTTCTAGGGCTCTGACTATGACTCAGTGCCATCAGAACATTCGTTAGAACTGTTGGAAAGGGGGGGCCATCTCTTTCTCTTCTGGATCTCAAATTGGGAGGATGTGAGCTACACTGGAGCTTTTCCTCCATAGACTAAAGACAAGTGATAATAAATAGACTCGTGACGTAGAAGGAGAGAGAGAACGGGGCCCGAAGGTTTGGTCTACTTATTCCTAGCTTACAGATTTGCTCATATCCTTACATGGTAGGAAGAAGATAAAAGAGCTTCCTGGAGGTCCTTTTATAAGGGCACTAATGCCATTTCATGAGGGCTCCACTGTCATGACCTAATAATCCTCAAAAGCCTTCATTTAATAAAATTTTTTTTAATTTACTCTTTGAGAATTTCCTTCAATACATTTTGTTCATATTCATTTCCTTCCTTTAACTCTTCCCAGATCCTCCCCTATTTACTTACTCACCCAACTTCATGCTCTTTCTCTTTTAAAACAAAACAAAAACAAAAACAACAATCCTCCCAAGAACACTCCCCCCCTCCACACCATGGAGTCTGACTTGTGTTGGCTAAGTACTCCTGAGCATGGGGTCTGTCCTGAAGTGTGGTTGATAAGCTAGTGTCATGCCATTGAAGAAAACCGATTTTCCATTTCCTAGCAGCTATCAGTTGTGAATAGCTTCTTGGCTAGGGGTCGGACTTTATGCCCACTATTCCTCTTCCATGCTGGGATTTTGTCTGGCTTGAGTTTATGCAGGTCTGGTGCATGTTTTAGTTTCTCTGAGTTCATATGTGTATCTACCCTGCTGGGTCTAGGAAACATTGTTTCCTTAAAATAGTTCACCACCTTTGGCTTTTACAATCCTTCTCCCTCCTCGTCTACATAAATTTCTGACTCTTGAGGGCAGGGTTGTGATAAAGATAGCCTGTTCAAGACCGAACACTCCAAAGCCTCTCACTCTCTACACATTGTCTGGTTGTGTGCCTTTGTGCTAATTGCCATGCACGGCAAGAAGAAAATTCTTTGATGAAGGTTGAACAATGCACTGATTAATGGATACAGCAATATGTCATTTGGAACTGTTTTATTACTTTGATCATTCAGCTGAATAATAGTAGTAGGTCTTCCCTCGGGCTTATGGCCAGTCTAATCTCCGGTTCTTAGCCTCATCAGCAGTGTCATGTATAGGTTTCATCTTGCTTAGGTGGACCTTAAATACAAGAAGAAAAAAAAAGGTAGTTGGGTTACTTCCGTAACATTTGTGTCACTATGTAACAGTGGGCATATCTTGCAGGTTGGCTGTTATTGTAGCTCGCAAGATTCATAGATGAGTGAGATTGATCATTTTTCTCCTCTGGAAGCATGTAGAGCCCCTTCTAGTAGAATGAATGCTAGTCAGGAGGGGTGAAGCTTCCGGCTGAGTACAAGGTTGATACCCTTCATGATCTATGCATACATACGTATGAAGTATCTTCAGCAACAGGGTCTTCTGTTAAGTTGTGGATGGCAACCAAGACAGGCAGTAGCCTGTAATGTTTGGGAAAGTATATTGAATCACTTCAGAGAATGGTCTCAAAAAAGATGTAACCCATTCACGGTACTGGGTTTTTATTTGTTAGCATCTGACATCGAGTTGGGGCACTGTCCCCGTACTGTATGATGACAAACTCCTTTTAGATATGTATATATTTTGGGCAGCTTATAGTGTAATAGGTTTCCATGTGGTTCTTCAAAGGGTCTTTGTACTAGTTAAACCTCTCCATATGACTCTTCTACCCTGCCTTCCCCCAACCCCATTTAATCCTCCCATTCTAATTTCCTCTTTTCCCCTTTACAGAGCTATATCCTATTTCCTCTTCCTTGAAAGGTTTTCCTCCTTCATCCCCAGTCCCCCTTACTCACTACCTCTGTGGATATTCTAAATGAAACGCACATATCTAAGGCATAAAAACTAACGCACGGAGAAAACATGCTGTGTTTCTGGGTCTGAATTACCCCATTCAGGATTATTGTTTCTAGCTCCATTCATTCACTTGAAAATGTCATCAATTCATGTTTCTTAAGGGTTGACTAATATTCCAGTGCGTAGATGCACCACATTTTCATTATTCATTTGTCAGTCATCTAGTCTGTTTCCAATTTTGGGCTATTATGAATAGAGCGGCACTGAATGTGGATGAAGTCTTCATCTCTTAGTATTGGTACCTTACGATTGGTTGGGATTTCAAAGTACAAGTGTTCAGAAGACAGACATTCAGTTCACGGTAACAAGTGTGTGGAGAGTGGACGAACTGGATAGCCTTCCTTCTTTGTACAGAAAACACCTCTGGATGAAAAGAATGTGGGGAAGCTCTAAAAGGCACACAGTCACCTGGTGTGACTAAAGCAAGGGCCCAGCACTTATTAATTACTCATCTTGCTTCAAATGCAAGAACCTTGAAGAAAGGTGACTCTGGCAACACCGTAATTAATGACAGCCTCCTTCCCCTGGAACTCCCAATTATTTAGTTGCCTATTTCATTTATCGGTGTCTTCAGTATTTGGAAACGGTGCTACTTAGGAGGAAAATAAGTTTCACTGCCACAATGATGGAGCACTTTCCTCCCCGAGCGGATCTCCAGGCTGAGGGTGATCTAACTCAAGCGAGAAACAGCAGCCCGTGAACCAAGCGGCATTTGCCTTTGGAGGGCGTGTGGAGGGTGTGCATGCATGCAGAACTGTGCTCAAACCGGCCCAGAGTTCTTTACATTAGAACTTGTTTACGTGGAAGGAGAGAAAACCTGAAATATTGGCGTGCTTCTGACGCGGTTGTCAGCTAATCCGCCACGAAAAATCACAGTATAATTTCATTTCCCTTGCCTTTAATGCTGCAGAAGCCAGCTCTAAGTGAGAAAGAAACAAATATCCTTTTAAGTATACCTGCATGCAAATGGGCCTCGGAGGTGGTTGGTCCTTTTATATAATAAATTAGAGAGTTCTTTTTTTTTTTTTTTTTTAGTGGGATAGATGTATAGATTAATAAACTCAGACTAGGCATATGGATATGCAGAATCAATGTTAGTCTGGTTAGAGATGACAAAGGGCTTCTTGCTTGAGTGCTTTGCAGCCTAATTCAATAGAACAAAATGAAAGGCAAATGCTTGAGGAACTGGAGAGGATCTTTATGAAAATATTAAAACCTCTATACAAAGAAAGCCACACATCCTTCTGTGTGTGTTCTCCCAACATCAGCACAATGCAGTCAGTGCATGGGTCTCCTTTGGGTGTGTGTGTGTGCGATGTGGTGGGGTTCAAAGCACTTTGTGATTCATTTATTTTTTTTAAACAAAGCAAACTAAAGGAACCATTTTGAGTGTAAAACCTCCTCTTTGGTCTTTAACTGCAAAGTAAAATGCTGAAATAGAAACTAATTTTTGCCCCCTATCCATTTGCAAAACCAAAGTATGAATCCAAACCGAGCAGGCAGCAGCGCGAAAAGCTATTTACGGACGCAGCTGTCTCTGATTCTATCAATTTGTTTTCCGGTCTTTGTTAGGGTTTCATGTTTCTCCCGCGTCTCCCAAGACCCTTTCCAGCTTGAGAAGAGGGTATCAATAACTCGCGCGTCCTCCAGGAAGCGTCCCCGGGACAATCGCAGCATTTCTGCCCTTAGATCCTTTATTTCTTTTAATGACTGGGGTAAAACTACAGAAATTACTCATTTTGGGAAACATGAAAACCAACAAAGCAATAATGTTTGAGGAAGAGTATAATTTTGCTCCCTTTTTATGCGGTCAACTAGAAGGCAAAGAAGAAAGAATCAATCAGTCTCTTCCCTGGGATTTCATAAATCCGCAGCGATGTAATGTGCATTTAAAAAATGAGGCAGAGAGAGAAAGTAAACATGGACAGAACTTTGGGGATGGAGGTGCACACTGCAGGGCAGTGAGTAACAGCTTATTTGCTGGCGGTTGGACAGCCAGACTCTCATCCAAGCACCAGCAGGAGACAAAGCGGGCCATCCCTGCCGAAATTCCTAATTTCCCTGAACTCTGTATGTCACATCTGTCAAATGAGACTAAGGATCCTCGTTCCTCTGACCTCACAGGGTGGATAACATCTAAAATGAAATGTGTGCCCCCTGCAGAGTGTTAGAGGTCCGGTGTGGAATTTTCTACTCGCCTAGGTGCTCAAAATATTTTAGCTTTTGGAACATTTTGGGCTAGAGATTCTTAACCTGTAAAATGTTATTAAAATTATTAGAACAGACATGGTTTTCTTCAATGTGAAAAACAGTCTGGGAATTCTGTCCAGACGAATCCTACAGTGCCTGCTTCTGAGGGAATTCCCACATTCCACTTGCTCATTTTGTGGTGTAAAATATGTGTCCATGCAGAGCTCTAGGCATTTGTGTGAACAGTTAGGTTACTTCTTCAAAAAGCTCCCCTCCGTACCCAGTGAGGTGATGGTGCTCCATCAGTGTACTTACAAAAATCCTTGTGCTCATCTCACGTTATGTTTCCATGTGCCTTTCTGTTTTCTGTTTTCTCTGCTAGATTATAAGCATCTCGAAAGTGAAAGTACTTAAGAACTTTTGACTTAACGTTCATCAAAAGAGCCTCAATACATTTTTGTATTAACAATGCCTACATATAAAAATGAAACTGTCCCTATTTTAATACAAGGAACTGGGTTCTCATTAGATGTATCTATTGCCATACTAAAGTGAAATTTTCTTAAGACACCGTGGAAGGCAGAATGGCTTTCCAACATGTCCTTGCCTTAATATTACCTGCTCTACGTTATATATCATGGTGAAAGGTACTTTGCTGAGTTAGGATCTGAAAATAGAGATTATTCTGCATTATCTGAGTGGGCCTGATGTCATCATGTAGACCCTCAAGAAATAGCTGTCTCTGGTTGGATGCAGAATTCATCAACACAATTTAGAGTAAGGGAGGGACTTGATTGCTCACCATGACCTAAGCTATGGAGGGCTAAATGTAAGGAGTGAAGAGGGAGGTAAGAGGAGTTCCCACCTGACTATCCAGAAGGAAGTGAAATGGCCCTACACCCATCAGGAGATGAATCTATCAATTGTGTGAGTAAGCCCAGAAGATTCTCTTCACAGATCCTCTGGATAAGAGCCTATGTTGGCTGGTGTCTTTATTCTACCTGTAGGAGACCCACAGCGTAAGGAACTGGTTTAGTCAACTTGAATGGGGAGATTGTGAATTTGCATTGTCAGTGACACCCAAATTTGCAGCAATCAGTTGCAGCTGCAATAAACAACAAACACACACACATCAGTTTCTAGCTCCAAAAGATCAGAATTTTGGAAACCTGTCAGATAGGTGGAAAAGAATAGCTCTATAACAGGACATGAGACTCCCCAGAGAAGAAGCACTTGAGAAGTGCTGGATTCCCTGGAATAAGACTCCAACAGTATTGGGGTCACAGTACTGCTGAAGCTGCCATCCTAAGACATCAACACAGAACCAGTCTATGCACCCCAAGGAGTCTTCGGGGTATGAAGCAGCTTGCAAGGTAGATTTGTCAAGTGTCGGGGGTGGCAGTGAGTTCACAGAACTAACATGAATGAGCTAGTTTGGAATTTAGTTTTTAAATCTCAGAACTTTTTATATTTCCCTGTTAATTCGTAACTCTTCTGGAGATGTCCTGTGCCATCCTGATCCTTAGTCCTTTATGTACGAGTTCTCTCTAGCTTTGAAGTTCTGGGGAGCTTTTCTTTGTCTTCAACATTCTGAATTTGTAGAATCGTATGTTTTTATTTTTGCTATTCATTGTGCTGTTTTCCCAAAAGGGTCCTTTACTTTTCATTTTTTCAGCTCTGAACATTTTTCACACAATATTTCACTGATAAGTTCATCTTATCCCCCTTCTCTGTTTTTGATTTGTGATATTATTAGTAAGATGCTGAATTCCTGCATCAGTTACTTAATTTTCTCATTTTTTCCTCTAGCTTTTTACTTTTGAATTTCTTCCACCCTAACTTCTGATCTTTCTATTTAACTTTTAAAATTTCTGGTGTCAGTTTTAAAAGAAAACATGCTTCTTACTGCATGTGCTTCCTCGTTTTAAATAGCACTGTGTGCTTGTTTCTTGAACACGCTGTCTTTTGTTTCTCCAAGGATATTCCAGTTTGCTTTTTCTTCTTCACATTCATTTCTTCTGTTTTCTCAAATTTCTCCTTTCTCTCTTTGCTTTCAGTCACTTTCTGCATCTTACAGACTTTCTACCAATCTATTGTCTCCATGGCCACCTGTTTCTATTTAATTATAAGGTTCTAAAAAAATGGAGTGGCAGCCTTGGGTGCCTGGTGGTTCTGGCTGACTGATGTCTCCATCAAGCATGGCCTTCCTTTTCTCTCTGGCTTCTTAATATCTCTCGAAATGAATGCTTGAATTTACTGTTTTGGAGCTGTGTAACTGAAGGTCTGCTTTTTTGGAAATCATGGCCAGGGCATGGTGGAATCCTGTAGAGTAGTTAAAAGTCAGAATGGCTGGTTTCCAAGCTGTGTTCTGATTCTTGTGACATATTGTGTCCCCCCTGATGTATAGAATAAGCATACAACAAGACCTATCTTAAAGGACTGTTGTTAGAATTTAATAAACTAATACTTACAGAGTCCTCACAGTGTGAAACATGGAGTCCTCACAGTGTAAAGCATAAGTCCAACAAGTTGTCTATTTTTATCATCATCATCATCATCATCATCATCATGTCCTCAGTCCTTCCCTCTTTGCTCTAGCGTGGAGTTTCTCTGGTTCGGTGTGTCTACTATAGAAACTGTCAAGCTTCTGCAGATTGGAGGGTGAGCAATCTCCAGGCTGAGCAGAACTGGGAAGGGCATCTAGGGATCTCCTCACTTTTGTTAACCTTCTGGCGCTCCGTCTATACCCCTTACCTCTTCAGAAAAACCTGGTCTCAGCGATTCACCAGCCTTTCCGGAGTTCAGAGGGAAGGCCAGCTTTCTTCCCGCTGGATTTTTCTCTGAAGATACTTTGTATCCAGGTTTCTTTGCCAGTGACCACCTCTCCTCTGGCCTCTGTGGTCTCTCAGCTCATTTCCTGTCCTGGTCTTCACTGTGAGGATTTGCACTTTTTCTATGTCTTTTCTAGGTTACTAAACCTAGTTACATTTGAAGGGGGGAGGAAATTAACTCATGTACACACTGGCCGTGTTAACTGCGAGGGCACTGGCCTCATTTCTTGTCTGTAAAATGAGGGGTTATAGAAAATAAACTCAGACATTTTTCTCTTCCAAAAGTCTTTGCTTTGCTCCTGTCTATAGATTTAATGTAATTCCCGGCTGATCACAGCCAGACTTTCTATCACTTACCCCACTCTCAGAATAGTAGTGATTATTTTTGCTTTTGTTGTTTTGAATCTCTTTGAGCAAGAGACCTGCAGTGTAGCAAATTATATCTTGTGTACAAATTAGAGTAAACTCAGAAACACAGGTGACTTTTGTTCCCCTCTGCATCACAAAGACCTTTTCAGTACACCTGATGGATTGTAAAGGGAACACCACAAGCAGATGTGAGCTACTGGGACTCTGCTGATGGTAATTTGGGTACCACAATACTTATCATGCTGTGTTCTTTGTCAGACAAAAAAGAAGCCTTTCAACATTTTGCTCTTTCTGGGAAAAGGTGTTCAAAGAGAAGATGATAGCAAAATTGAAATTAGAAAGAAATTTTATTGTGGAGAATCACAGAGAATAAAGTCCTATTGGTTAAGGTGGCTTTTATGGTTTAGTCTTAGATGTCCTCCAAAGGCCCGTATACTAAGCCAGCGGTGGCCACCTTGTGTGCTACTGGTATATGGCAGGTCTTTTAAAAGGGAGGACTTAATGGAAGGTGATTGGGGTCATAGCGGTTAGGTGTGCACTTGAAGGGATTTTTGAGGCTCCAGCCCTTTCACCTCTTTTGTTTTTCTAGAGGCTGCTAACAGCCCTCCGTTGCTAGGCACCTCTGCCTTGGTTCTTTTTCTTGCCCCAGGTCCAAAGCAATGGGACCCAGTGACTTTGGATGGGGATCTCTGAAACCATGAACCAAAATAAACCTCTCCCCCACTTTCAAGTTGTTTATTTCAGGTATTTGCCACAATCTGACCAGTACAGTAATCAAGGCTGGAGTCTGCCTCTTGTCTCTAGAGCCTTTGATGTATGTAGGTAGTGGGCGTGGAGAAGAGACATGCTATTTGTCCCTCTGGAACTGTCTGTGTGACAGAGCTTAGCATTTTGTGTGCTCAGTCCCAGTGTGTGACTGCCACTGGCCACTGCTGTTAACGACTAACTCTTATGTGCTCTCTTTTGGTGTTTTATGGAAGAGACAAACTTCCATAATATAATGACTTTATAAGGTGGCAGGCTATACGATATTTAAAATAAAAATATCTGACACTCTTTTAGTGTTTGAAGCTGTTCATTGCATGTGGCATTTGCTGTCTCAAGGCCATGTATAGGGGATGACAATAAACTCCTTTGAAAAGTTGTTCATTAAAGCAGGAATCCTAAAATGATCAATGGACCTCATTAGAGGTCTGTAGAAAAAGCAATGAATGGCATCAATTATTTGGCAATTTTAGGATAAGCAGTGGTCTACTCTTAACACTTTTAAAAGCAACTCACTGAGTTTGTGTCTTGACAGTTTTATGCGTGGTATACAATGCATTCTTATCACTGTCCCTCAACCCCATCTTATCTCCTGCCAGTCTCTCTCTATGACCCCCTCCCCCCAAGTGCCTGTTCTACATTCACGTCTTTTTGAAAAACATCCTTTTCATTTAGAATTTGTTCCCCATTAAGGATACTTACCCTGTTTGGAATGGCTATTTCTAAAATATGGTTGTAATCATTCCCAAATATTGTTGATTAACTACCTCTCAGGCTCTCCTTCTAGAACCCCAATTTTGCTCAGGCAGGGAATAGCCCTTATTCTGAGGGACCCTGGGATCTTCAAGAACCTTGGCTCCCAATTGTAAGTGCTGACTTCTGAGCAGCCATAGGCAGCCATGATCATTCTACTTCCTACGCCAGCAATGGGCTTCAAGCAGAGCATGTAATGCAATTCGGGTCAGCAAGATGTGAGGGAAGGGCTCAGGGGGGAAAGCTTACTTTTATTCTGGAGGAAGCATCCAGCAAGAGGCTTTGCTGTATGTGGCTTGGACAGTAACTGGCACAGTTACAGCCATTTGCAGCCATCAGAGGATGTTCTTGAGAGCCCTGCTTGGGGTGTCAGAGAAGACAAAATGAACCCGGAACTAAGAATGTTTCTAAGCTGCTGAGTTGCTTAACCCTGGGGGCAGCCTCACCTTGGGATTTGCGTTCTGAGGAATAGCAAATTTCCTCATTGTGTCATCACTTTGAGTTAGCGTTTCAGTTTTTATAGCTAGAACAATCCTAACGTTAGCTTTAAAAGTTTTACTTCTAGCCAGTGACACATAGAAACACAAAAGTGTTACATGTCCATCGAGTACCATGTTATATCCTGGTGCCTGTGGTCAACATGTAACATTTAAATCCAGTTAAGCATATTGATGTCTTCAAATATTTATCATTTCTTTATGGCAAAAATGTTAAAAAACCCAGTCTTTCAACTTTTTGAAACATATAAGTTTATTATTTCTCCCTGTGCTCTTCCTACTGTATACCATAGCACACCAGAATTTCACACTTCTATGTAAATGTAACTTAGTACCTATTGATTAAGCTTTTCTATTCCCTCCTTCACTCTGCTTTCCTGAGAAACCACCACTCAACTGCCAACTTCTATAAGATGAGCTTGTCTTAGAGTCTACATGTGAGTGGGGCCAAGCAGTGCTTGTCGATTTTAATGCTTTGACATTTTATGAAAAGATTTTTCTCTTGAACTTTCTTCAAACATGAGAAAAGTTTGATATGAGAAATGAAAACAGATAAAAGACCTATAGGGTATTCTGGGGGCAGGAAGGCCCCATGGGGATTGGGCACGGGATTGGGGTCAATGCAGAAGGTGAGCCAAGGGCTAGGTAATAGATCCCCCAGATGGCTAACCTGGCCCTGGCTCACCAGGATCCTATTCAAATGTCTTGCTTCAGGGAGAGGCCTATGAAATGAGAACCTCGGTCGTGAGCCCCAGGTGGTAGATGGAGAAATTGTGCTTGGTATCTGCTATATCTTTGTATTCTTCCACGACTTATTCGTCTATGGTACTGTTGTTCATGGTGAAGACAGCATCTGTCATGTGGCTAGTGGGATGAAGGTAAAGTATGTTGAGATACTTGTCCCGTATCTCATGCTGGTGGCCTGGATGTGGCCCACAGTTCAAGGAGATAAGTGTTCCTGCTCTACACATTAGACTCTGGACCACAGGAGGAAATCTGGCCAAAACTCCTGAACACGGGGTACATTCAGTCCTCAGAGCTCTTGCCTGCTGGGTATGAAGATCAGGGACTTAAGGATATCATTCTGTCTCCTTCAATTGCACTGGTAGAAAGCGGGGGTTGCCATGGTCACCATCCGTGAACAGCACCTCTCACGTACTTTTTTTTTTTCCTGTTAATAAATTGTCTTTGAGAAAACAAAAATGCAAATATTAAAGAATCATAGAACACCAGCCTGAAAAGAATTTTAAATTATTCAAAAACCACTTATTTGCTGAGAGAGTTAGCATTGTACTCAAGATTCGAGATACAGCAGGAAACAAAGAGACTGTCCCTGCTCATTTTGAAGAGTCTGCTGGAGAGTAGAGAGTCTTTGGTCCATCTTATTGTACATGCAGGGACAACTTTTAGATCTTTTCATGCTGGCATAATTTTTTATGTCAATAAAAGACGATAGATCCTGTTTGATGAGTGACTGCATATGAGATTATTCTTGCTGTTAAACTACAACTTATTTCCCTGTTGAGCACCTGAAGGTTTTTGGCTACTCAGGGAGCTGAATTTCTGTGTGTGATAGGAAATGGCAATGGGCATCTCATACCCATTCACATAGGCAAAATCAGGTTTATCCAACAGCAGATGGAAAATATTTGAAAAAAGTTTCATCTGTAGCGAACATGGCCATACCATTTTTGTCACTATTTCTTAAACAATTTAGAAGAACAACTATTTACAGAACGTTAATATTGTATCAGCCATATATACTATGCAACCTGGAGGCATTTTAAATATGGGAAGATGTGTATAGGTTATACATAAAGCCTATTCTATTTTGTAGAAGGCACTTGTGCATGGTAGATTCTACTGTCTGGGGGTGTTGGTGTCTAGGAACCAGTCCCATTTGGATACTGAGGGACTGATCCTACCCATGCGTGTGAAATGAGAAGCCGGCCAAAGACTGGTGTCAGCTAGAGTAGGGGGGGCAGTGAGAAATCCCCTGTGTGACAGTGGCCAGAGGACTTTCAAGATGAGATATGATGAGGCGTGTGCTGTCTTATATAGGAATATAACTTCTTGGCAGTGACCTAGAAAACTTTGGCAAAAGTTTTACAATACATCACAGGCTTCATTCCCTTGATGCCTGAGTGGGGAATCTGAGGAGATAAAGGACTGACCTCAAGGCATGAACTGAGCAGAGAACAGGGATTCTGCAGAAGCTGAAGTGAGGGAGAACTCAGCAGAGGTAGGAGGATGAACCCCACGCTCCCGTCTTCCTCTCAGGAATTTTGCAGAACTCTCACAGAGGACTCTGGACTTACTGCTGGATATGGAACGGGATTTGGCCACTGTGACTGACATCTTAAGGTGGCTGCAGGGCTCATCACAGTAACAGTCATTTAATTGGTTGGATATTGTCCTTGATAGTGGGGCCACCCATGTTTTCTTGATGAAGTTCTTATTAGGAGGTACTTAGAAATAAATATTCAGGAGCTCGCTTTGGCAGCACATATGCTAAAACTGGAACAGTACAGAGAAGATTAGCATGGCCCCTGTGCAAGGACAACACACAGGTTAGTGAAACGTTCCAGATATTAAAAGAAAAAAGAAATAAGTATTCAGTTAGCATTTACTAAGCTTATCCTTCAGACAAGGGAAGACTATCATTGGACTGTTCATAGTGCTTCCCCTCTGCTTGCCAAGGAGAAGCACCTTAGACTTCTGCCCTGCACTGCTCTCTCCCAGGAGAACTCTCTTCTATTAAGCAGAGACTGACTTTGGGATAGGGAGATGAGAAGCTGGGAGAAGCCACCCAGGACTAGACTAAAAATATCAGAGAGCCACAGGCAAGAGATAAACAATAGGTGCAGATGCAGGGAAGGGAGACAGACCAAATCTTGCATGAGTTGAGCTTCAGAGCTTTTGGGAGCTTGAAGAGAGAGAAGAGAATCTTTGGGGGCAGATGTGATACATATGAATGCAAATGCACAAACACAAATAAGATATTTATGTAGATAGAAAGTGTCAGGAAAAGCAGTTTTCTATAAGTCAGTTTCTCTGGGCGTTATGAATGTGATCTCTCTGGACAATTTTCAAAAGATTTCAGTAAGAATATAAATTGCTCCTTGGTTATCTTTGGTTGTATCTCTTTGAATAAGATTCCAGGCATGGGCTGCCTTCTAGGTGAGAAAAGGCCAGCCTGGCTTTACATATGTAGCAGTCTGAGTCTCATATTTTGCTATTCCACAGTGTCCTCAAATGCTTAAGAAGGATGGCAAATATCTGTTGTCCTGAACTGTCATACCAGTAATCTTAGCCCGTATACCACCTTGATTTAGAGAACATCTAACTGTGGAGCTAATGATGAGTGCAATGTGTGAAATAAAGCACATTCCTAGACTTGCTCTAAGGTTAAAGGACGGGCTAGAAAATGCACCAAGAAAGAGGACGCTTGAGAGCTACAGATGGCATTCATAAGGGAAGCCGGGGCAGGGTTCCGGAGTTCTGCAAATGCTAAGTGGCATAGTTCTGAGTTCACACTTAATGCCGTGCTCTCTGAAGTTCCAAAAGCTTCATTCAATGAGCAGCAAATGGTCATGAACGACTATCCTTGGACCAAGTAACCACATTCAGCTGTAGCTCCTTGCAAAAGACCTCAGCTGGGACTTCTGACTGCTTACCTCCCTCACAGAGGAACAGAGAGGGTCATGAGACCTTACCAAGCATCCAGCTGCTTCCTACCATTTGTTACATACAATTCTGTATATGTAGGGAGCTCTCATCTGTTGTGGAAATTTATTTTTAGGTGTGTTTGAAATTGTTTTATACACTGTTGGTAAAAGGGACGCATAGGCCTTGGCGTTCTGTATTGCTTGCAGGTGTTGGATCTCTGTGGGGTCGTTTAATGGCTAATGGTCTGCGCGTGCTATCAGTAGAGCACCTGAGGAGTTCTGAAAGAATAAAAAACACCTGAGCTCAGAGCTCAGCGTTCCACTATGAGAATGGTGCTGGCCGTGTCGGTGGTGCCCTCTGCTGAGGTCTGGCAGGGTTTGAGCCTATGAAAAATGCCTCCTTGTCTTCTTGGCTGAACCAGCACAGCAGTGTACAACTACCTACACTCATCCATGCTCGGTAAGGCTTTTCAGATGTGGTCTCTCCCTCTCTCTCTCTCTCTCTCTCTGTAGCACCCACACAGCCCTGTAAGTTACCCTTCACCTATGCTCTGTAAGAAAGCCCAATAAACTCACTGGTTCCTTAGAGTAAACTTCGGAGGATTTTGCCTCGGTTTGTCACTGGGACCTGAGGAGAGGGGCGGGCATTGCTTACATCTTTCCCTGGGATGGAATTTTGGCAACACCCTCCTTTGGGATGCCCAGTACCGCTCCTACGTTTCCCCTGCTGCTGTACTCGGAGAACTTTGTCTCTAGCTGTGCTAAGGTGGAAGGAGAATGCGTCTCTCTGGTTTTGATTTTGGAAGCATTTATAAGATCCCAGGTGGGACGTACACTCTGACGTAACTTGTAAGGGCTACTAGGAGGAAGTGCAAGTGTTTACCAATGGCCTAACAGGGGATAAGATCCAGCTTGAAACTTCTAGACCCCACGGTGCTCACTGAGCTAAATGAGCTGTTGAGCTCTGAGTCCCGTAGATGAGCCCTGTGGTCTCTGAGGAATGGGTGAAGTTATTCAGGAGAGCAAAGCCGCAGCAAGCTGCCTGGAACCCTTGCTGCCTGAGAAGCTGGCCATGTGTGAAGCAGCCAGCCACTGCCCTGCTATGTCAGTGTACATCTGAAACAGTGGTTCTCAACCTTCCTAAAGCTGTGACCATTTAATACAGTTCCTCATGCTGTGGCGACCCCCAACCATAAAATTATTTTTGTTGCTACTTTATAATTGTAATTTTGCTACTCATCATGTAATTATTTGATATGCAGATGGTCTTAGGTGACCCATGTGAAGCGGTCATTTGACCCTTCCAAAGGGATTGTGATCCGCAGGTTGAGAACCGCTGTGGTAAAATGGCCCAGCAGGTAAATGCATGTGCCATCAAACCTGATGACCTGCGTTTGATCTCAAGAACCCATATGATGGAAGGACTGAGTTCAGCATATTGTCCTCTGACCTCCACAGTGACACACATCCACTCTCCCCAAACGAATAAATAAATGTGATAAAGAAGAAAATAAAGGAGCATCTCAGGCTTCCAACATGGCTAGTATGAGAGGCTGCTGGGATGTGAGGGGCAGATTGAGAAAGTGCATAGAAAGCATAGCACGTGTGTGGGGAAGGGCTTGGAACAGGGGCAGTGTCGGCTGGAAGGCTAGTGGCAGTTTGGGTTTGTGTTTTCAATGCACAGCTGAGACCAGGGCAAGAGACCCATTCACCACACATGGTCTCCAGGCTTGGCACCCGTGGGCATAGAGTGGCTGCAGATACTGGGCTCTTGGAATGACTCAGGGCTTGAGATGTAGAGGACCCCAAAATGCCTATGATCAAAGGTCAGAAGAAACCCTTTGATGAACCTGAAATTGTTTCAGAAGTTGCCTCTACCTGCAAGACTTTCCTTAAGCTCAAAAATATTGTGTGTGCTCATGTATACACACACACACATACACACTCACACACATACACGACACAAGACTTCCCCCACCCCCCTCAGGAACCGTGTATTTTGACTATTTGTTTACCTACCACTGAAGACAAGGGTGAATATCAGGGGGTTGGGATGGGTAAAATGGGATTATTTTAAAATGTTCTTCCACTCGGAATCCTATAACGGATTGAGGGGGATTATGTATAGCTTTGGTGAAATGTCATGTGTTCCTCTCTGGGAAAGGAACTGTAAATGTCAAGTCATCAGTCTCTGCAATCAGCTCACAGGGCAGGGGCTCAGGAGATTCCCATGGCAAAAGGCAAGAGCTGGGCAGGCCATGCTCAAGCTTCACCTGCTGTTACTAGGCCAAGGCCCTCTGCTTCAGAGAAGCAAACAAATGGAGAGAAAAAGCCCATTAGAGATGAGGAAGGGTGTATATGCTGGGAGCCTAGTGACACCCTAGAGGTAGAAACTTCCCTGCAGGGAGTACACAAAGCAGGCATAGCAGGTGCAGCCCTTACTTTCACAGCCCAGCTCCCCCAGCCCAGACTCCAAGTGCCTCTATGCACTGGATGGTGACAGAGCTTTGCAAAGGATGTGCATGTGAGCCACCTGGAGGAGTTAAAATGAGGTTTCTGATTCAATAGGCCTGGGGCTAAAGCTCTCCAGGTGATGCTTAGGCTTCCCTGATTAGCAAGGTGTTAAGAGAATCTCAGGTCGCAAGGAGAATAATTATGAACTCAAGATATACAAAGCCATCCGGCTCTCATTTAACCTCACCAGTGTCAGGAGGAAATTGTCCAGGTAACTTAATCTTTTGGATCTGGATTTAGAATTCCTTGTGTGATTGAAATTTTTCTTTCTACCTCAGAGAGCTGATGTCAGGCTGTTTGGGTATCTGTTCAGATGGCTTAACAATTCCTGAGAACACATCAGCTGAGGAGAAGGACACACTGGGTAGCAGGGGAAGGGGGCTTGGCAATTGACCAAGGATCATTTGTACCTTCCAGAGCCCTCATATGCACGGTCAGGAGCTGGTTTTGTAATGACTGTCTCTCCTTTGGTTAGACTGGAGAGGGGACATGAGTACAGGACTCTCAATGCCCTCCTCTGTCCCCAGCATTTCCTGAAAGAATTAGGAGGAAATAGAAATGACAGCGAGGGAATGAAAGTCAGGAGATGGAGTTTCTATTTTTAATTCTTTGAGAGGAGAGAAACACAAATGTCACAGGACAAAGCAAGAAGAGAGGAGAAAGGGGGAGGGGAAGAAGGAGGGAGGTAGGAGGGATGAAGAGGGAAGGACAATCTCTGCAGATAAAACAGATTTGCCAAATATATTACATTCATTAAGATTTTTCCCTGCTTATAATGTGTACTTTTCTGAGGCTTTTCTTAGCATTAACGGACGCTCTGGGAGAGGAGAAAGTTGGCAGAGAGAAGCCTAGCAAATATATAAATAAGCTTTGGAGGCTTCTGAAGTTTCATTTCCCACAATGGAATACTCTCCAGGCTGGGTAAACTTTTTCTTACTTAAACAAATGCTTTGAAAGACAAAGATTTCATATCGTCCGTAGAACATTCAGACTAATAATTGCCCCCGTTCTTCCCGCCTTGAAGTCTCCACAGCCATCAGACTCACAATCCGCTTTTGGCAATGAACTTCTTCAAATAAATATCACTTTCCCCGGTTGCAGATTGAGTTTTCTCAAACATTCAGGGACGGGCTTGACTAACAGGAACTTAGTCCCCCCCCCCCCCCCCCCCCCCCCCCCCCCCCCCCCCCCCCCCCCCCCCCCCCCCCCCCCCCCCCCCCCCCCCCCCCCCCCCCCCGCTCTCTGTGTATGCCTAGATTGTGAAGCATGGGATCATCTCCTTTCTCCTACTCTTGGACTTGAAGTCCTAAAATGGACTTGAAAACCATATAAAAATAGTCCCTCTGAGCTGGGAGTGGCGACAGAGGCCTGCCTGTAACCCCAGCACTCTGGAGGCAGCTTGAGCTACATGGCAGGATTTTGTCTCAAAAAACATCCCGAAGACAAAACAAAACAGTCATTTTGATAACCAGTTGGCTACTGGAGATTGTGCAGAACTTTTTGGTTGCGGGGAGAGGAATGGAGATGGAAGGGAAAAGTAGTCACTCCGTGTTCTTTTTCCTTTGGATACAGTGACCTTACATTTCATGTAGTCTGAGACTGATGACTTGAAACTACTTGAGGTCATTCCAAAATCCTTAAAGTAAAAAAAAAAAAAATAAATAAATAATGCAAATGTAGTCTTAAGAATTAAACTGTGGGCAAAAATTCCAAGTGTTGGGGCTGACAGCCGCTTATCAGTGCTGTTGAAGCCCCAGAGTCAACTTGCCCAACACTCTGGGGCTCTTTAAGTCAGCTGTAGAGTTGGGATGCCTAAGAAATGAGGCCTGAAACTCATATCTAAAAATGCCTTTTAGAGATTGTGGTAAAGTAAACGGGATGGGACGTCAGGTCCCCGAGTGCCACCTCACTCGGGGAGAGGGCAGCCATCACATGTCCTTGTTGACATGTGCTTACGAGGTAAGGGCATCAGGACTCTCTCAATGAACCTGCGACATGGCTTCTGTCTGGATTCCGTTCTCTATCCCTTCCCCAGTCTGATCTTGGTGGCAGTGACTGCCTCAATGGCAGTCCTTTATGGAGACCTTAAAGGGTTCTAGGCTGTGGTGCTAACCATTTTTTAAACATACTTCTGTCCCAACACTGGAATTATTGCCACATTTTTGATGAAGAAACTGAGATTTCTAAAAGGTAACCAACTTTCCCAACCAACGAGTAAATGTAGAATATGCATTTAAACTTAAGCCTTACTGACCCTAAACCTTGTAATTTATGTCATTGGGAACAGAAATTACAACAGCTCACCTTTACTGACGACTTAACATATGTGTTAATTATTATTTAATTAACTTAGCCCTATCATAAATTGTATCAACGTAGCAATGCTTTCATTTTATTTTACAAATGAGGAAATTGAGGTTCAGAGATGTAACCGAGCTGTCCAAGAGAGTCAGAACACAGTCCAAGAATGGAGTCCTGAGAGAATTTGGGTGCTTGTGAGAAAACTTCAAGACCTCAGTTTCTTTAAAGCGCAGAATTGTTCTGAGAGTGTGTTTTTATGCTCCTCCCAGGTGTAGTGGCTCGGAGTGAGTTTACTTCAGTAGTTGTTATTCATAGGCATCTATGGAAAAACATGTTTTTGCCTTACGTCGTTCATCCTTGTGATTGAACAGCTTACACATATGATTCTTAATTCTCAGAGTATAAATTGTCTGATGCTCTGAACAAAGTTGGCTATTGCTCGAGACTTTAGTCTGCCTTTTTAGGCTCTGCTCTCCCGCCAATTAGAAAGGTAAGCACAGATCACGGAGTTGGTAAGGGGTGGAACCTCAGTCCAAGCTCAGGTAGAGCAGTTCCAAACCCTCACTCTAAACCACCCTGCCTCATCTGAGTGCCGAGATACTGCCTGGACCTACATCCTCCTGTAGGTTATGGACACAGACTTTGGCTTTTCCACTTAGGCTTTTCAACTTTCCTACATCCTCCCACATGCTACATCCATTATGATGCCAAACCTCTTTAGTGTAAGTTCCCTTTCTGTTTCTTCACTGTTCCCCAAACATTTACCAAGCACGTTTGGATCCCAGGTGCACTCCCGGGCAACCGGGATGTGCAGGTCGATACCCTGGAGTATTTGTTGAAAGAAATAATGAGCCTTGCTCAGAGCAGGTCACAATCAAGGAGGGAGAGAGACAAATCTACAGAGTGTTCCAGCAGAGAGGAATGGCCACGGCAGAGTGAGCGTGAGTGCTCAGGCAGCCACGGAGAGGGGAGAGGGGAGGACCTGTTATGGGGAGGTGGGACCCTGCTTGGAGGAGGGTGATGGGAAAAGAACTTTGAAAAATCAATTCCCAAGGCAAGGGAGGGAAAAGAGGCATTTCTCTCAGAGGGGAACACAGGTCTGAAGTTCAGATGGTTTTTCCCTTCTCACACACGATTGGAAGAAGTTGGTGACGTGCTTCTGCCTCAGCAACTGACCATGCATAAAAATCTCACATGACAGTAACAGACATGAAGAGCCTCCACAGGCTGGGCAAGCTTCTAACTCATGTTCGTATGACCAGAAATCCCTGTTATTTCCAGGTTACACATAAGAATTTTGATGGGAGGTGGGAGATGGGAGATGGGAGATGGGAGAGATGACTCTTTTCTCCAATTAGACCCTACCTCATACTTTTATTAATTATGGATCCATCTGGGGATAAACCCATTCTGGAGCACACAATGTTTGTCATCCATCTAGATGCTTCTTAACCTAGTCAAGGTGACAATGCAGATTAGCTTCTAATTAGCAGATTAGAAGCAAAACTAAATCATATGGATGGCTTGTTCCTCGTGCTGGTGGTTATATGAAGAGGGTACACTTCTCATAGTTGACTGAAGTATTCTGTCACAAAGACTGCTTTGCACTGCCCTGTCCTTTGGGAGGCAGGTCATAGAGTAGAGACTGTAGAAGAGACAAAACAAACAAAATAAATAAACGAACGTGCAGCTTAAATACTGGTCGGGCTCGGTAGTGTGTCTTAAGCATAATCAAGTCTCCCTTATCTTAAATAACCAGCGTGTAGGAAGGAGTGGCAGCCACAGTGTAAAAAGACAGGCTCAGTGAGTGTGCAGTTAAATGGCATTACATACATTCACAGTGTTTCAGTAATAATGATGATGATGTTTAAAAGATGGGCTGAATGGATCACATATTGGTTTCCTCCCTGGCTAATGGTATCACAGCCCTTGGCAACGCCAAATTCTTACAATTAGGCATTGTCAGTGCAAATGGATAGTTGGGATGCAGTGTAAGGCACAAGGGTTTAGCAAGATTGTAAAATTCTCTGCACCTTTCCCTTTTCCAAGGCGCCACGTGGAACAGGCGCATTACACGGGCTCTTCGGTGACTACAAAAGGGCAGCGTGCCCCACTGTACTTGGGTTTCCAATGGCCATTTTTAGCAGAGCGGGGTTTTAATTCCTAACAGATTCGCATGTATTCAAACACTGGGTTTGAATTTGATTTATGCAGGTTGGAGAGATTTGGAGAACAGAAAAGATGGTGCCAAATGTAAGCCTAAGCTTTACTTGTAGAAGCTCACCCATCTGTTTGGTAGTGACTGTGAAACCACAGTGAGAGCAACAGCCAGGGACGAGCGAGATCAGGCCTCATTTCACAACCGTTCTGTCTGGCACGTGATCAGATACGCATAATCTACCTTGCAGAGTAGTTGTCAGGATAGGGTGTGATACCTACGAGAGAGGCTTTGAGAAGAGGAGGTGGGCAGTTTGTTGTCAGGGCTGGAAGGAGATGCAGGGGGGAAAAACGAGTTTCAGAGATAAGGTACTCGCTCAGCAATACCTTACTTAGTTGGTATCTGCTGTGCCGTACAGATTGTGTTCAAACTTAAATAATATGGTGGATAAGATCGGCATTGTATCAGGATACAGAAATCTCAAGAGAGAGGCAGTTAAGCCAAGGATTTTAATAAGGTCTGGGAAGTTCCATTTTGGGAAAAGTACTGTTGCTGTGTAGCCAGCATTCTACATTCAATGGCTTGAAACAGCAGTCATTTGTAATTTCTCAGGTATCTGTGTCTTGCATGACCCAGGCTGTGGAGCTCTGCGGATCTTTTCTAACCTTATTCTGGTTGTGTGGCCCTGCTCATCTTCTTCCTGGGGCCATCAGGTTGTCTCAAGTATGTCTTATGGCAAAGAAAGCAAACACGAAGACTTGACCTCTTACTGCCTAGGCTCAGAGCTGGCATACTGTTTCAGGAAAGCACATAAAGCAAGTTCAATAACATATGTCCTGCAGTGAGAAGTTCCCTAAGTAGTGCAGGCCTCACGGACATGCCACATCCATGGTAACATGAGCTTCTTCAAACGTAGTGAACAGACCAGCATTAGGATTATCTGTTTAGTCACATGAATTCACAGTTATCACCTGCCCTTTAGTAAAGAGACAGAGAGAGTCCTTTTAGCTTAAAAGAATCAAATGAAGAGACTCCAATTTGAAGGTTGTAAAACTACTCTGTCACCCATCAGTGGGAGAAACTACCTCTTTACAGGAGTGTGTAGATACAGTGACAGGAGAGAGAATCGAGATGAGAAATGCAGCTTCCCACCATGGAGCATGTCCACCCAATGAGACCTAGAAGAGAGGCAGAATAGGTGGGGTGGTCAAGGGAAGCAGGGATCCAGGCAGGAGGTAGGTGCCTCCTCTACATACTAGAGCTGTGGAGGTTCCTGTAAGGGCCTCCAGAGCCAATGAAGGTTTTAATGTCATGGTGTTTGTCTGCCAGGTATGGGTGGCACATGGTCTAAATGTAAGGGCTTATGTCCTTATGTCCTTATGCACTAGTTTATAACTCATAAGCAACACAGTGAATCTCCTTCA
This sequence comes from Cricetomys ansorgei, assembly GCA_026225945.1. NCBI lineage: Eukaryota > Metazoa > Chordata > Mammalia > Rodentia > Nesomyidae > Cricetomys > Cricetomys ansorgei. The sequence goes on from JAMJFZ010000320.1 coordinate 12,504,465, forward strand.
ACATTTTGATTAACATTTCACACAATTTGTCCAATGTCTCCCCATTCCCTTGGGCCCCCTGATTAATATCTCTGCACAATCTTACTTTGACCTTTAGTAATTAGTGCAAATATTTTAAGTTCAGCATATTAATTCCTCTTGCAGGAAGAGCATTTTCTTTGAGAATCTCCATAAATCATTTAAAAAAATTAATTGGCTGGTGCAAGAAGAGATCATTTTACAGCAAATACTGCAGTCTGTCTTGTTATAGGCGAACGCTCTAGACGTTAGGAACAGTTTTGACCTGCATAGGCCTTCGGCGCCTTCAAAGTGAAGAAATATCTTTCTTTTTCTCTCATTCCTCAGGGACTTTAATCCTTTATATTGAGGTGTCCCGAGAGAGCCGGAAGACCCTGTTTTACTCTTAATCTTGCTGGCAACTGTGGGTGACCTCGATCAACTCTTTTTTTTTTTTTCCCCAACCAGGGTTCAATGTTATTGTCAAAGAATGGGCTGTAAATGTTCCCTGAGAATCTTTTAAGTTTCAGGATGTTTTTGAGTTTTGAATGAGGCTCTGAATGTAATGGCAACCCCACAAATGGACATGGGTAGCTTTCAGTTCCAGAGATTGTGGAAGCTGTCCTTCACTATTGTCCAAAAATCAAGAACTGGGGAGACTCACAAGAGAAGTCAGACGACAACAGTTCATGCACATAATAAGCAGGCTTATTTTGAGATAAGCCTCTGCCAAGAGGCATTGGCGAGGGTAGCCGTGGCTGCTTGCTCACCTGTGTGCAGGAAGCAGCGGTATTCTAGAATCTGAAGCCAGCTAGAATTCTGCTAAGGATCCCGTGGTTCATATTTATTTAGTTGTTCTACTTGTCAATGCTCAGTCTTTTACTTTACCCCCTTGAGATTTGTAGTTCTACAATGATATCAGAATATTTCCTGGGCCTAATGATTCTTAGAACAGCAAGGTGTACCTTGCTTCCAGCCCAGGGAGATACAGTCTTGTGTGTGGTGCTCTCTGACCATCCTCAGGCACATTCTATTTCAAAATTTACATCAACATCGAAGCTGAACCTCCCCTGTCTCCTGGACAGCACCTAGGCATCTTAGAGCCCAGTGTTTGATATGTTTGTAATTGCTGTTTACATAGCATCTCTTAGATGCAAGAATTTTCTCAGAGAGAGTGTGAAAGGGGAGGCAGAGCTTAGCTTTTCTGTTGTCTTTCCAACACTCCCCAGTACACTGACAGGGCATCCACTACTCAAATAGTTAGCATCTCCCGGAGCAACACGAGCACTCAATCCCAAAGATAAATCTCCAGCCTTCTAAAGGTATCCCGGCACTTTAAAAGCCAAGTTAGTTATTTCCCAGGGAAGGGTTTGGCTGGTGGTGATTACAGAAATAAATCTGCACTTCATTTTTAGCCCAGTGGCCCATTACAGCATGCTTTAGATCTAAGCTCCCAAGAATAACGAGAGTCATTTTATGGGAATGAGAGATTATAAATCACTGACTTTGTCAGTTCGGTGTTTTCCTCCAGCGTTCTCTTTTCTGAGAGTTGTGCAGACAGCGACCCCAGAGACCTCCCCCTCGAGGAGCCTCACCTGTTCTTGGTTTGGTTTTGACTGAAGCCTGAAGTCAGCCCTGGCTGCTTCCCAGGGCCACCTGTTAGTCCGCACAGAGAGGTGATTGAGAAAGCATTCATTTTTAATGTGTGTCTAGTTTTAGAAGGTTCAACTCTGAATACGTTTCACTCCAATAACTACAGAAAACAGAACATTGCTATGGAGTGAAAACCCAGGGTAAACACAGGATTAAATCACATACATTGTAGGGTTTGCGGAGCCCGACAAAGAAAGAAGCGTGTCTAGAGGTCTTTCTCACAACACACCTGGGAAATGTGCAGGAAAGGGAGTGGCTATCAGGGGCTTGAGCTTTCTAACCTGTGTGTTTACAAAAGAAAAAAATGTCTTTAATTTTTCATTTTTGGTATTTTCTTAAATTATATACAAGATTGGGATCGCATATAGAGTTTATAAATATAGTGGGCATACGCTCTACATTTTTAATCCATGAAATGCATGGCTTGCAAATCAACTGCAGAAAAGAAGAATGAGCAAAAAGTAATCATAATTACAACTCATTTATGCCCTTTGATATGCTAAGGCAAGTGGAGATCTAAAATTCGTACTTGATTTGTATTACAGTAAGTCCAGGGGGAGGCAGCCTGGGCAGGTGACCCACCCTGATGGATGGACCAACAGAAAAAAAAAATGGGGAAAAACTAGTGCTGAACCATCATTCCCGGCGAGAACTAGTTAATAAGGGTTGCTCTTAATGCAGCTCTTCATCTCAGCATTTGTCATGTTTGTTTGGCCCTAAAGTTTATTACGCCAGTAAAACAGATGAAAAGTTTGGGGGGATAGAGGGGAGGATGGGTAGAGAGTGAGGGAGGGGAATAGAGAGAAATGAAAGAGACAAGCAGCTGGGTGGGCAGTCAGTGACCTCCCTGGTCCCTGGGTCCCTTGAGAGTCAGTGGCTATAGATTTTTCTCTCTCATTTGTGCTCACTGAGCACAGAGTCTGAAGGATCAGGAAATGGCTGAAAGGAAGTACATACTCTCGAAAAAGCCACAAGCAGGGGTAAATTACAATCTACCCTAACTCTAAAAAAATTGAGACTCGACTGTTAGAAAGCAAGGCAGGGATGACAATTATTAATGAATTATCACTTAATACAAGGCAGATGTTAAAGTGATAAACACGTCAATTAAACTCCTTTACAAACAGCTCATAGGCGTGTTCATCGGTCCGAGCTGTTCTCCGGGATTTGCCCACCCTCTTGTGTTGTATTGCATCAGGGCGTCTCACAGCTGCCTCCTTTAGGATCGATTAAAATATAAGCCAAGTGGGCAGTTTTCATCCCCATGTGTCTTAGCATATCAGAGAGGTGTAATGAGTTGAAATTATTTTTATTCCTTTTTTTTCATTCCTCTATTCTGCTGTTGATTCACACACCAAATAAATTATGCTGAGTGCTGAGGGGTGAAATTAGCATTCTTCTGTGGTTACCGACGAAAGGCAAAATGTTGGCCCACTCATTTTAAAGATTGTCTGTTGCTGAAATGAACTTACATTAATATGGCAAGAATAGGGGATAAGTGCATTATTCCATTGGGATGAGATGACAATTCATTTGTCACCATTTATGAACTGTGGATGCATACCCTGTCACAAATGAAGATGGATGTATTATCTCTTGAGGTCCCCTGACACATAGACGTAATGTGTGTGGGCATGTGTGATTCTAATATATATTAACTTGCAAATAACTCCAAGAGGCACACAACCATTGCATGTGACAGGAAGGGGTATTTATAAGTCAACACACAGCTTGGCTCTAAGAGACCCAGCTGGAATTATATGCTGATTGATCAAGGCTATGCTCCTCAACCTGTTACCTTAATTTTAAAAAAGTTGTTTTGTCAGATATTTCTTTTCAGATAAGGAGGGTAAAAAATACATTGTACACTAAGGTAAGACAAAGCCTCGTGGTTCAGGAATCCTGAAAAGTGATCTGCCCTTAGAAATGGTCTGACTGCTCATATTGCAAGATGAAGAGCAAGATGTTTGAAGAGCAAGATGCTGAGGGAAATTACCAAAGAGGCCTTTTGCTTTATTATAGCTCGGCTATTTCTGATCTATCTGTAGGCTCGGTCATCTGGACCAGGACTTATTAATCATTCCGAGTTTCCTCTCAGAGCTAAGGCTTATTGACACTGGGTTGGTTCTATAGGTTCTATAGGTTCTGCCTGCTTCTGTGACTCTGCTCCCTGTGGTTCCATTGTGACAGCGTCCCAATTCACTTATTTCTTTTGTTTCTTTTCCTTTTGAGGCAGGATCTTTCTATGTAGCACAGGATTCTGTCAAACCTACGCTCCTCCTGTCTGGAATCTTCACTGAAACAGACTTTCCCCACATCCAAAGCACCCTTCTCATAATAGCCAAACTGTAGCTGAGGTCCTTATTAATTACTCATGCTTGATATTGTGCAGGATCCACTTACGACTGTAATTCATGGTTCTATAATTATTAGCAGACGCTAATATCCTCTAAATCTAAAGCCTACAGAAGACTGAAACTTCGGAGATGGATTTTACACACTGAAAAATTCAAATCAAGACCTTACCTTTTCTGGGTTACAATGGAACAGAATATCTGAAATCAACTCTGGCCGAGACCCTGGGTTTACATGGTCATGTGAATATAAGAACAAGAGCACTAAACTTAAAGTGAGCCTGATTCTTAGTCCTAGTTGTGTCACCAGCCCAGTCGGACCTTGGCTGAGTCACTTAAAGTGCCTGGTTTGTGTTTCCTCTCCTGCAACATGAGAATAGTATGTGCTTGCACAAGATTGTGGAGGCACAAACGAGAACATGCCCTTGACCTTGGCTTTACCACCTGTTTACCGAGTGCTTTGTGTGGTGAACATCATGCTCAACTGTAAGATGAAGAGATGAGTAGGCTACATTCTCATTTCTTAGTCTCACTGTTGTCTATGATTCCTCCTAAGAAGCTCGCAGTCAGGCAAATAAAATTAAACATTACAGAAGTACACCTTGTAAATGTGAAAGCTTTTTTTTTTTTTTTAAATGTGAATCCAGGGCCCTGTGTATGCGAGACAAGTACTGTACCTGAGTTATAGTCCCCGCTCTAAAATTCTTCATCAAGGTGATCTGTGAAGTAAATGTTCTGTGGCTTAACAAGTATGAGAAAGCCATATAGACTATCTTTGGAAACGTGTCCATGGAAACTCAGTGAACACTAATTATGAGAAGCTCTGCTAAGTCATGCACCAAAGAAGTATGCTGATTTGGGGCCTGGGGAGAAGCCTAGCTGCCAGTGTTTGCTATGCAAGTAAGAAGACCGGAGTTCAGCCCTCAGAAACTATGTAAAAAAAAAGATGAACAACCAATGTCAAAGAGCCAGGCATGGTGGCTTACTCTTGTGATCCTAGCACTGGGGAGGCCGAGTCAGGTGGCTAGCTGTCATTGTCAAACCCCAGGCTAGTGAGAGACCTTAATTAAGAGAAAGGTTGATGGCTTCTGAGGAAGGACAGGTTGTCCTCATATTTTGACATACACATATGCACCCTCATACACACGTGTTCACAGGTGTACCTGCACACACACGCACATACTCACAAATCAATAAGAAATAATAAAAGAAGCATATTTAATTCCATTTAACCTAGTATTTTTCAGGCTTATAGGAGACTTTTAAGAATTATGAAACATCTAATAACACCTAGAGGAACACCTAATTTGGGGAACCCACCTTTTGTGAGTATGCATGACTATCTCCATTTTACTCTGTCCACATTTCCACGATTGGCCCCATCCATTGGAGTATGTCATTTGCTTGCGCGTTTATGTCCCTGATTCAGTCGTGAGATCTTCAGCGAGCGTCCATACCTGTTCATGTTTGCACCCCCAGGATGCGGGTCAGGAGGAATATCCCTGGTTTTTAGTTGGTACTCAACAAATGATGACTGGGTGAGTGTGGAATTTATATTCGTAGTACACAAATGTGTTGTCTGAAGCGATATGATCTTAGAAGGTGGTGACTGAGCTTCCTTCATCTGCTTTGTGGTTCAACTTTACTAATGTTCATGACTTTCATCACATTAAGACAATTTTTTTTAAAAGTTAGTGTGCAAATGTATCGGCGTGTGCATGCTATGATGCACGTGTGAGGTCAAAGGATGACTTTTGGGAGTCAGCTGTCTCCTTCTATCGTGTGGGTCCCAGGACTTGAGCTCACGTCTTCAGGCTTGGTAGCAAGCACCTTAAATGCTGAGCCATCTCATCGGCACATAACCACACTTAGAGTATAAGGATTCAAGTTTAGAACCATGCCTGAGGTTGGAAATGGGTACTTTTGGGTCATGAGATAATTGCTAGTTTTTTTTAGCTTAAAACTCTACAAGTTCTGAACAAATTTACTGAAGGAGAAAAAAGATGCGCCACAAGTCCCCAAATTTATATAGTTAAGAAGTTTTATACAGATTTGCTTTGGATATAGGAACACTAAAGGTCTGGAAAAATTGTAACCAGTAGATTTAAACGTTTATTGGAATGGAAGTCAGATTAGGTAATGAGTCTTTCTTTGGCAGCGTATTTCTGATAGGGGGCCACTGGCAGGGAAGAAAGGGGCACTGGGGCTCCATGTTGGTTGTTTTAGTTTGAGCCAGGCACTAAACGAAAGGGGCTAATACAGCAGAACAATCCTGAGGTAAATTGAAACACTAAATATTGCAATCTAGGTGATGAAGGCTTTCCACTCTTAGGCACCAGCTCTCGGTGAGCCTCCTCCCCGGGGCTCTTGGTGGAGCCAGCAGGTAGAAACTGTAGGGTGGAGGCTTCCCGTGTATGCTCCATCGCTGAGGAAATAGGGTACAATAAACCCAGATCGAGGGAAAGAACAACTTGGGCACAGTTGAAGTAGCAGAAGTTAGTGCTTAGAAAGTTCTTTTCGGTCTTAAAAGCATAGTTCTTATTCTTAAATGTTGGCTGTAAAGAGCCGTAAGAAATATTGGCAAATATGAAGAAAAACTAAAATAGTCATATTCAGGTTAATTAAGGAGGATGGAAGTTTTCATTTTGTAGTAAATTAGTTTTGATAAATATTTGGCATATATTTATGTAAACAAAGCTGATGCATATTACTTAATTGCCTTATTTTAAACATAAACAGTATAATATTAACATATTTTTGGATAATTACTTTTTGTATGGGTATCTTCAGTGGCAACACAGTATTCTATTTAGCATTTATTGAACTAATTTCAGCTATTGGATATATATCTTATTTATAATATGTATGTGTATACATGTATGTTTTACTGTTATAAGCAATGTTGGGGTGGATATGTTGTACCCAAATCTGCATTCATATCTTTTATTATTTTCTTTGGGTCAATTCCAAGAAGTCAAATGATCAGTTTCGAGATAATAATTTTGATATACGTTGTCAAGTTGACCTTTGGAAATGTTGAACCAATTTTTAAAAACGATTTCCTAGGAAAAAGTCTGTTTATTATTATATACTGTTTATTATTAGAAATATTTGGCAGTTAAATAGGAAGAATGGAGTTTGCTTGTCTTCCCTTTGATTAATTAATTACTATCAAGGTTTAATAATAATAATATGTAATATAATAGTATATTAGTATGTTAATAAAATTAACACCAAGGGATAATGATATTGATTATTATAATCAAGGTTGATATTTTAAATATTAAAAAGTAATTTAATGGGCTGAACTTCAGCTCAGTGGCAGAGCACTTGCCTAACTTAGTAGAACCTTGCGCTTGATCCCCAGCACCAGAAAGAAAAGTCATTCATATTCATCTTTTAAATTTAATTTATTTTGTCAGTTATATATATATATATATATATATATATATATATATATATATATATATATATATTATATAGTCTGATCATACATGTCCCTTACCCGCTCAGATTTCTTTTCTTCCCCTGCCCTTCCAACTATTCCACCTTCCACTTTCACATGTCTTTACTTTGTGACCCACTGAGAAGGTCCACTTCATGAGCACGGGAATTTGGACAACTCATCTGTGGTTACTCCCTTGCCCGAGAAGTCCCTAGTAGCCGATAGGTCCTGCATAGTCTATGAGCCCTCTTCCATGACTGGGTGTTGACAGGCTCAGTCTTGGGAAGACCCGGTGGAGGCTGTTTCTGTTCATATGATTACAACAGTCATACCCAGAAGATAGCATTCCTAGCTCTTCTCTTCATCATCCAGATCTTATGTTCTTTCTCTCCCCTCTTCTATGATGTTCCCTACACCTTGGAGAGGATGTTGATGTCTCATCTAGGGCTGACCTCTCTAAAGTCACTTATTCTTAGTTCCTTCAGTAGCCATGAGTCTTTGCACTATCAATTGCTGCAAAAAGAAGCTTCCCTGATCAAGGTAGAGAGTAGCACATGCCTGTAGGTATACACATAAATATTTAAGAGGCAGGTTGATAACATGCTCATTTAACAAAACAAAAGCATTAGGTTTTCCTCTAGGTCCTGTGTTCTCCCCAGCCATGAACCGTTTACAGGTTCACAGCACCAGGTATGAACTCCACTCTGTGCAGGAGTTGGCTCTCAGATCCAATCAGAAAGCAGTTGGTTACTCCCATACCAGTCATGACATTATTGTGTCAGTATGCACATCTTCCCTCGCAGGTCAGTACTGTAACATGCAGGGTCCAAAGCTGGGTACAAATGTTAATAACGTATCTTCTTGAGCTATGTGTATAGTACCTTCTTTACTACAAAAGCTAACCACCAAGGAGGACACTTTCCTTTTATTCAGTTCCAGCTTGATTTCTAAGTCAGACAACCAAGGTGTGTGCTATCTTCAGCAATAAGGATAGTTCTGGTACACAACCAAGACCGGTGACAACATCCTGTGTTGTTTTGGGGGCATATGGGGACTTCCTGACCAAAAACTGATTATTTTTATTTCTCTCACTTTATTTTGTGTACTTTGTCTACTTTGTTAACAGTGTGTTCATCCTTTTATTGATATGTTAGAGTCTTATACATTAACACAGTCATTGTACACATAATTCTTTAAAAGCTCCTTTGTTCTTACCTAACAAATCATGAATATTTATTTTATAATTCCATTTACCTTGATAAGAAAAGTGGTTCTGGTCTTGTAGCCTACTACTTCTTGTTTGTTTGTAGAAACCTGAATATCTCTTATGGCTGCTTAGTAGAAGGCCAAAGTAGCACACAGCCTGGGACCCTCAGAGTTACCGCTCATTGTTGTATGGTATACCCACTACGTTTCCAAATCATTGACACCTGCATGAGGACTGTGTTTCATCACGACAAACTCTTCTTCCGTTCATATCTCTATCTAAAAGCAAGTTTTAGAGTTCAGACCATCCTTAGCAACTGAATAAGGATAGTATGAATATAAACTTTGAAACTTGTCAATTTGCCTGTTTGATTCAACACAGACTCTTGTTAGAAGGAAATACAGCTTACACAAACAATAGATAGGTTCTACTGGTTCTCTCAAAATTGAAGGTCACAGCACTGTAATTCAAGCTGCACAGTTGTGATCCAGGCAGTTCCAACATTGTACTTCAAATACAGTTTTCCATAGGTGTCTTGTTTCCCGAATTTCCAGTTATAAATATTTAGCCAAACTCTTTTGAGTCAACTTCTCTGCTTTGACCCTGATATTTTAAAGCAGACTCTGCTATCATTTAATTTCATGTGTAAACACTTTAGTGTGCATGACTGCATACTACACATAGCAGAAAAATTTTATCATAGAGAAAACAAATAACAAATGACTTTATATCATATAAACCTGTTACGTTATTTTTCTCTTTCAGATATTTTGTTTTAGTTTGATTTCTTCAACTCAGAATCCAAACAAGTTCCATCTATTGTACCCGACTGTTACATCTCTTAAAGTTTTGATTCTAAGGTAGTTCCTTCTCTAGCTTTTTCACAAACTATTGATCCAGTGGAGAATCTAGGTCATTTGTCTTTAAAATGTTCCAATTCCTGGATTGCTTTGTTGTACAACTTCCTCTTCTATTCTTTGTAGTTAGGGCTAGAGAACTGGTTAAAGTTAGGTTCAATATTTTCAGGGAAAACTGTTTTCTAGGTGATGTGTGCAGTTCCTCCAAGTAATCACATCAAGAAGTATCTTGTATCTGATGGTTGTGATTAGAAAGTGATTAGAAAGTTCAGAAGTTAGCGGGGTGGTGGCGGCACACGCCTTTAACCCCAGCACTCAGGAGGCAGAGGCAGGCTGATCTCTGTGAGTTTAAGGCCAGCCTGGTCTACAGAGTGAGTTCTAAAGCAATCAGGGTTTCAACAAAGAAACCCTGTCTTGAGGGAACCACCCCCCCCAAAAAAAAGAAGTTCAGACGTTGTCAACATCATGTTCACTACCAAATTCCCCATGGACACTTCTCTAACTAGTTTTGACATTCATTGCTACATTTTGTCAAGACTCATCATTTCATTAAGATTTCATTAAGAATTGTAAAAATGGTGAGGGTGGCTGAGTGTGTGTATGTGTGTGTGTTACATATGTGCGTGCATGCCAGTGCTTGTGCACAAATGTGTACATGTTAGTGTATGTGCACTTGTTTTCAGAGCTTACAGGTGGCTGTTGGTGTTTTTCTCAATCTCTCTGCACCGTATGTTTTGAGACATGGTCTCTCAAAGAACCCGGAGTGCACGTATTTGGCTCGGCTGACCGACAGTGAGCTCCAGGACCATTCTATCTTTGCCTTTTCAGTGCTGGAGTTACAGGCATGTGCTGTGTTGCTCAGCTTTTAACTTGGGTGCTAGGGATGCAAATCAGATCTTTCTATTTGTGTATCAGCATTTTACAGACTGAGCCGTTTCCCTAGCCACTAAAATAATGATTTTTAGCCACATCATTTCTTTATTAAAACATGATCTGTAAAAAAATTTTGAAAAGCCTACTCTCACAAATTATATTTTATTTGATTATAAAGAACTGCAAGTCATGAATAAGTGATATTTGTGTAATTCTTTGCCACTATTTGCAAATTTCAGTAATGATCTTAGTAATCTCTACTAATAGTCAGTAAGTGTCTTTTAGGTACAATTATGAATTAATAGACTTTTATGTATTAATATACACAATTAATAGATTAATATACACAAATACATTGTTGTCATAAGTTCTTTTTTTTCCAATGTTCAAATTGTCCCATTTTAGGCCAAAGGGAACTGTTTAGGGTGGTTCATCTTTTTGACATAACCCCACTAGTCTTCAATGCCCTGTATATTTTAAAGGTACATACCACCTTGCTAACACTCCCAACACAAAAACTGAAGATATTCCACCTCACTGAATCTAGACTCTCTGGAAGGCAGGATAAGCTTCATTTTCTTTAGAATTTAATTCTTCTCAGACTTGCATATTATAGTGAAAAATAAATTCAGGTACCCAGCAGGCACTCAATCAATGTGTATTGTTGAATTAAATCCTGCTTTGTAGCACCATGTATTTCACATGCTAATGTAAACAGTAGATGGACCCAGGATAATTTAACTCATTTCCATGAACATCACTAAACCCACATAATATTGTTGTAGCTTTAGAAAAGAGCTGAAACACACACCTCTCAAGCTTGGAAATATCTCCACACAATTGTCCCCGTCATTTGGTATATTAGCATTCTTCTCACAGTGCTTTGCTTATATAAATTTAACAAGATGAAAGGTGATGCTGAGACGAGTCTTTGGACAGATTCGTTACCTTAGCAACCTTGCCCCAGACTTCCACAGCCCTGACCCAGCTACAAAGTCCTTCACTGGGCTAACGAGACACTCTTAATGACAGCTAGCTGAAACTCAGGCCTGCTGATAAAATGACTTCTTATCTGGACAGTAACCTTTGGAGGAATATTATCTTTATCAGAGTTCCAAAAGAATCCAAACACCGAATGTGGTTCCACTAATAACTGTATTCATAAGGCCATCATGCTTAACTGCTTCTGGGAAAGCATTAGTAACAGGAAATTAAGTGTTACAGAATAATTGCTAACCTCACTGCATAAAATGGAAGCTGGCCACCCAGTGATTTTTGTGTTGGTAGCAGTCATTAGATGCTACTGTCCTGTATAATTGAAAAATTGTTTATATAAGGAAATATTGTCACTGCCTCATTAGTCACAATATTTAATTGTATTGGGGAAATCTGAATGAAATTGCATATCTACATTGGTTGTCTAGGTGGATTAAATAGCTAAAAAATCAATTATTACCTGAGCAAAGATAGCCCTCTAGCTCTATTTCTAGAAAGCTCCTTGCAAATAAAATCAAATTTATTTATTGGCTTATTCATTCATTATCTGCCATTCACTATTACTAAAATTTGGCAAATAATGGGAACGACTCAAGTGTCTTTCCTTTCTTCAAGAATTGAAGTTCTTTAAAATCAAATAGTTTATGAGAATGTTATTTAAATTTTTTTCAGATGATGTTTGCAAAATAAATAGTATAATTAAAAAAATCACAATATTATGATATGATGGTTTAGTCGGAAAAGTACTTACCAGGTGCTATGCTAGGCATTGAGAGTGAGACCAAAAGAATGAAATCGAGTTCCCACCATTACATATATTACAGGATGATAGCCTAGTGTTTAGTTCAGTGTCATCCAACAAATAGCTCTCAAGGACTTTGGATTTTCTATCCATTGATACTCCACAAATATTTCCCTGTCACATACCGCTGATGCTGCTTGTTGACAGATGATACCTGTTCTGATCAGTGTATAATCATGCCATGTAATTAATGCAAGTTTAAAAGTTGATTCTTTTGCTTATGCAATTATTAGATTAGTGACTGGGCTTTATTTTTGAGACCCTTAGGTAGTGTTTTCTGAATCCAACAAATCTTACTTTATCAACAAGGGCAAGATTTGTTTTAAAAAGAATATTCAAGAAATGCAGGGAAATAGTCATAGTTCCTAGCCTAATGAAAAACAATAAAACGTTCCTACATCATAGAGAAGGAATTGTAGGTATAATATGCCCCTATTTAGTGTGTGCTAAAAGAGCTGTTGTTGTGTTACTGTTACTGGGAGAACATGGACAAACATCTATTCATTCCAGATAAGGCACCCACAACAGACCAAAGAAGTGAGTCCGTGAAGTCTAACTTAATAAACCAATAGGTTTAACTGGGGTTAACTGGAGTATGGTTGAGAGATTACTTAAAGGAACCTGGATAACTGCATTTGTACTGCTGAAAACTCACCCCAGCCTGGGTGACTGCTCATGAAAGGGAACTCCTTGAATCACTCTCAGTCAGTTCCTTGAGTGGGTCTCCTCTCTCAAGCAATTGTTACTGTTTATATAACTCAGAGACGGGGTGGTGTCTAGTGAATCCTGTAAGTTTCAGGAGTTTCACAATACTTGTTGTACTTCTCAAGTCTTAAGAGCTTCCTTTTACCAGGGAATATTTTACAAGGAAGAAATATCTGCAGAACAGCCATCTACTTAGAAGGTCCTTTTTAAAGTTTTATTGATAGCTTAAGTTAAATCCTATTATGGACTATATATTTTTATGTCTCCTGCAGATTCATATGTTGAAATCCAGTAATGGTAGCACATGCCTATAATTCTAACACTTGGGAGATGGAGACAGGAGGACCATGGATTTTAAGGTTCCTTTCAATCACATGGTGAATTTAAGGCCAACGTGGGCTGCAGAAGAGCATGCCTCAAAAATAGAGAACAGAACAAAACTCAGCAGAACAAAATCACATGTCAAAGTCCCAAGCCTTAACAAGATGCTATTAGGTGAGAACTTTGAAGGGGGATTAGATGTGTATGAGGTCACCAGGGTGGAACCCTTATGATAGAATTAGTAACATAAGGAGAAGAGGAAGAGACACTAGAGCTCCGTCTTCACCATGGGAGGATACAGCAATTAGACAGTACCAGCCAGAGAGAAGGGCCCTCCCAAGAAAGTCTCCAGGCACGTCGGATGGGACTTCTGAATCGTGAGAAGTAAATGTCATTGGTTTGAGCTATGTAATCTGTAGTATTTACTATAGCAGTCAGAGCTGCATAAGAACCGTTCTGTCTATCACATGTAATTCCGTGGTATTACTTACTATTGAGTATACATTTGTGAAGCCCTCACATGTACAGCTGTACACACACAGGGACTTGGAATCTGGAGTAAGTCATGTGATACGTTCTTCAGACGATGTAATCAAACAAAGGGTGAGTTCCTAATCACAGCAGAGACAGATGGCAACATTCAGATCTAAAGTTTTACTTGGTCTTTCATAAAAGGAACTTACGGAACTCTTACCTTTATTTAAAAAAAAAAAAAACAACAGAAAAAAAAATCATTTTTGTTATATAAAGCTTTGTGTCTTATGAGCAATCTCCATGGAATAAAGACAAAATAATATATTTCTTTAATTTTTGATTGGTGTCTGTGAGAACTAATATATGGCCCTGGGTTTGATTTCCAACATTAAAAAATAAAGTAAAAATATAAAATCTGCGAGCCATGCATTTGTGTTTCTCATTTTCCTTGGGTGCCAGAAGGCCCCTAGATAAAATTCAAATCTCTGGCTAGTAGTTTGGACCCTCAGTCTAAGAATTTTCCTACCTCATTTATAAGGCCTAGGTGTTAAGTCTGGAATCACCAACCCCACTTCCTTCAACTCAAGTCTATAACTGAATAAAATAGAGTGGTTTTAATAGCTCGAGAGACCAGAAGACCAAGATCAGAGTGTCAGTATGATCAGATTATCTAGGAGGTCTCTCTTCTTTAGCAATAGATGCTTTCTTGTTGTGCCTTTATATGGTAGAGAATCCTACTCTCTTCATGATATTTCATCCTCATGACCTCATACAGACCTAAATATCTCCTCAAGGCCCTGCCTCATAATGCCATCTCATTGGGAGTTAGAACTTTTTCTCCACATAATGCTTTTAGTAATTATTTGAGAGTTTCATACAATGTATCTCAATCACACCCTCTTCCCATTCCTCCCAGGTCAACCCTCCCACTCCTGTGCTGTCTAAGAAGAACAAGACAAAACAAAACAAAACAACAAAAAATTAAGTCCAGTCTGTGTGGTGGGGGCATGGATCACAGGCATCATCAAGGTTTTTGGTGGCACCAGGCAGCTTGGATTACAGGCATCCATATGGCCTATATTAGCCAGAGATTAAGCATGACAAAGGTTAACCTGAAATTGAGCTTCATAACCCAAACATGCAGGCACCAGGACATCATGCAGGCACCCAGACATTACACAGGCAACCAGAAATCATGCAGGTGCTTGGACATCTCACAGGGCACATAGATATTGCATAGACACCTGGGCAACATGCAGGCACCTGAACATCACGCAGGTACATTGACATCAGGCAGGGACCCAGACAACATGCTGGCACCCAAACATCACACAGACACTCAGACATCTTGCAGGGCACCCAGACACCATGCAAGTACCCAGATATCATGACAGAATGAGTGCCTCATGAAGCTAGGCTCAAGTGCCTGGTGAACTATGATGGAGTCAGCCATGCAGATGTAACTCTGCATTCTGCTGGTAGGCTATAGCCCATGTTCTCTCCCCCATGCCATCCGGGAGATCCATGTGAGCGGCAGCTATAGCCACAGGAGTGGTGGCTCCAGTGGGTGGTGAGAGGGCGAGGCAGGTCTGGTGGTAGCCTGAGGACAGGTCTCTTGTCCACCTTGGGTGTATTCCGTATCTGCTACTGCCTCCAGTTATGTATTTCTTAGTGGCACACACTGTTATTTCCCTGCTTTGTGTTTCTTTGCTTTGTGTGCCAGCTTTGTGAATAGCAATATGGTGGCTCAATCGTGGCCCTGGCCTCCCGGTAGCCCAAGTATTCATCCCACCCAGGCTCCTTAGTCTGTCATGTTGCTGGAGCCACTGGTGTGACTGTGTTTCCAGTTCAGCGTCTCTCTGCCTGTGAAGGTGTGTGTGTGCGCGTGCGCGCAGCAGCGGTCCCTGCCTCCCAGGAGCATTTGGGCATTTGTTACCGCCACACTCTAGCTCTGTATCTCGACTGCGCACCCTGCTGCATTCCACGGTCTTCCCCCTTTCTACTCAAGGCCAGTTGGTTTTCCAGATCTGTCACCTTTCATACCACCTTTAAATCTTAACGTTTTCCCTGCTGGACTCATCGACTGAATAGCTTCTCTAGGTCCAGGAACTGGTGAGGGGCTGGAGGTGACTGTAGTGGGGAGCAGTGCCGCAGTGTCCAGAGCCCCATTGACTCAGCCTCCTGCTCCGCCACCGTCTCGACCTCCTAAGAGTTAAGAGTTTTCATAGTTAAATCTTTGAGGGCATACAGACGTACTATTCATAAAACCCTTCCACATTCAGAAAGACGTTCAGAAACCCAAGGTCACAGATGAGACCTTTAAAAATTATCTTGCCAGGTGGCGGCGGCGGCACACATTTTTAATCCTAGCACTCGGGAGGAAGAGGCAGGCGGATTTCTGTGAGTTCAGGGCCAGCCTGGTCTACAGAGTGAGTTCCAGGACAGCCAGAGTTACAACAGAGAAACCCTGTCTCAAAAAAACCAAAAAAACCCCAACAAACCCTCTTGATGAGGGACGAGGACTCCGCTTACCTGTGGGTATGAGGACAGACGTTTAGATGGTTGTTAGGGAGATCATTATAGAAAACCACAACCAATCAAAATGCAGACTTGTGGAGCCAGTCACAAAAGACACATCCACAAAACACTCCTGCACCTGAGGCCAAGGGTGCGCTGTGGAAGAGGGAGTGGAAATACTGTAAGAGCCAGAGGCTAGAGGAAAAGGAAAGCAATTACTCTCATGTTGCTGCCTTTTCTCAGCACCCTCTCAGATCTCAAGAAATCTCCTTGACCTGTGACTTAGCTGCAATCACCTCCTCTTGCCCACCAGCCTGCTCATATCCATCCAGACTATTGAAAGCCTTCTGTGGGGCTCTTCTAAACTCCATCCCCCAGAATCTCTAAATTATGCTAGCATCAGCAGTGGCTCCTGAGAGACCACACAACTGGCTGTGGGTACAAAATAATTTCGACACAAACATTTCCTCATGTACCATATGTGAGTCCCAGTCAACCGTTAGGAGAGCAAGAGATAGAGTGGTCTTTGTTTTCTGGAATCTCAGTTTTAGTGTCAAGTCTTCTTAGTGTCAGGGCAACAGAAGCTCTGTCAGTGTAGTGCCAGTTCCTAGATTCTGGGGAACTTCTCATAACAACAGTTTAGATGTCTGTTGCTTGAGCACATGGCTCCATCCCTTTGCTACTGAGACGCCCCTTGAACTGTCCATATGGCTCGGGCTCTTTCAAGCTGGATGCTCCATGATCCAGACTTTTGTTTTGGACACAGTCATCATTTTACCGCTCCTGGGTCCTGTTAGATACGGAATTCCTGAGGCTGATCATGGCTGGGGCTGCCTCTCTCTGCTCTGCCCTCATTTACTCCCTTTAAAAAGATCTGGAAAGAAGAACGATGCAAGGAACATGTTCTAATGTCTGGTAACTTCCTTCAAAAGCATTTTTTTTCCTGCCTTCAGATCATTTTTTAAAATTCAACTAACACTACTTTCTCACTTTAGCTCGAATTGGTTTACTTTCTTCTTATTTCCCATAAAATGGTGCCAGATTATGCCACTTATTTTCACTGTTTGCTCCTTTATTTTGTGCCAGGGAAAGTTATTTGTTTTAGAAAGTTTTCTAACATGTTAAATAGTCCAATAAATGAATTCACGAACAGCATGAATCATGACTCCAACAGTTATGCCCAGGCATAAATGGGTTCTGAATTCTAAAACCTCTTATAAGATTTGGAAATATTAATATGATTTTTGTGGGAATTAAGCAAATAAAAATGACTTGCTTCAACTCTTTTGGAGTTTTATTATAATTTTGTTTACTAGAACTGCTTAATCTTATTTGTTTTATTAGATCATTTGTTATTGCTCTATGAGATTCCAATAAACTCTTTAATAAACATCAAAACCTGAGAATTCATCAGACCCTTCTACTTCTCCATAAACATAGCTTCACTGCAGCCCGCTGTCAGGATTTTTTTGCAAAGCAGATTACCTAAACATTACTTTATGATTTATTTTTTTTCCTTTTAAAAAAATTGTAGGCAATAGACACTATTTGAAGAAACCAATTGTAATGCAATTCAACATAGTACCACTGATCAAATTACCCCTTCCAAAGATGGCAGTTGGGAATATTTACCGTGGAAATATTTGTCTTTCAAATGATTTCTTAAATCAAATTGCAGTAAAAATAAGTAAGACCTACAGAGACTGTCTCTGTTAGGAATACCTCTTGAGGTAGGAAAAGAGAGAAAAAAATGAGGGGTTAGAATTCTTGCCGCTTCTTAGAGATACATTATACCTTAATTGTGTGGGATGCAATATTTTTCTGATCAAAAATTATATTTTCCAAATGTATTACCAGTCAAGTTAAGCATAACTTTGCCAGCCTCACACACTTATAAATTCAATACGAGGATCTGCTCTAGGCATTCCAGGTTAATATAATGGTTTCCTTTGAATTAAAAACGTATATGGGTCATAAGAATAGTATAAAGGAAAAATGGTCATCTTTGATTTATTTCTCTCCTCTCCTCTTCATATCTAAATGGCACTAAGTTTTACCAACGCTGCCTTCTGAATGCAGTTTCCTGCCACCAGCTCTTGTCCAGTTGACAGTGTAACTTCCCAACTAGCCAGCCTAATTCATGGTTCTTTCTCTCAAAGCCTGTATCTTATTCTAGAATGACGGGCTCATGATATCTTATATGTCAGGTCTGAGATTCAGTGTGTGAGCTACCAAGCCTTCAAAGAAGTGTCCTAGATGAATGTTTTGGTCCCATCTCTGACCAGATTTTATGCTCTGTCAGCATCTCCTCATCTACTTCAAGATGTTTCTCAGGTCTATTCCTTTGTCTTGACAGCACACAATATATGCTGGATGCTTGGAAACGCCTAAGAGAGGAAAGTTAACTTCTCTAGTTCTGTTCCCAAGCAGTGGGGTGTCATAGTGGACAAAGAGCTTCAGGTTATCCTGGTGTGTCCATATGGCTTTGTTTTTCACCAAACAGGCAGGTTTGCTTAAAAGAAAGGCAATATTAAACCTGTATCTGGCACATAGAAAAAAACTTGGAAAATGTTGGCTTCCTTTCTTTTTAAAAAGTGCTGTCCAATCTCATCAAACTTAGCATTTAAGAGAGCAGGTAACTGTTCACAAGCGCCTCAAACCAGTTACAGCTGATTACCTTTCCAGTGCTGCCCCACATGCCTGTATTAACAACAGAACACAGAAACATAAATCCCCAAGCTCATTCCATAGGGGATGAAATATTAAATTTTTATTGTCCATGAGTAACATTTTGATGGAATTTTCCTACCATATTTCTCTTAGAAATGACGCATTGGGAAAAGGAACACTGGATACAGACCTTTTAAGGGATAGGTGTTAAAGGGAAATAGCCAGGGAATCTAGAGTGTGGGGGACCCCTGCAGGAGGGGACAGGATGAAGGAGAAGTGTGTGCGGCAGGGCTCCTATATCTGACCTACTCTCCTGCTTTGCAGGGAACCAGCTTTTTCAGTGAGGTTCAGATAGGATGACTTCGTATCAGTGGCTCAAAAATGGAAAACGAGTAAAGTCTAGACGATGAAGGAACCACTGTGGCCGGGGGTTGGCCCCTGTCCCTAACCCAGAGCCAGGCCTCAGGACGAGGAAACAGAGGGAAAGATAAGCAGATGGGAGGAGCAGGCTGCCTAAAGGTAATACAACAATCCAGCAGGCATGGAGCAGGCATGGAGCAGGCATGGAGCAGGCATGGAGCAGGCATGGAGCAGGCATGGCGACATGGCAAGGAATTGAGCATGAGATTTGGATAAATTAAACTGAGCAGAACACATACAAAATACCAGGTAGGGAAAGGACATGAGGGTGAGGGCTGGAAGATGAGGGAGGGAAGAGGAAAAGATGAGAAAGAGACTCTAGTGCAAAGAGAGAGTCAGCTGATCTACGAATTCCCCTCCTTTTCATTTTTCCACGCCACGCATCAAATACAGACATATATGCAGGTTTACTCCTGCACGCACGCGCACACACTCATGGGACTCACGCAATCACACAGACTCACTCACACAGGCATGCGCGTGTGCACACACACACGCATTCCCATCATGGCTTTATTTTTTTGTTTTTTTTTCTGTTCATGTCTCTCTGAGATAAAATTTCAGATTTAGTTTGGTTCACTGCAAAGGTAACAAAAACATTATAAAATATACATGTTCCCACCCAGGAAAACCCATTTCTTATTTTAATTGTCCGTTTTTTGATCTGTAGCTGCTCTCAGGGTTATGGGGCAGAATTATAGATGGACTAAGAGTCAGGCGGTACCCCTGGGAAGGCAAGCAGGTGCAAGATAAATCAAACTAGGGAAGAGGGCAAATAAACAGATCTGAAACACAAAAGCAACTATTAAATGGAGGTGGGGAAAACCATTTGTCAAAATTTCTAATATCGACCGTTGATCTTTCTATAGAGAGTTACTCCATGTCCATTCTTACTGACTTATTGGATAGGTATCTTCAAGGAGTTCAGCTCAGCTTCATCTAAATCAACATTAACGAATTTCAAGCAGAATTCTGAATCTCACTTACAAGGGAGTTAGTTTCAAGACAGTTAATTTGTCAAGTTTGGCTTCCTACAGGGCTGATGCTCTGACTCACACCTTCAAAGTAAATCTGACGCAGCCTATTGGACATTGAGCCTGGATTCTAGTTAAGGGAGTCTGTCTTCTTGGCATTTTGGTTTGACAAGTCACATTTTTATATAAGTGCTCATATAATGTTATTATTTTTCATATTCTAAGGTGTCGCACCTTGGAGACAAAACAAAGGAAAATCAAGAGAATCAGCCCTAGCCTTGTCTTTTTCTTTAAAAATATTTCCCTCCTTTACACCTAGCTTCCACTGCTGAGTGACTGGGTGCACCCCCTTTTCATTTCTTGCTGGTAGGCCAGGCCTCAGAACAAAGAGTAAGATGACAAGAGATCTTCTCACGGAAATAAAACAAGAGGGACAAAACATGAAGAGGACTAGGAAAGGATGTAAAAGTGTGGCACATAAAAGATCAGAGAGCCAAAAAGGTTGTGGAATTAAGAAAGATGTGATAATGTGATCACACAAAAGAACGTCTTTAAATAAAAAGATACAGGAGAGTGGATTGAAAGGCATAAAAATAAAAACCAAGAGATGAGCTTTTCTTGTGCACGGCAGTTTCTTCACCGAAGAAAATGATTTTCAGGCAAATCTATTGCATTTTAGCACAATTACATAACACAGCTCATTACAAAGCGCAGGAGAGTGTAAAATAAACAAGAGCGAAGGCAAAACGCATTTCCTCTTTTTCTCCATAAAGTGGTGAATTTCAAACCAGCTCCAAACTTAACTTCAGTGGATGCTGGGTCATTTATGGATGACCACTGATCTTATAGAGAAGTGGGTTTGATGTTGGTTCTGCAGAGAGATGGAAACAGTTAACCATGAACATGGCTTTGTAACAGCTGTGTAAGCTCTGGAACGTGAGGGAATCTCAGTACCAGTTGTGTAAATTTCACATAATCTGTAAACTACAGATAATGACTTTTTGTCTACTTACCTTGAAGGAGCCACACTGTATGTATGATAAAATGTGATTATAGAACAATAATTATGTATATTATTGGTACTGGTACTTCTAATTTCAGCACATGGAATAGAAGGGTTAACAGTCAGGAAAATCTAATGATATTTGATTCCAAGATGATAATATGAAATTCAGAATATTAAAATGTACCAGTCATCATTGGATCCTATCATGAATTAGGGAAATATATGTGTGTGTGTGTGTGTGTGTGTGTGTGTGTGTGTTTGTATATATGTATGTATATGTATTTTTTATATGTATATATATACTTTTATATATGTATAAAAATATACATAATACATATACATACATTAATATATATCCATATCTATCTATCTATCTATCTATCATCTATCTATCTATCTATCTATCTATCTATCTATCTATCTATCTATCTATCTATCTATATGTGGAGTGTGGACCACAGGCATCACCATGGTTTTTGGAGGCAGCAGACCACTCTGATAATGGAAATTGACCTGGCCACATTAGCCTGATATTAAGCATGACCAAGTTCAACCTGAAGTTGGGCTTCACCACCCAAACACACAGCTACCTGTACATCCCATAGGCACTCAGACATTCCACAAGCACCCAGACATCCTGCAGGCACCTGGCCATCCTCCAGGAACCTGAACATCCCACAGGAAAGTGTGGAGAAGATCTGTGGACTGCTACCTAGTCTTCTGGCCTAAAAATAACAATTTTTAATAATTCTTCAAACCAAAAATTGGGACTGAAGAGATATCTCAGTTGGTAAAGTGCTTGCCTTGTAAGCATGAAGACCCACGTTTGATCTCCTCCTTCCCTCAAACCAGACATGGCGACATACCCTTGTAATCCCAGTGCTGAGAGAAATGCAGAGAGGTGAATTCTATGGTCTCACTGTCAAGATAGTGAGAGACTAGGTTTTATATAAATAAGGTGGATGATGCTTGAGAAAAAATACTTGATGATGTCCTCTGCACCCAGATGCATTTGTACCCACACACATGTGCATCTTGTTGTACAATTGGTACTTTAAGCAAAACAGCCATCTTCGTTAGTTCAGCAGTGCCTGCTTACATAGGTCATGGAAAGCAGGACTATAGACTGTTAGCATTCCTTCAGAGAAAGAGGGAAGAATGGGGAAGGTCATTGTATCCTCAACTGAGATTACAGATGCCCCAGTTGCATATGGTCTTGGGTCTCTGGAGGTGCTAGAGTGTGTACCAGAGGAAGCTTAACTAACAGGGTCCATTTATGTGCCTATGGGGGAAGCCATCATCCATACTGGGTGAAGACTTTGCAATAGGCTCTGGGTCATCCAGTAACCTCTCAGCCATGCTCTGTAAGAAATCTCAATAAACTAATTGATTCCCCAGGAAAACTGTTGGAATTGTACTTTGGTTTGTCATTGATACTTATGAAGAAGGAATAGACATGTTTCCCCAGGGAAGGAATTTTTACAACATGCCTGCATATCACGTGAACACACACACACACAAACACTGCCAAACTAGATTTCTTACATTTTTCTTGAATAATAAAATCTATTTAATACTTAATTAAGCATTTGATAATATATCTATATTATGACATGTTTTAATTTAAATAAAATATAATTTGATATTGAAGCAAAGTTCTTTGGTCTGATTTTCAACACTATCCAAGAGTCAAACTGTTCCCCAGTTAAGTTGGCAATAATATAGAAGTAATATTGATTATGAGTCACACATCTAAACTGTGATTCAGCAAGCACTGTAGCTGTCATCACAATTTGAACATTAAAATTCCCCCCGTAAACAAAACCCAAGAAAGAGATGATCAGCTTGATTGTAAATTAAGAATTCAAAGATCTACCTACTGAATTTCTGCAGCCCACAAGTTGATTGTCTTTCCCTCACGTAGGTACTTCACGGCTTCTGTCTTTCCCACTCTTTGAAGTAGGGGTCATTTCTGACCTCCAGTGGCACAACTCAAGATTCCTAAAATGTTTGAACACATTTTTGATTTTACTTTATTTTGATGGTATGGGGTAATGTGGAGAAGCTCCCCCTGAGACCCAAGCAATATGACATCTGTGAGCTGATGGTCACAGTACTGGGGTGTGTGTCAGATTCTGTAGGATAACGGTCCCCCCCTGCTCTTCAGCAAATCCATTTGGTGCATTGCAAATATATGTGCGTTGTGCACATATACTTCAGTGAATAACTAAACATGTGCAGTTTATTTACAGGATCAAGGAGAAGTCCAACAGATACTCAAATTTTTCATTACCAAATTGCCTTTCTTGGGAGCAATATATCTTTGCACTCATTTCCTTTGATTTTGTTAGATTTACTTAGTTTGTGAGTATGAGTGTTTTCAGATGTATTTATTTATATGTATCATGTGTATACCGGGGACTGTATAAGAGGTCTTCAGATCTCCTGGACTAGAGTCATGGATGGCTGTGGGCCACACTATGTTTTTGGGAACAGAGCTGGTTCCTCTGCAAGAGTAGTAAGTGCTCTTAACTACTGAGCACTCTTTCCAGCCTCTACATTTGTTTTCATAAATAAAAGTATTTCCTTCCATTTTGACTTTAATTTCTTTTTTTTTTTTTGCAATTTTTAAAATCAGTGTGTGTGTGTGTGTGTGTGTGTGTGTGTGTGTGTGTGTGTGTGTATGTGTGTGTATGTGTGTGTGTATGTGTGTGTGTGTGTGTGTATGTGTGTGTGTGTATGTGTGTGTGTGTGTGTATATGTGTATATGTGTGTGTGTGTGTGTGTGTGTGTGTGTGTGTGTGTGTGTGTGTGTGTGTGTGTGTGTGTGTGTATGTGTGTGTGTGTGTGTGTGTATATGTGTATATGTGTGTGTGTGTGTGTGTGTGTGTGTATGTGTGTGTGTGTGTGTGTGTGTGTGTGTGTGTGTGTGTGTGTGTTGGGTGCATACATGTGTATGGAAGCTGGAGGACAACTTTTAGGAGTTAGTTTTCTCCTTCCACTCTGTGGGTTCTGGGGCTCAAAACTCAGGTTGTCAGGCTTGGGGGGCAGCACCTGCACTCACTGAGCCACCTCTCCAGTCCCCTCCATTATTTCTTATAATTGGTCTGTGACTGTATGAAGACCACTGATTTCATATATTAAATTCTTTTTTTTAGAATTTCCTTGTTAATTCTCCTAGCAGTTAAACAATTTCCCAATTGATTTTCTTGGGTTACTTGCAAATTATGATACTTTCATAATTTTCCACCCACTTCATTTACCTAATTGTATTGGTTAACTAGGTGATGTGGCGGATGTAAAACGGCACAATTGAACTTGTTATCGAATGGAATTCTTCTAGAATTTTTTCATTAATTGTGAAAATTATTTTGGACTGGCATATGTTTATCAGATTAATGAGATAGCTATATAATATTTTATTATTTTCTTTTGAAATTAGGACCAGAGATTACATATTGTAAAATGAGCTCTCAGCATCTGTGGAGATGGTGATGGTTCTCTTCTCATCTGTTGAGTAAAGTGAATTTCAGCAGTAGGTTTCATAGCCCTTTCCCCAGCACTGTCCGTGGCCCCGGAGCGAAGCCCGCTGTGCGATCCTGTTCTCTTCCCAATCATTTCTGAATTCCGTTTCTTGGTGTTTTGTAGAAACTTTGCATCAACGATTATATAGATTGTCTTTGTCTATTTTTTAAAAGCACAAAAGTTACACCAGGATTTCGAGGCTCTCCTTTCTCTGTTCTAGGAAAGCTGCTCTTCATGTTCTTGTCTAGTGTTCTTGGCTTTGGGGACAATCAATTGTTTGACTCCCTGGTTTGGTATTAGAGGTTCCCTATGTGTTAAATTTATGGTTCACCTAGAGTGAATCAGAATGCCAATTATTTTGAAACACAGAAGTTTTTAGCCTTCTAAAAAGCCAATGTCAGATTTCATAATCTCACTAAGCTGAGAAGACCACATACAGCCTGCCCTGAGCTATTCTTCGCTCAAGTGTCAAACCTCTCCAGTCCCTCTAACTCCAAGCCTGTCTATTTTGTTGATAATAACTGTGCTTTTCTTTATAGTTTTCTTATGATAACCCCATTGTGACTTATTCAACACACTCATTAGGCATTTGTGGACATTAGACTCTCCACGATGTTATATCATGTAGTCTTTGCCAAAACCCTGCAATTTGGACACCTTGCAGATAAAAACTATTAACATAGATGGGGCTAGGATTGTAGCTCAGTGCTAGAGTTCTTGCCTAGCATAGGTTTTCTCTCCAGCACTGCAAAACCAAACACCCCCCAATACCCAACAGCTTTTCCCCACCAGATGAAACAAAAGTTTGCCAAGAAGCCATACTTTTGTATGATTCTAAAGCAAACACACTCTAAAAAAAAAAAATCAACTTGTGTGTGTGTGTGTGTGTGTGTGTGTGTGTGTGTGTGTGTGGTCGGAGGTTGACTCTGTGGTCTGGTTTTCTCCTGCTCCCTTCATGTCAGTTCTGCTAATCCAACTCAGTTTGGCAGGATTGCAAGTTCTTTATCCACTGAGCCATTGCATGCCCCCCTCTAGACCAAGCACCCCGCTTTTCCCTCCAGATCATGGGAATAAAATAGTAGAATACCTTTACCATCGTTTTGAACATACCTCTCGATCCTTTTTGAGATTCCAAGCTCCTTCAGGGTCTGACCTGTGTTTTATTTGTGAAATTCTTTATATCTTCAGCACATCAGAGGAATAGAAAAGGTTGCTCAAGTTGGTAGAAGTGAACGACACAGTCATTTCAAATTTGGGTCCAATAAAATTTCAGAATGAATTATAGAGTTTTGTTCATGCATTTAATCTCTGTTTTTAGTCCATTAACCCACACATTTATAAGTTCTTAGCCAACGGCTTTTAGAAGGGTTTCTGGAGCTCAGGGATATGAGATTTGCTTTTTGAGGCCATTTGGCTATGGGGAGCAGAGGAGGATTATTCCTCAGGGCTAGGTCAGCAGGCAGAATTTCTGGTGTTAATTGTCTGTGCTCTTCTTGATGCTGGAAAACCATGGAGTGCTGTTTATCTATCACCTCAGGGGCCTGGTTGTGTTCTGGGAAGCCAGAGTTTCATCATAGTTCCATCTAGCAGATATAGCCCCCTCTCTTTAGTCTTTGTGGTACATGGTATCTCTCCCCTGATCACCTCTCACTACCCGCTTGGCAGTACAGTGATTTATGTGTGTTTCTTATTTCCATCATTATGCTGTGAGCACCTCAAGGTTGGGGGCCCCATGCATTCTGTTATTTCCCACTGTGATCACATGGTGCCTGGCACATAGTAGGAACTCAATACATCTTTAAAAAGTGATTAAACTGGGTTTTAAATTCAGCAAATATCTCCCCTATTTTACTAACTTCATTTCAGCATTTTTTTTTCCTGCTGCCCACTATTTATGTGGGTGGTATGCACTGAAATTGCTGAAGAGGGATGTAATTTCCCTTGTTAATATAATTACTGCCATATATTATCACAGCACTGAAGTCATAACACCCTCATTTTCAGTGGCCTATACACATCACCAAAATTATCTCGGGAGGAGAAATTTATCATGTTTGTTTTCGGTCTCAGAGTGGAGTGCTGCCAAGTTTGGCGAGTACGTGCTCAGCCCCTTTGAGTGACAAGTGCGTGAATGAGAAGATTTCACTTCTCAGTAAAAAAGAGGCAGGGCTCTTATTTGCATTCAGATAATTTATTAGGTGCTTGGATTCCCAACTCAGGGTAGGGGGTAGGTATTAATGTTGTTTTTCTCTGTGGGTATTTCATATTTTTTGGAAAATAATGAACGAGGAACTCAAAAACCTGGAGAGGGAGCAGGTAGGGGGCAGATATACACATTTTATTGTCACAAGGATAGCAGGCCGATCTGGGGCAGGCTAATGGCCTTGTCAACTGAATTCGGGGGTGGGGGCAAAGACAGAGTATACAATTGTTAGTGGGTAATCAGTAATAATAAGCACTGTCTAGTGTGCATGTGTGTGTGGATTTATAAGAATCCTTGTCTTTGCTGCTCAGAGTCTTGTTTCAGCTCAAAATTTAAAGAGGACTTTTTACTTGAAGTAATGTAAGTCAGGGTTACTATAGCTGTGATGAAACACCATGACCAAAAGCAAGTTGGGGAGGAAAGGGTTATTGGCTTACACTTCCACACCACAGTTCATCATCAAAGGATTTCAGGATAGGAACTCAAACAGGGCAGGAACCTGGAGGCAGGAGCAAATGCAGAGGCCATTCATCATGGCTTACTCAGCCTGCTCTCTTGAAGAGCCCAGGGCCGCTAGTCCAGAAGTGGCCCCACCCACAATGGGCCCTCCCTTATCAATCACTAACAGAAAATGCCCTAAAGTCTTGCCTATAGACTGATCTTACAGAGGCCTATAGACTGGTCTCAATTGAGGCTCCCCCATCTTCGATGACTAGTTTGTGTCAAGTTGACATAAAACTAGCCATCACAAGCTAGACCAAGCTGGTCTCTGTGTGCTCTTTGGATGGAAAGAAGTAGGGCATCAGCTCTGCTCGCCAGGGTTTCACTCTGCAGAGTCAACTGTGAGTAAGAGGCATGTGCTGGAGAACTGTCACAGTCTTCAACTGAAGGGAGCACAAGAGACAAGGATACATTCCAGTAAGTTGCAGATCACATATCAGGCAAATTAGATTCTGGCCACCATGGGGTCAAGTACAGAACCCAGAGGTTGCAGTCAGGCTGGATATTTTAGGAATAAGCCAAAAAGAAGAGAGGGTCTGCAATGAAGTATTCCAAAGAGCAGAATCTAAATGTAGAAATATGTGACTTGGGTTCTAGAACTTGTAATGTCCTATTTAAACATCCATTTCTAAGCTGCAATACTTCTAAGAAGTCCTTGGATTTGGCTTTTTCTAGAAGTTCTTCATTTGCAGTATATTAGAGGTTTTAAAATCCCAGTCACCCCCATACTGTGTGTGAATTTGTCCCTAGTAGATTTGGACATAGACTGAGAACTGTTACCAAGTGGATGTTTTCTTGGGCAGGAAGTAGGGGCTTCAGCGACCCCTGGAGGCCAGCAGGAATATTACCAGAACAGAAGCAGCCCATGGCAAGGAATTCCTAGCCTACAGCCACTATTCATGGACTGCGTATCCATGCCAAACACTTTCTTCATGAACTCATCTGATCCTCAGATTTTATTAACTCTACTTTGTAGGAACAGATTGAACCAGACTTTGAACCCAGATCTTTGATTCCTGGGCAAACCTAATAGGGCTATTGCAGTAATTTCAATAGAGGGGGGAACCATTGCAGTCTTAACTCCAGAGTTACACTGAAATTCAAATCATGGCTCTGAAATCTAAAGCTGGATGATTGGGGGAAGTTACTTAATTACTATGGTCTTTAGCTTTCTCACCAGTACAGTGGGAATAGAGTGGTTGTGAGGCTGAATGGAGATAATTCTTGTAACGCTCCGAGGTTACTGGTTGGCTCGAGCTAACTACTAAGGAAATGCTGCCCAGTACGACTGACACTAGCTCAGAAAGCAGAGGCAGGGTGGGAAATGCAGGCATCAAGCTTAGCAACCAATTAGGAAGGCCCAAAAAGGCATTTCAGAGGTGAGTGGGGGCTTGTGCCTACCATCTCGTAAGAACTTTCTGTACCATTCCTTGAGACCCGGGAAAAATGAGATTGTAAAGAAAGTGAATCAGGGATTCTCTGAGAGCCTCCTTTCTCCCTTCTTCTGTCTCAAAAGCTTCCCTGCACTGCTCCTCCCTCTTCTGTCTGGTTAGGATCTAATGCTTGGGTCCAATTTCAGATGATAATGGCTTAAGAAGGTACTCCTCATAGGAGTATTTGACCTTTGCTAAGAGATTCAATTAACCCCCAGGACCTGAACGAATTAATCTGTCACGGTATAATTTAAGGCCTCCGTGAGGGGTAATGGGGCTATGGTGTTGAGTGGGGCCTGTTCCTTTGGCCAGCCAAGATAGATTGCTTCCTCGCTTGCTCAAAGGACTGTCATCAGGGTATCTGGGTGGCAAGGACCACCTCCGGTTGACTTTAGTATCCTCTAAGGTCCATGGTTGTCCCCAGGGACATAGTAAACTCTCAAAATTCTTTCATTAGATGAAATTTAAAGAGAACACATTTAACTGGCACCCTAATACTTTCATGTAGGTATTTATGAATGCTTAATGACTTTGAGCGCAATGTTTTTGAAAAGTGAAAAATATCATTGCAGTACAGTATGATTTTGTAAACTTAAATTTTTTTATTACTAAGTGAATTAATCTATTCACTTAGTAAATGAATATTTTTTTACTCTAGACCACCTCTGGGGGAAGTTTTCAAGACTGAGGGCAGTCCAGGATCCCTAGGGTGGTTTTCTTCCCAGTCTTCTTGAAGTCAGTTTGTCTTTCCTTTAGGCATGTTTGTTAGCCAAGAGAACGCTTGGTCCTTTGGGTGTAGCTGTCCAGGAGTCCCGCTCGTTAGCTCTGAACTCCTTCCCAGCTGTCTTCTGTGTACTCTTTATGTGGGTGTTTAAACTCTGTTTTAAATCTGATAGTCAAGAAATAAAAGAATCCACCACTGTCAGATAAAGCTAATTCTTATGGAGATTTCAACAAATGATTATGAAGCATCTTTCTTCCCTCTGTGATTTACGAACTAGTCTTGTGACTCTTGATGAACTCGAAGCTCTGATGCTAATGTTAACTTGTCACCAGTTCCTTGACTGGCTTCCAAGGAACAGTGTGTGTAGAATGTTTCTGGTGGTTGTGTCAGTGTATACTGAGGGTAGCACCACACTTAACGTGAAGGCAAAAGGAATCTCCTATGGTAGTAGACCAGAGAATAGTAATTTTGCATTTCTGACTGCTCACCCGTAGAGTTTTCAATTTGGGGTCACTTTGTTTCTGCGCATCATTTCAATTTTTCATCTTGGATAACTTTGACAGTTTGAGAAGGCAGAGACTCTGGAGACTGGCTGCACGAGCTTTAAAATGAAAAGAAAAAGGGAAGATGGCATAAAGACAGAGTCAAGGTAGCCGGCCACAGTATGAGGGTAGAAAAAGTCAGGGAGGCAGAGGAGAGGGGAGGAGAGGGAATGATGTCATTCATGAAAGTAGATGCCATTTTTCCTGGGCTCCTGCTGAGCCTGGTGGGAAACTCTGCTATGGCCTTTCTGCAGTATTGATGCTCACTCGAGATTTATTTATGGTGGTGGAGCTTAAGTAGCTCTGCCCGTACTCTCCAGAGAAAAAGATCAGATGAGAGGAATACTGCAGAGGAGAATGTATAAAAGATCAGTACATTTTTGGCCCATGTCCTGAGTCTTTCTTTGAACTGCTTTGTGAAATGAGGTAGTAGGGGTAGTCTTTCTGTGCTAAGCTTTAGTGGATAGGATGAGAGCTCCACAGACCTTAGACACATTCACATATAGCTCTGTACCTACTGGCTGTATAGTTTAAGCCAAATGGCTTCACCTCACTCAGTCTTTCAATCATAACTTATAAAATGGAGATGATGACAATATTCAACTGTAGGCTTGTTGGTATGCATTAGCCAGGAGACTGGGTAAGGCACATTGCTCTCCCAGTGTGGGTTCTATCTTCTAGTTTGTTGTAGGTCCTGGTGGAATAAACAGTTAGAGGGAGGGAGGCTTCAGTCTTCATGTGCTTGGGTGGGAGAGTCAGGCCATCAGTCTCCCGCTCTTGGACAGGAAGATTCACCATTGATGTGTCTGGTTCTCAGACCTTTGAACTCAAACTGGAATCGACATGATTAGTTCTAAAACCTTCACACTGAGACTGAAGGACACTACCGGTTTTCCTGGATCTCTGGGATACAGAGGGCATATTGTAGGACTTCTCAACTTCCATTGATTATTCCATCTAGCTCATTTTAACATGTCTCTTTCTAGGTTTATATACATGTGTCTGTTGATTCTATTATTCTATAACAACATACTTATTAGTCTGTTATTAAGTGACCATTACAAAGAAGCCTTTGTTTGGAGGAAGATCCACAGAACAGAGTCATAAATAACTTAGTTTTTACTTGAGCTGACTCTATTCTGAGCACACACAAGGTAATGAAATTTATTGTCTCCAGTATATGCACATCCTTGTGGAGGTGCCATCTTGAGAGGAAATCCCATCTGACAAGGACTGATTGAGTGCCTATCATGTTAGAGGCACAGTGCACACACAGGCCTGCATATTCTAATCATCGCAGATAAGTAAACAAAACAGAGCTACATAACACGAACTCAACAATTGACAAACTAACCAACTAATAGTAAGATACATATTAAGATGTTGCATATGGAGAAACAGCTACCAGATTTTGAAATTGGCATAATTAATTTTAATTATGTCCATAAAATTAGAGTGGCATGGAGGACAAAATTGTATAGAATCGAAGAGGAGTGGGTTTAGGCTCTGAATATTTCAGTAAAGGCTTGGAGGATTGAGTTAATAGAGACAAATTCAGACAAATTATGAGGAGACTGTAGAAGCGAATGAGTGCAAAACCAAACAATGTACATGAGAGGACAGGGGACCCAACGAGAGTTAAAGGGAGATTTAATAGCATTCAAGTTCATGACCTTAATTGATCTTTAATTTTGGCAGAGGGCAGAAGGAGAAGTCCAGCCTGAGAAAGTAGGAATTGCCTTCTGACACAGAGCCTGAGCATTCCACGATTCTCATGTCCCTGAAACACAAGGGGCTACAGTTTCTCAGATCTACTGCCCTCCATGACATACCCTGGGCAGGTTTAGCAGTACCTGTTTTGTTGGAACTTCGGTGGCAAGCAGCTGTACTGTGCTACAAGGGATGCATAAAGGCCATAATCATTAGCTAGTCCAGGACCCATGAACTGGGCCATTATGGGTATATTAGAGGAAGGTTGTTATCCAGTGAGCGAGCCCAGAGCTTGTTCCAGGGACAGCAGTTCTGGGGTCAAAGGTAGCTCATTGAACTATAGACTTACCTTGCCCAGGGAGTCAGCCAATCCTGTGTCCTGTCCTTTGCTCCTTTGGTTGGCAATGATTCAGACCTGGGTTAGGATGAGCCATTCTTTTTGGCAGATCGTCAGAGTCATCTCCTTTCCCCTTTTAAAAATGCCTGTAGAATAGGAACACTGTTATGGAAATTAGTTAGCAGCTGCTGTACATGAATGTTTAGAAGTTAATATTACTCACATTATACAGTACGGAAGCAGAATTTTAATGAAGCCTAGAAACTACAGGCACATTGACCCTTCACCCTTATCAGAGAAATCTCAGAATGCCTAACTTTCCTTGAGAAAACTTCTCATTTCTACTCAGCTTCTATTGGGCCATTAGTGACAAAAATAGCACATTCACAACCCAAAGGAGCAAATATTTCAGAACATATTGTACTAAAATATGACAGTGTCAGCTAAACCATTATCTACACTTATTTCTCATTATTAATTCTTAACAATTAGCTCTCCTTTGTTGCATGGTGATGGGCTTTGCTATACTGTAAAAATGCCTTAAAGCCGTAAATGTCAGACTTTGTTCGTGCCGAGTCTGTTAGAGATGATGGTCCCTCTCGCCATTGGGAATGTGCCTGGAACCTGGGGTCACCTACCAAAGTCAGCACGATGACCTCAGATGACTCTGGGAAGCAATAAGAATTTATATGAAGGGATCAGAGATGCCATCTTAGATGTCTTCGGGAGATGCATAGAAGGAATCTCTGGGGCAAGGGCACAGAGGGCATTTGATTGAAGAAGGTGGAGCGTAGTCAGAGGAGGAGAGAAAGGAATGGTGCTGTTGGGCAGTCCTCAGATTCCATGAAGGAAAAGGGCAGGCAGCACTTTGCCAGGAATAGCGCTGGGAGATGCCCAAAGGGAGAGAACATGCCAATCAAGGAGGAGGAAGAGAAAAGGCATGCTTTTCAGATAAGGTATTCATCTTTCACATGGTTTTTAACCTCAATCCTTGCAAATCCTATGGCGTTGTCTGGTACTAGAGCACACTAAGTATGTCTTGCCAAAGGAATACAGGGTGACAGTGGGGAGAGGTAAGAGAGTGATGAGAGAAAAAGAGAAAACAAGAACACTGGACCAAGAGCTAAAAATTACACAGGGAGAGATTTGTTCCACTTCTGTAGAGACATTTCAGGCACCAAAATGTTATCGTCTCCCATATTCATTACTTAAACGCACACTCATCCACCCAGCAATAGCATATGAGTATGCACGCCCACATTCAGATGTTTGATAATGGGCATTATGGGTGAGCATAGTTCTTTGTCTTTGCTATGATTGCTACCCATATTGACTAAGCAATCACTGGGTGTGGGCACTGGATGATTTCAACTCTCATGCTGGTCGAGTACAGTGATTCTTGTTATCCGCAGCATACCAATAATTCTGAAAGCGTGCTCTGGGTATGGCTCCAATAGCTCATAAGGGCAGACTGACTTCAGGCTAGGAGCTTGGAATCGGCCATATTGATTGTATTGATACCTATAGAAACTGGCAACCTTTGCAAACCAGGGGCTTACTCCCTCTGCATCACCATCCAAAGACCTGGTCAGTGAGCACTTACATCAATGAGTCTTTGCCTTTCAGACGATGCAGAGACATGGTAGAGGAAACCAACTTCCTTCAGAGAATATCAGAGCCACTTGCCAACTCCTTGTCTACAATTCCACATGAACATGCTGGATAAAGGTGTCAGTTGTGTTGGTAGAGGAGATGTCAAAAGCACTCTGGGAGCATTGCGTGCATGCCTGCAATGCCTGACCCTGTCTGAGAGGAAGATGAAGACGAAGACAAGTAAGAAAAGATATAAGAACTGCTAAGGAGCAAACCTAGGTTAGAATCAGTGCGAGGTCACAGGTTTATGTTACTGCCTTCACTGAGTTAATTGACATCTCTGATTCTGTTCCTTGACTGTCTCGTGGGGATCCAGCATCTTCTCTACCTTACAGCATTGTTTAACCGCAGTATCTCTGTAACGCCTGCATGTCAGAGAAGTCTGCAATTTATTTGGAAGCAAATTAAAAAGATGGCTTGATCGATGAATACTGACTGGGACGGATACAAGGCTAGACATATGAAAATGCAATTACAGCAAAATCACAGAGTCCAGGTGGCAGGTGTGCACGCGCTCATTGCAGGTCGTCCAGCTTTTCTGTAATTTTCATAAGACGTTGAAACAAATGAAAAAAAATTAGGTGTAGTACTGACAATAATAACAAAAACAAATACCAATTATAAAAAAAAAAGAGAAATGACTCATCACGTTTGCCTCCTCTCACTTTACTGTGGCCCCAGTGACCATGATGCTTCCCAAACATTCCTGCATGGATCTCTTCTGCACTTATTTCTTTCCTAGCCTAACACACTTGGCTGGTTTGCTGGCAGCTCCTCTCAGGTCTTTGTTTATGTTTTACCCTCCTGCTCCAGAACCACTGACCACCCACCCACTGGCAATTGCAAACCCCAACCGCTGGCATGTTCTGTGCTGTCAGTTAGCTCTATTTCCCCCCGCTTATCAAAATGCATCTCACATTGTATTTCTACATATCTTGTCATCTCACCCTATAAGAATGTAAAACCTACAAGGCCAGAGAACTTAATTTGGTCACTATTGCATTCCCAATGATAGTTTTGATATCTGTAACCTAACTGGACATTATCTAGCCTATAGATATAAAAATCTGTATCTCTGAACTAGATATTATTGATATGGGTAACCTGCTGGTCATTAGAAGTTCTAATGGTATTCAGGAAGTGACATCACTCAGGATATGGGTGGAACACCCAGAGAAGATGCCGCCAAAGAGCGGACTGCTGCGAACTTCCTGTTCAGGATTGCTAGGGCTTCATCTGTAACCTAACAACTGCTCTATAACTATTTGTTGAAGCAGAGATGGAAAATGCCTATCTTGGCTGACCTCTAGCTACAGCTGGAGTGAAGGCAACTGTCCTCGTTGGGTTCGGGCAGAAGCAGGTATTGATAGAGGGATTCATAGTGTAGAGGAAGAAAAATAGTTTTTTATTTTTCTGTTTTCATAGGTTCCTCGTTGGGCCAGACTCCTAGAACAAAAAACAGACTAACTATGGAAATCAAACCCAAGTTTATCGAGTAACACAAAACAAAGAACACTACATTTTTAGAGAAGACATGAAACAAAGGAAAATTAAATTGTGTCCCTAGGGGTGGCAGGTTAAGGTAGGGAATAACGGACAGATGAAGCTAGTTAGTAGAGCTCCTTATGTGCATTTTTTCCAAAACCATCTCTACACTAGGGATATACAGGTGTCTTCAAGAGGGTACAGAGAGCTCACTCACATCTGTTTTGCCTTAGTTGTCATCAGCTCAATAATCTTCCAGAAGAGGTGTATTTTAGGGTGCCATAATTCTCTCAGGAGATCACTTGAATAACCCCAGGAAACACTGGTTAGAGGTAGAGAATGGATCTAGGAATAGAAGGCAGTTACTAAAAGATGTTTGGTTAGGCTAATTCCCAAGGTGGGATGCTGGGGCTTTGCTGGGGCTTCTAGAAGCTCTGTGTAGAACCCTCTGATTAAGGGAGGGAGCTGTGGTGTGAGTGTGCCAGTTCCTGGCATTTATTCCTTGAGGGTTACTTAGGGTGGATCTATTTTCTGAGCTTGTGCTTTTGGGATGAAAAGGTATAGAAGATCAAAGAAAGATCTATATCTCTGTCAAGACACATAGATGCTGGCCATTAGAAGTTCTAACGGTATTCAGGAAGTGGTGTGACTCAGGATGTGAGCAGAACACCCAGAGAACCTGCCACCCCACGGAGGAGGGCACTGCTGTGAACTTCCTATTCAGGATTGCTAGTTGAGAGCTTAACCTGAGCATCACTGATTCTAGAAAAGGTCTTTAAAAAAATCTCTGAGGGTTTTTTTTTCAAGCTTAATCTTATTCTTAGACCCCAGATACTCTACTAGTTACACAAAAGAAGTCAGAGCTTGTTCAGTTCATAGAGGAAAAAATTATTTTTTTACCTATTATGCTAAATTTAAGATAGCATATTCTTTTTAGCAATGACCCAACCAATATTAACCTCACACATAAAATAGGAGCCGTCAGAACAAAACAGTATTCATAGATCCCAAAGTGAATCTGCTGACAGAAAAAAAATCCAGAATACCAGAGAGGTCCAAACCAGAATTAAATATCTCATAAAAACTCCATGTTTCACTGATTGCTGCTTATGACTAAAGCTAAGAAGTTGGGCCAAAGGGAGAGATACAATCCCTTACTGTAAAAAAACAAACAAACCGAAATATCACCCCCAGAAGCAAAATGTTATTTGGAACTTAATAGTAAAGTCACCAAGCTTGAAGAAAACCTAAAGAATTCTGGCTTCTCTGTTATTTTACCCAGAATCACATTTACCTTTTATGTATATCAAGTTAAACTGCTTAATTCAGCGACCTTCACATAGGTAGTTGGTACTGTGGGAGGCTGGGAAATGATGCAGGGTGCTCAGTGCATTTGCGGGTTTTGACTGGTCTGGTTCACTAAGAGGATAGTTCAGATCTCACCTCGGGCAGGTGGACAGATTGGCTCTTAGCCTCCCACCCCTTCCTCTTACTCATTCTGATGCAGGGCAGATGGTGGCTTTTGTGAGCTATTCTTTGGCTACAAAATATGAATTGCAATATCTCTCCCTCCACCCCCGGCACCTACCCTCTGAGCTTTCCTGATGTAAGAATTAAATTTAATTATTATATATGAAAAGTGCTGTTTAGTACTTATGATTAGTGCCTAGTAAATCATATCAGTTGATGATGTCCAGTCATTCATTTGTTCAGCACATGTTTATTGAGCATCTATCATGGCTAGGAACTAGTCAGTGCTCTTGGGATTCATCACTGAGCAAGACAGGCAAAAATTCCTGTCCTTAAGGTATTGATAGTCCAGAGGGAGGTATGTGGGTAGAAAAAAACACTTGATACAGTAGGCGTGTAAATTGCAATGCTGATTAAAACTGACAAACACTACAGAAGAAGGAAAAGGGATGAGGAATGCCAGGAGGATAATGTTTGTGATTTGACTTATGGCAAAGGCATGCAGACATGGTTGGTGGATTCTAGTAGAAGGAACAGTCAGAGCAGAGGTCCTGTTGACTCTGTCTGATACAGGAATAATCGTCAGAAAGCCAGATGGTGTCTGTGTAAGCAGGCAGCAGGCAGCAGGCAGCAGGCAGCAGGCAGCAGGCAGCAGGCAGCAGGCAGCAGGCAGGCAGAGAGACAGAGAGTTATAGAGATACCTGTTGGGGTGAAAGAAATGAATTTGATCTTGTTGGTCCCAGTGTGTCACTGTGAGAAGTTTGGTTTTCTGTTGAGAAAAATGAGAAGTCACTCTAAGGTTTTGATGCCAACTAGACACTTGACCCGTATTGCACTTGAGCGGATCACTTCAGCTGCTCTGTTGAGAGTGGATTCTGGAGAGAAGGTAGACTCAAGAGATCTGTGAGAAGGTAGTTGGCGTCACTGAGGTAAGAGATGCTGAATGACCTAGTTTGACTAATGGGGGCAGGAGCTCCAGAAGGGGTGTTTCATGGTAAGTGCTGGGAAGAGGTTGTGTGCTGGTCACATTTTGAAAGGAGCCTATGAAGGTTTCCTCAGGGGTTGTGGGGAGCTTCTTGGACAACTATAAGCTAATGTTCTGCCTTGAAGATCTGGAAGTATGGAATTGCCACCAAATAAGAAGAGATGAGCTGAAGTAGATAATTGGTATTTGGGAGACAATGGACATGCTCACACAGAGATGTCTGCTAGGCAACCAAGCCAAGCTGAGAATTTACCAGGAGCTCAGCAGAGAGGATTCGGATAGAGATGTATGTTTAGGAGCCGTGAATGAAGTAAGGCGGAGGGCTGAGCACTGAGTTCCAGGCTATCTTCCACTCCAAAGGGGAAAAAAAAGAACAAGACAAAGAAACCAGAGCAGTTAAGGAAGGAAGACAGCCAGGCCCAGTGGGGCGAGGGTAGAGATATGACTTGCTGGTCAACAAAAGTGCTGGGGAGGGGAGGAGAGGAGAGGAGAGCAAAGTGGGCTAGTATGAGCTGAAATCTGTTTGGCATGGGCTTTGGGGAGGAACCAGCATCAGTGAGCACAGGCAAAAGACTGAAGGACTTCGATTTTAAAGAGGGGGAAGAAAAGGAGGATGGAGAAATAACTCAGTTGGTGATGTGCCCTACAGACACGAGGACCTGAGTTCAGTCCCCAGAACCCATGTGAAGAAGCCAGGTGTACAACGTATATATTGCCGTCACTAACTGGGCTCTGCAGGTCGTACGGAAGTAAAAGTGCAAACACGAAGATGCAAAGTCTAGCGTGAATCGCCATGTCTGTACGTTAAGCGGCTCCCTTATCAGTGGCTACAGGATGCGTTCGCACATTCATTTAGCCATTCTTCTTTGGATGGAAATTAAGGGTGCCACACATTTTGATGTTTGGCACTACAAACAATGCTACAAGGAATAGTCTTTCGTTCCTATACATAGATATTTCTAGACATAACATTCTAGGATATATTTATTTGTATATGTATAAATATTTCTATACACAGGAGTCCAGATACAGAGAGGTTGGGTAGGAAGATGTATTTATAGGTTCATTGATCTGGTCAACTGGATCCCCAGTGCTGGCACCAATGTAGCTGCCTCCCCCACCCCCAGAGGAAACTGCCTACCACAGAGAGCGTATGTCCCCATGGATAGAAAGTATGTTATTGTTCTATGAGCTTTTAAAAATATCTTTTGGTTTTTGAGATTATAGTATAACTACATTTCTCCTTCTTTTTCCTCCTTCGAAACCTACCAATATACTCTTTTCTCTCTTTCAAATTCATGGGCTCTTTTCTCAATGAATTGTTGTCCCATACACATGTGTATCTATGTACATATATTTTTAAATACATAGGTTTAAACCTGCTCAGCTTGTATGTTACTTGTATGTACGTCTTCAGGGCTGGCCATTTGGCATTGGAAAACCAATTTGTGTGCTCTTCTCCAGGGAAGGCCATTTCTCCTGCTCTCTGAATTTCTGACTACCTCGTATCCTTTCTTGCACGACAGGTTATGACAGGATTATCTTAAAAACCTTTGCTGGCAAAGTTGCCTGGTACATCTGGGTCTTTATGCCCCTTTTGATTCATTACCAGTTACTAAACATTAGCAAACTTTGGAGACAGTTCTAAAATGAAGTAGGGAGGTGTTGCTTCTCCGAGAAGGGCTGATGACATTCTGGTGACAAAGCTGCAAAGTGCTAACAGCATTACTTAAAGGTCACCAGATGCAGGATTAAATTGTCACTAATCTATTTTTTATGCCAATGTGAAATTGATAATTCAAGGGAAGCGGGTTTCCTTATCAGTTAATGTCACAGTGTTCAATAATTATTGTATTTATTATTTCCCCATCCAAAATTAAGATCTTGATTGGTGAGGAAGCCATTTAGGAGTCTGGGGGGAGATTCTGACATTTAATATAATCCCCCAATAAGTCAGATGGGAAGTTGTTTGGATGAAAGCTGTGGACAAAGTGCTATTAAACCAAATGCGAGGAAGACATTATTTTGTAAATAACT
Source organism: Cricetomys ansorgei (assembly GCA_026225945.1). NCBI lineage: Eukaryota > Metazoa > Chordata > Mammalia > Rodentia > Nesomyidae > Cricetomys > Cricetomys ansorgei. The sequence goes on from JAMJFZ010000320.1 coordinate 12,544,341, forward strand.
GCAGTGATTAAAGCTTTGTTTCACATCATTAAAAATGTGTTACTCCATTTCTATTACTTCTCGCTAACATGGTTCAGCAAGAGAGGCCTCAGTTCAAAGAAACACAGAGAAAGGGAAGATTATACATTTAGAAGCAAACTTAAATCCTTCCAGTCTGCTGGTTCTTTAAGAGTGTCATCATATCTTTAGCAGTCCCAGGCTTCTGGAGCTTTCTAATAGAATATGCTCTCTGATTTATGTAAAACCACTTCAGCGTTGTCCTGTCCTTGTACAGGCAAGGACTTATTGACCAAGTGAGAAGTTTAAAAAGTCAGTACAGTCTCATTCAGGCAACGTGACTTCTGCCAAGCATCCGGTCCCCCACTGGCTCAGCATTATTGCTCATACAATTAGTGATGGCTGCCTGGGAGAGGCTCCCTGCAGCAGCCACTCTCCCCAGTCCGTCCCTTTTCCTTTGCCCAGCATGCCAGCGCCCGGTTCATTTCAACTTTCATTAGCCTCTGCAGATTCTGGCCATGAAGGTGTGGCTCACCTAATCCAAGGCATGCTGCAGTGCAAAATAAAACACCTCTGCCACCACACTTAACACTCTCGCCACTGAAGTATTTAACTGGAGGAAGAAAAGCGTGATTTTTAACCCCCCGGGCCAATCCCATCAGGAGGGAATCATCCCAAATCTGATGTTCTCCATCAAGAAGTTTCTCTTTGTGTAAAGGGCCAGAGTCTATTCTAGCTTCTCTCTACACACTTAGGTCTAATTCATGAAGACATATGCAGCAGCCTGGTTAGGGGTCAATTGAGACTGATGGTACAGGTGTAGACCACTACTTGCAAAAAGTAGTATGTAACTGTTAGGTCCCAAAGACTCTCAGGACAAATGGCTCACTGAAGTGCCTACTGATATATCAAAGTGGACTCTAGCTTTCAGGTTCTCTCAGCATCACAAGCACCTGTTACAGAGTCGGGGCTCCTCTCAGCACTTCTCACCCCCCCCCCAACCCCAACCCCTACTTTAAACCTCTCCTGCCCCCGAGCTCCCCTTCCCTTCCCTCATCTTCTAATTCTTATATAACTCAGCCATTTTGGCCACACCCTCTCTTGGTTCCTCTCTTGGTTTGCTTTCCCTCTCCCCTCTCCCCTCTCTCTTCTATACTTTCTTGCCCCGCCTCCCAACTCCCCCATGGCTTGGTTTATTCTATTGGCCAAGTTCAGTCTTGACTCTTCCAGATGCCTTTGGCTGTTCTCCCCACCGTATCTATAGCAAACCCTTCTCCTCAACCATCCCAAGCAGTCATGTCCTCATTTAATTCAATAACCTTACTTCAGAATCAGATTTCATAGCTGCAGCTTGATGCTCAAGAGTGGAGAAGTCTACTAAAAATGGAAATGGGGGAGAAAGAGTGGAGGCCTTCTGGACCCAATGGGGGAAAGCTACTGAATCTAAAGAAGAGGCTGGTAATAAATGAGGGTTATAGCCAAAGGGAATTACTGTCATTATTTTTGCATAAAGGTGTCTGTTGCTCAGGTAATAGTCCCTGGAGACAGAGTAGAATTCCATAGGAACATCTGGTTGAACATGGACCTCTTCCTGGAAATCATTAGAGAGAGCAGGAAGAAATGGGCTTTATAAATTAAGAAACTGGAAGTCAAGCCCAGGACCTGTGTCCCCTAGCTCCTTCCCTCTCTCTCCCATCCCCCAGCTAGCCCTTTACTTTAAGGCCATAAAATGCTTCTGGCTGGAGTTGAGTTTTGTAGTTAATTCTGAAGACCAGTCACTTCATAAAGTTTAGAGAAAGAATTCTTTGTAGGTGGGAGGAATTTGAGACTGTTGCTTAGATTTTTAAAAACAGCCAATTTCTGTCATTGAATGGTTAGTAAATCGGACTCCTAATCTCTTTCTGACCGTAGAGTTTAAGGTCTCCGGATTGTCTACCTGTGAGGAAGTTGACGAAGTGAAGTGCAGATGTGGAAAATGTCTTGGGAGCCACTTTCTGATATTTGTATTGGAATTCTACTGGAAAGTTATTTTTTTTTTAATTAAAAAAGTTAGGGTTGGGGCTATAGCTCACTGATAGAGCGAATGCTCAGCCAGCACAAGGCCCCAGGTTCAATGCCTACTATCAATAAATAACTGAATAAATAAATAAGGGACATAAAATCGTATACCTTTCTCTTATTACTAAGAGGTCTTAATAATTTTATCCAATCAGACAAGCCATACCCTAAGAATGATAACACTGACAGATGGTATGATTCATCCCAGCACTTAAGAGGCCAAGGCAGGAAGATTGCCATGAGTTTTAGGACAGCTTGAGCTATATGGTAAGCCACAGGCCAGCCTATGATACCGTGTGAAATCTTCTTAAAAAACAAAGTAAACATTAATAAATATAACTACAAATTGATGGACATATAATGAATATATAATCTTATTTGGTTACAATAACATCACATTGTTGTAGGCAATGCTGTCTTGTCCCTTCTGTCCCACTGAAGTCCAGATGTGTTAAGTCTAGAGTTACCAAGTCCCAACGTCATGATTTCAATCCATGTCCATCCTCCACGCGGAGGGCCACTCCAGGTTAGCAGTACTGGGAGTTTTCCAAATAACAGCTTTGAAGGCTCAACCTCAACAAAACTTTAAAGACAATTCTTATTTTCTAAATCAACCTTCTTTAGGAGGTTTCTCAATTGTCTTAGGTGAGACTGGGAGGAGAGAGGTACAGCTGCACTGAGCGACCCATTCTGGTCACCACAGCCCACCCCTCACCTTTCCTCTGTCCTCTGTTGGACACAGCAGAGCCAACCTGAGAGAGAAAATAGAAAGACAGTGGGAACCCTCACCACCTCCTCACCACCCTCAAGGACCAGGAAAGTGGTTATGCCCTGCTGGGTCAGCCTGACAGGCCCTGGATTTCTGTTTTTCTATGTTAATTAGAAAGAATCTTAAGAGCCAATTTTTGACTAAGAACTTCGTGTCCAATTTTCTCCTGGCCTTGATTGTGAGCGGCCTGATCAATATTAAATCTAATTTACAATGATGGCCCCTGTGAAGCTGGCAAATGTTATGTCAACATCCTGTAATGACTTGGGCTTCCCGAGCACACGTGTTAGCCTCGGCCACATCTGCCACTCGTGCTGTCTCAACTGCCCCTGCCTTTCACACCACATCTGTGACAACGCCCCCACAAAGTCCTCCTGTCTGTCTTCGGTCCACAGAAGTCCCGCCCTGTCAGTCCTGGTTGCCTCATTGCTGTCTGATGAACTCCAAAGGAGAAGAACACAATTAATTTTTTTTTTCCCTTTCACAACTGACGAACCAAAGAAAGAAATAATTGCTACTCAGTTTTAATAATGGCAAATTTTATGAAATTTCCATAAAGACAATTCAGAAAAGAGTTTGGGGAGTCTTTCTCCGCAGGGGGCCCAACTGGTTTGCATTGTTTCATAATGCTTATGTTATTATATTTCCATGCCATTTGCATTTGCATCCCGTTGTCTCTAGGGCAAGTTCTTGCGACTCATTTGCGAGGCAATGAATAAAAGCCTTGTAAGGGGACACGGCTCCAATCCTGGAGTCTTACCTCACTGAGGAATGTGACTCACTGAACAGAGAGGCTCCGAGGTTCCAGAGAGTTTGCCAAAAGCCAGGAGGTACCTATTATTCATGTGATCCTCTTGCTTCGAATCTCTTTGGCCATGTTGTTTACGAGAAAAAGTAAAAACTCCTTAGCTCTTACTTACCCCCTGTACAGTGCGTTCCCGCTGTCTGCTGCAGTTGGCCAGCCTTCCTCATCACAAGAATTTGATGTGCGCTGTCCCTCAGTCTGAAGATGGTCCCTTCTCTTTCTTCCCCAGGTAACGCTTCCTCACATGCCATGGTCCCTTTCCTGAAGGCTCCCTCCCCAAGTCAAATCTTGTAGGCGCCATTGCCAGACTTTCCATCAAATTCCTGAGATAGTTTAAGCTAGGAGGTATTGCTTTTGGTATCAGAGTTTTTAGTACATGGCCAACTGGATCCATCACTTTGGGCCTGATAGGAGGTAAGCATGAGATGTATGGAGCCGTGAGCTGTAATAGAGCACACAGTGTTATTTACATTGTTTTTCTTCAAATAGGAGTAGACTCCAAAACAGTGATAGAAACAATAGTATAACAAATTCATAAGCCGATAACATGCTTGTCTAGTCTCATTACCGGTATCACGGGTTGTGTACAATTTTATGTATGTACTATTGTGTGTGTGAATGCTTATGTGAGTGTGTGCACATGTGCACGCAGTGGGTGTTTACATGTGTGAACACACGTGTGGAGGCTGACAGTTGACGTCGAGCGTCTTCCTTGTTGCTCTCCGCCTTATTGTTTTTGAAACAGAGTCTTTCGTTGGCCTCGGAGCTCATTGATTCATCTAGGCTGGTAGCCAATGAGCTCCAGAGATCTACCTGTCTCGCCCCCCCAGCACTGGGATTACAGCTATGTGCTGCATTGCCAGGCTCTGTATTTGAATACCGGGGATCCGAGCTCAGGTCCCCATGCTTGTGTGGCAAACACTTTACCAACAGGTGCATGAATAGGGCATTGAGTTAGGAAGTCGCTAAATGATAAGGATTTTTCATCTCTGTTTTAGTCTTATGGGATCACCAACAGTAGCCTATTTTTGTCCACAGATCTTCTAACCGTGAGAATACTTATATTTTATGAATTATTCTTTTGCTTTCTCTATGGAAACTCCGTGACTGGAAACTAGATAGCAGCCTTGTCAGCTGACTAACTAAGAAGAAAGACCCAAGTAAGACTAAGTTGAACTCTTCTGCTCCTCTCTCATAAGTGATAACTTTCTCTCGTATTCCTTGCTATGCAATATAAAAAAATATATGATTTCTTGTTAAGTGGGTTTGCCAGTTTTGCCTTTCACTACTCCCCCTGAAAAGTTTGTGTAGGCATCAGGTTTTGTGACACATAGCTGACTATGGTCATAATGCAAAGTCTTAAAATAAGTGAGCGGTGATAGTACACACCTTTAATCCCAGCACCCGGGAGGCAGAAGCAGGCAGATCTCTGTGAGTTTGAGGTCAGTCTGGTCTACAGAGTGAGTTTCAGGACAGCCAGGGCTATACAGAGACACCCTGTCTTGAAAAACCAAACCAAAGCAAGCAAGCAACCAACAAACAAGAAAAAACAACAAAGTTGGCATAGAAAGTAGTTGCAGTTCATAAACTAAAGGAATAATGAACTTACCAGGATTCTTATTCTTCAAAGCCTCTAACACACAAACATTATGCTTTATTTTCTGATGTTTGAGACATAAACCATCTGCAGTGCTTTAAAAAAATGTCTTTTGACTTCTTCAGTTCAAGCCACTACTTGGAGTTCTGTATTCTTTGACAGTTAATGTTAAACGAGCTACGAGCTTTTAGAGAAGTCCTCTTTCCTGTTAGTCTCTCAGTGTAGAAAGAAGCTTGATGCCCGAATAGTCAGCTCCTAATTCTTCACAGAATATAGCCTGGCTGTTGTAACCTGAAGGCTGGAGGACCATGTTAGTCCAGTTTCTGTTGGTAAAACAAAACACCACACAGTGGATAATTTATAAAAAAAAGAATTTTAGTTTGGTTCATGATTCTAGGTCCAGATTAAAGAACTACAACACAAGCTCTTCTTGCTTGCATAGACGCATGGAAGAGCTGGGCAGTTTGTGGAGAGACAGGAAGAATGTGCTCATCTAGTCTTTCTCCCTCTTCTTTTAAAGCTATCAATATTTGATAAAGGGAGCTCCAACTTGATGACCCTATATAATCTTAGTTACCTCCAAAAGGCTTTACTCTAAAACCAGAGTTAAGTGTATACTCTCTTAGCACCTCACAATGGGGATTAAACTTCAACGTGAATTTGGGTGTCAAAATCATGTTCAAAAAATGGCAGGGATTCATAATCTTCACAACAGCTGGTTCCTTAATCTCAAAGAACAATGATTAAAACTTATTCCTTTTGTTGGACCATTCTGTAGTTTGGATGTTGAATGTCTTCGTGGTGGTTTGAATGAGATGCTTCCATAAGTCTTGGGTATTTACTTGAATACTTGGTCCAAAGTTGGTGGCTGTTTGGGGAGGATTAGGAGATGTGGCCTTGTTGGGGAAATAAAGTGCAATCTTTGAGGTTTCAAAAGGCTTGTGTTATTCCCAGTGTGCTCTCTCTGCTTCCTGCTTGCAGATCAAGACATGAGCTTTCAGCTCTTCCTAGCACCCTGCCTTTGCTCCACCATCGTGGATTTGAACCCTCTGAAACTGTAAGCCCAATTAAACGCTTCATTTTACAAGTTGCCTTGGTCATGGTGTTCTGTCACAGCAATAGAAAATTGACTCAGACAGTCCACCAAAGGCCCATGTGTTAAAGGCTTAGTCTTCAGGAAAACACTATTGGGATTAATGGAAATTTTAAGAGGTAGGGTCCTTGGGTTGGGGAGACAGCTCTGTCAGTAAAGTGCTTACTGTGCAAGCATGAGGACCTGGGTTCAGATCCCTAGTACCCATATAAAAAGCGAGGCAAGATGGGGCCTGTCTTTAATCCTATGGCTGGAGAGGAGGAAACAGGAGAATTCTTGGAGCTTGTAGGACAGTAAGTCTAGCTGTATTGGCGAGTTCCAGGTTCAATGAGAGACCACATCACAAAAAACAAACAAGATAGAAATTGGTAAAGAAAGACCCAGTATTGACCTCTGGCCTTCATACTCATGCATACACAGGTACATGTGCACACACATGCATTCACACTGGCACACACACAAACACACACACACACACACACACATATGAACACATACACAGGAGGGAAGGTCTAGTAAAATATCCTTATGTCACTGGAGGACTGCTCCTGGAGGGAAGGTTTTGCTCCCTGGTTGTGGGGAGTGGTTTTTCTCTGCTGTGTGTTCCTCAGTCTGCTATGCATCAGTGCTCAGGGTTCGAGGAACGAAGCCTCTGATGATCCATACAGGGTGAGTTTATTACTGTCTCAGGTGAAGGCTTGCTTTGTTCCTGAGAAAGGAGCAAGCCATTCCGGGCTTCTCCTTCTCCTCTTCTGGAGTAGCTGTGGAGTTAAAACAGTCCAAGAAAGTCACTTAGAATTTTGCCACCCACTGGTTCTCAGTGTTTGGATAAGCCATTTAATATTAATAGTTACTAATTACTACTGATGGTAGAGTATTTAGTGTAATAGGAACCATGTTTGGTTATTGGATACAACCTCTTAATTCTCCTAGCATACTAATGATGGTTAGTAACAATTATCGCTTGCAGGTAATCGTGTCATTCAGAGTTCAGAACAATTATGTATCCCACTCAAAGATGAGTTCATTGCCATGATCCCGCATCTGCACTTTCGATATGATCCCCCACTGAGATACCTGTCTAAGCCTATGCATTAGAAACAAGCAAAATGTCACAAGGTGAAATGTAGGGTCTTGGGAATCCAATAGTGCGGAACAAAAGATGGGGTAATGGTTATTAGAGGGACGGAGATGGACCAAGAAGGAGGTTAGTGAAGATTCTGTGGCCAAGGTGTAGGTGATGGTAAGACCCCCTGGAGACCAGGAACTGGGCACAAAAATATGACAATGGGCTAAAGATTGGGGTGAGCTGTACATTTTTAAGAGGCTATGGGTGCTGAAGCGATCATAATGCCCCCATGACATCAATTCAAAATAAAAACGAGAGAAATATTTTTTAAAAGTGTAAACAATTTGAATGGAGTTCTCTTTTTTTTTTTTTTCTCGTGCTTGAAAAATACCAGAAGACCCACACCTGCTAGATGCTCAGCAGCAATGGGTGCAGTTACTGACTTACAAAAACCACAAACAAGCAGGTGGTGATAAGAGGACACTGTTTGGGGACCGAGCATTCAAGCACATGAACCTAGGGGAAAATCTCATCCAAAGCACCACGTTTTACTTCCTGGCCCCCACAGGCTTGAAGCTGTATCATAACTCAAAGCACATTTAGTCTAACTTCAGAAGTCCCATAGTCTTTTAGTCTCAACACAATTTTCATAGTTTCTTCTGAGACTCGATGCAATCTCTTAACTGTAACCCCCTGTAAAATCAAAAAGCAATTGCATACTTCCAACATACAATGGCACGGAAAATATAGTACTATCCAAAGTGGAAGAATCAGGAATAGTAAGGAAATAGGGAGCCAAAGCAAAACCAAAAACTAGCAGGGGAAACTCTAAATCTCCTAGCTCCATGTCTGATGTAAAAGGCCTTCTTAGCCAACTTGGCTGCCTCCAATACACTTCTCTCTTTCAGGCTGGTTGTACTCCCCGTGTGCAGCCCCCTTGATAGATATCCTACAGTTCTGGTACTTCTAACATTTTGGAGCCTCCAATGCAATCTAGATTTTACTTTGATGGCTTTGTACGATGGCCTCTTGCCCTCTCAGGGCCTTTGTGCGGGGACTGTCCCGACACATGTTGCCTGGTCTCAGCAGCTCTATTTGACAACCGAGAGAAGGATGGGTTCCTCACTTCCAGGCTTTATTAAGGTAGAAGGATTGTCTTATCAGAATCATGCAGAAAACTGGAGGATCCGATCAACACAGGTTCAGTCACTCAAGTTCCCCTACGAAAAAGTAAGGTTGCTTAGAGGGGAGCTAGATGCTCAGTCTGCTGTAATAAGTCTAAGGATCTCTTAAAACTTGTGGCTTACAGATTCTCCATTTCTGAAGACTCTAAAGAGGAGAGGGAAAGAAAGGGATATTAGTGCGGGAGGCTAACAAGACAAATTCAAGATGTCCCAAGAGGGTGCGTCTGTTACCACCACTTCTGTTTTCTTTTGAGCTAAAGTTAAACATTCTTGTCAAACGCAAAGTATGTCAGTGGAAATGCCACTTTGACACCATCCTGTTGCCAAGGTAATTTCAGAAAAAAACATTTAAAGCAAATTACTGTTATATGCCCCCAAGGACCGTAAACTACCAACAGAAAATGTAGCCATTAGGATAATGCTGTATTATGTTTTCATTCCACATGGCTCGATTTTCTTAATAATCAATAGCATAAATTTCAATTATCACAAAATTAGTGTTTGAGTGCACAGGGAACACATTTCTTTGCAAGAAAATGTTGCTGCAAAAACTTAGTAACATAATGGAGTCCTGTTTAGTTCAAAGTACCTTCCTTTCAGTGATGTAAATGCTGTTTTACTTACTTGACCTTATGGAGTCAGGAGAATTAAACTCGGACCCATGTGATATTGAAACTGTGGCCATGCGTGGTGGGGCACTGGCTGCTTTTTCTTGTCCAGAGGAACCAGAGGTTTGTTTGACGGAGGTGAGTGTTCTCCTTGATTTCTTGAATCGTTTTATTAGGAGACTCTCCAAGGGTCTACTGTGGCTTAGCTCAAAACCAGGGGTTTTTAGGTGAGACATTGGATTACGAAGCGTTTGCTGACATCCTGGCACTGTAGGGATCCCAAAAGAAGCACAAAGCTTTTCATGACGGACTAGTATTCTGAAACCTTGACTTTGTTAACTAAAAGAAATAAAGAGGCAACAGAGTGGGGAAGGGAGAGAGGAGAGGGAAGATGGGAAATACGTGCAAAAGTCGAGCAAAGGAGACAAAGAACAGTTACTGGGTTTTCGCCCCTTTCCGTTAGGAGTGAACTCTATGTAACCACGATGTCTTTTCTTTCTTACTCTCTTTGAAAGTACAATCAGATGTCTGTTTTCACTGATGAGCGTTGTGAGCGTCTTACATTTCACAAAGTCCTGGAAGTCTTCTTTAATTCAAGCTAAGATGCCAGACGCACACGGTATTCTTGATAGGGATTCAGAGAACCCATGCACTTGTTTGAAACACAATGAGCTTAGGCAGAGAGTGGTTCTACAGTATCAGTTATCCTCACTGAATAGCGTTTCTGCCCCTCTTTTGTGTGTCTTTTTGGAATAAGAATGTGCGTTGCCCTTATTAATCCTGTGGAATTACTTTTCCCCTAGTTCTTAGGAAATCTAGCAAATGCAGACAGTTTCAGCAAGTTAACAACAAAAAAAAAATCTAATTTCCACTTGAGCAGTTCTGAGGTTAGGTCAGCAGAAAAAAAAAAGCCCACAGTAGCTTTGTGTTGATGAATATTTTATAAGCTCTACCATCTAATAAAAGATGTATTTAAAAATGGGCAGGATGCTGGTTAAGAAAATATCCTATTATTTAATTATGATGTAGATGAAAGTTGAATATTGGATGGAATAAAAGAATCAAGCTCCCAGACGAGCTTGATTTTGGGTCTTTGGATGCTTTTTGCCCCGCTCACTATGGATCTTCCATCATGGTTCCGACTGCTGACTTGTACAATCAATGAAGCAAAGGGGTGACTATAGAGCTTGACCCTTGCGGAGATTATTTAGTGGCCTCGATGGACAAGAGAAATCTTTAAAAAGCTTCTAATTAGCACACCCAGTCAATGAAATTGCAAACCTCATTATCTGAGTCAGGGCCAGAAAAGTATAGGCCCATAGAACCCCCAAATGACATGCTGGCAATATGTGGAGTCCATTACCCACTGAGTTCAGAATTACACTCACCATGATCTACACTAACGATGATGATGACCCCAACAACCCTGCCCATAGCAGCAATCATTTACTTACTTTGTGCCAGGCATGGTGCTAAGTATTTTACATGCATCGTTCCTTCTTGTCTGTACCGTCACTCCGGGAGGTAGGCACCAATTCCATCTTTTTTTTTTTAGTGGCTAAGGTAAATGAAGCCCCGGGTCTCTTAAATAGGAAGTAACTGAGTGAGACCCTGGTCTGTCTGACTCTAAATTCAACACACTTTTCTGGAATGGAAGTCCCAAACTTCATCTTTCTAGCAAAAATCATACTTGTTCTCCCTCCCTGTGTGTGTGTGTGTGTGTGTATGCATTGTTTTCAGGTGGGAATATGCTTTAGCATATGTGCAGAGAAGGACGGAGGACAGTCAGCTGTCGGTCCGCACTTCACACCTTGTTTGAAAAGGGTTTCTTGTTACCCACTGCATCTGTTGGGATAGCTGGCCCTTACACTTCTGGGAGTCCCCAGGTTTCCACCCCTCCGTCTCTTCATAGCGCACTGGGATTACAGATGTGTGCTACTGCAACTGGTACCTATGTGGGTACTGAGGACTTGAACCCAGATGCACATGCTTGCATGGCAAGTGCTTTACCCACTGAGCCAGCCCTCCAGCCACAAACTATAGTTCTTTTTGAAATGTGCCAACACACATATTCCATAGCAACTATGCAGAAGAAATTCAAATACTAATTTGGCCACCAGTTTGTACTCCTTAAGCCTCTAAGAGAAGTCACACCCAGATTTTCTGCTGCCCTCATGGGAGTGTGGTAGAAAGGATATGTAGAGTTACGCATCCTTTTCTGGTCTCAGCTCTAGCCCTAACAAGCTGGGAGACCTTGTCAAACCACTTCCTCTCTCCATCCTAGCGGCTTCTTCTGGAAAGGAATGGTTGTAATACTTGCTCTCTTTCCTTGCAGGGTTGTGCTGCAGAGCAGATGTGATAATGTACCTGAAAGCTTTTGGAAGAGCTTCAAGTGTTATGTAAATGAAAGGTGGTAATTAAAAACCTCCAGAGAAGGGCAGCCCATCTCAGTCATCAATTATCATGTGTTCTCCCTTGTCAGGAAACCTGTATTTTTCGTGCTTCTTGGGGGTATAGATAGCTCTGTGCAAATTTTTTTTTGTCGGGAGAAATGTGTGAAGAAAAGGATCATTCTGACAGCTCAAAACCTATTTATGATAAGAAATAACCACATATAAATTGATGAGAACAAAGGCAGGTGCATTCTCACAAGAAATTGTGAAAATTCATACCTTGTTTTTTTTTTTTTTGGTTTTATATTTAGTTAAAGGAAGATGGAATGTTTAACTGGTGTAACACACAAAGCTCAATGCTCTAAATATGAAAGTAATATAGAAATTGATTTGCAACTTATTAAAAAAAAAACCAAAGGATTCTGGGGAAAAGTAAAAATCTGGACACGGAAAGTCTTAGTATCTTGCCAAACTTTGAGTACTTGGGCAGAGCGGAAAATCTAAACCTGTTCTTTGTTTTGCACATATGAAGGGAAAAATGTGTCTTTGCTTTTTCACAAAGTGGTGATTTCTTAATTCACTTTTGAATTAAGGAGAAGCTGCTGGGTGGCATCGAATGCCCGCTGGGGCTGCTCTAACTGTCTGCTCATGAAAATGGAATAAAGGGAGTGGGGAAAGAGGGAATAAGACTGGTCCCTTGAGAAAGGACCACAATGGAGACATGCCTGTGTCAAATATACATCTCACATAGACAGGGTGAAATGGGTAAATAGGCAGATAGAATCTGTTTGGATATATGAGTATTAGTTATTCTTATCATTGCTGTGACCAAGTACCTGACAGAAACAGAGCAGGACAGGTTGATTTTTGGCTCATGATTTCAGAGGGTTCAATTCTTCACAGCAGGCAGAATGTAGAAGAGCAAAGTCATGTATTTTTGATGAATTTAGTAAGATTCCCGAATGAAAGACCAAACCACATTAGGAGTGAACATTTCTTCCAACATGGCAGAGTAGCTTGGTGAAGCATCCCAGGCTTCTGGTTCAGGAAGGCCTGAGCTCGGATTTCAACTCTGCTACTTAAGAAATGCTTCTGTTCCTATGGAGCCACTAGGTGTAAAGCATTCAGTGTTGTAGGTGTTCTGTTATAGACAGTAATGAAGGCTAGCTGGGAACCTAGCTTGGTGGTAGAACCCTCGCCTAGCACATGCAGTGCCCAGGGGTTAATCTTCATCACTGAAACAAAACAAAACAAAAAAAAAAAAATCTGATCAAAATAACATTCATGTCGCCTCTACATGGATCTCTAAATGTTTACTCCTGTAAAATTTCAGCACACATACATAGGGAAATGTTTGAGCTTTTATCTCCTCCTTCTGTTTTTCTTGTTAAAGGTGGGAGAGCAAAGCAAACTAGACTGATGGGGTTGTTGGAAAGTTGAGTTTGGATAGAGGTGAGACAGCACCTGGGTTATCAGATTTATTCAAGGAAGAAAGTCCATGGGGTTCACAATGTTAAGCATGTTGAAGAGGGCTGAATTATGGCCAAAGGCACTGGGAAGGTTAGATCTCCCTGAGACTGTGTGCACGGAAGACAAACACATGGGTAGTCTTAATTAGCTACATGAAGTCTGTGTGCTGGGAAGGTGTCAGGCACCATAACCTTTTGCTCACAGCCGTCTTTTAAAAACTCTCCAAAAGTTTGAATTAAGACGCAAGTCTTTAGACCCTGCGTCTAAATTCTACAATTTATTCTCAGATTTTAGGCTGTACTGTCAGAGAGCCTTAACTCAGACCAACTGGCCCCTCGTCAGGTTTGGTTTAGTAATCTAGGTCAAGTGCCTTGCTAACAGCCTGTGTTGAGGACCGTTAAAGAAAACCATGACCCTGGGAAGTTCATGGTTGTATCTGAGGTAGGAAACCTTCCCTTTCTCCCCAGGGTACCCCCACCATGTTCTTCCCTCTTGCACATCTCTTCTCCGCACTATGGGCAGAAGGACTTTCCTGAGATAATCCAGTGGCGCCTAATGGCAAAAATGCTCTGTGAGACCGACATGGTTAGGCGATTTCGACATAGTATAAATGCTACAGAGCGTATGTACACAAGTCTAGACCAGAGACCTCAGGATACGCCTGCGCTCTACAATATGCGTGTATGGAATAGTGTCGGGTGCATGATGAACAAAACATTGGGTGAAATCGAGCAGGAGATCAAATGATGCAGTAAGATGTAGGAGGCCATTGCCGGCATAACACAGCAGACGTTTTACAGGCAACTTTTGTTTTAATAATTAAGAATGCACTCTACGGATGCATATATAAAACAGTCACATAATCATATTCTTTTTGGCCAGGTACACTGGAATGGGTCGGTAGTCTCTGCTATGTGGGAGGCAGAGGCAACAGTGTCACTTGAGTCAAAGATTCAGAGACTTGCCTTGGCAACGTAGTGCGATTTTTATTTAGAAAGAAATGAAATGAGAGGCAGCTCCAGAGTTACGGCGCGGACTGCTCTTGCTGAAGACTCAAAGTCCCAGTACTCACAATGGGCGATTCACTTGTAATCCGAGCTCCAGGGGCCCTGACACCCTTTGATGGACTCCACAGGCACATGTGCTCCTGGGTCATGTATGACTGCAATGATGTACGTGATCCTGCTCTCCCCCCTCCACAACAGCCTTAACCCCTCCTTCTAGGTTAATTAGAGAACCAAATCCACATCTCTGTTCGAGGGAGTCCAGGCCCTTCTGAAACACCTCCAGGACAGGTGTCTTGGCCTCCTTGCTTCCCTTTAGCTTCCTTTAATCCTGCTCTTGTACATTCAAAACACCTCTGCCGTGCCCTCGGCCTGCAGTCTTCTGCCTACATTTGCCTTCTTGTGCTGCTCCTTCTGGAAACTTCATGTTAAATGTTTAGCTCTCATAAGTGTTCCACCCCCAACTCTGATATTACGGCTTCCTTTCTTGTTTACTTCTGAGGACAACACCTTTACTAGTTTACAATTGCTTTAAACGCCTCGGTTCATTCTGTTGATGCCTCTTCAGCTCTAAAGAGTAGTGTGGCCTAATGGTAGGTTTTCCACCTGCAGCCATAACTGCAGTGCCCCAGGCAGGACCTGGGCCATTGTTACGGTGTCTTTCCTTTTTGTGTGCCTGCTGCCACCCTCTCCCCTTTGCTCCCTCCCCTACTCTTTGTTTTAAAAATGGCTTGTCAAGTGTCAGAGTCAAGCACGGGGAAGAGTCGGAACACCAGCTTGGACGCGGTCCGAGCTGTTGTTTTGGAAGGAGGTGCCGTTCTGTGATGGAAGTGCTTGTCCAAAAGTTCACTTTTCTTCTGCTTTTGTGTGACATTTCTTGTCATGTAGAACATGATTAGTTGTCTTTTCAAGTGCTTCTCTAGGCCAAGTCTATTAATGAGATTTTGTTTAGTCCAGCGCAAGTCAGAGCCAAGCGCGTGTGCTCACAGATGTGCATTAGAGGAGTGGGGCTAGTCTGGTAAGTGGCAGCCGCATCTTCAGGGCCGAGGTAATTTTCCAAAGCCGATTTTCGTAGTGTTCAGCAAAGTGGAATGTAATTTTAATTTGCAAGAAGAACTTTGGCTTCCACGAAACATAACTATCAGCTTTTCTTCCCCTCAAAGTATTTCTTCACAGTGATGCCAGGGAGGTCAGAATGAAACAGTTAGAGATACAAACAAATTTAATAAAAGGGAGGCTCAACAGAAATTAAAAAGTTGGTCTTGGAACTTTACTTTAGAAAGTGAGGGCGTGGTGGGGCAAAAAAGTTCAGTCAATCATTTCCATTTCATGGTATCCACAGACTTACTTAGGATAAATGTGAGCTCACAATATCCCAGGAATGTATATTTAAAGATATTACAAAGCCAATTTGAATAAAATTTTAGCTCACCAAGCATTCAAAGACATCAAAGACATTTATCTTTTTGCAGAAGATACTTTATGCAGAGGATTCAAATTGGCAAAACTTTTTAATTGGTTCCCTTCTACACTGCAACACATAAAAAGTTTATGGGAGCAACAATTCATTAGGCACTGCAGCATCAGACCAGAGCATCAACTATTTATAACTCAGCCTGCCATTCAGATATGCAGCCGCATCAGGACCAGATAGGGAAATTCACCAGCATGTAGATTTTTGTTAACCATTCATCTCCTTTTGTAAAGTAGACGGGCTTACAAATAATTGTTTCACCTCGGTCCCCTAGGTAAGAAAATAATTGTAGGTGAGTATGCCACACAGATACCCAGTATAATGGGAAGATGATGGACTCCATATGCACAACAGACTCATGGGTTATCTGGGCCTTCATTTTGTCTCCATTCCCCTCTCCTTACTCTGACCGAGATCTTCCTGCCATGTCAAGAGTACAGATCCTACAGGGAGGCAGCAGTTTGCTCTCCTGTCTGGTTCTTCTCAGAAACATTTATTTCTAAGTACAGAGTTGGGAGGGGTATGGGGATGTTTAGCCATCTGTACAACAGGAGTGAGAACCATATTTCTCTATGGCCTTTGGAAACTAGGAAGTTTTCTTAACGCTTTGCCATTGGAAACAGAACGGACACAAGGAGCCATTGTTTTGCTAAAGAGTAAACTGGGGAGGAATGACTTAGCCAGTACTACTAGCTTTGCAAGCTCTAGGGCAGAAGCTTCCAAATTCATCTCCCCCAGCCCCACACAAACCCACCCCCATACAAAACCTATTTAGTGGCTTGCGCTTGTGGCACCATGGAGGTGGAGACATGCAGATCCTAGGCTCAATGGCCAGTCAGCCGAGCCTACTCATTGAGTTCTACGCCAGTGAGACACACATACACGCACGCGCACGCACACACACGCATGTACACACAACCCTGGGAGCATGAATTTTTTTTTTTTTTTTTTTAAACTTTATGCCTTTCTCCAGCACCCATTCACTGCAGGTCTCTCAGTAAGGGATGAGACCTCCTGAATCCCCACTATGTAGAACGGAGCTGTATCAGCCCAGTATTGTGCAGGTAGCCATTTATTTGATTTTAATTGTTCTGTTGTTTGATTTTGTTTATTTTTTTACTAGTCTACTAAATTTTATTTGATTTTGCTGCTAGTTTTGTCAGAGAGGATAAACAAAGTAAGATTAAAGTATAAAAAGCCGAGCATTATAAAAAAGATAGTAGACATTTACTGGAGCTTAGAGGCAGTATTCCTTTTATTTAACCATTAGGATTGTTTAACGACAGGTGTTATGTCTTTCTCACCATGCAGAAACAGTGGTCTGGAGATTGGGACCAAGTATTGGAGCTTTGTTGGAGGAGCAGAGATGAGACAGCCTTCAGCTTCTAGGTTGATAGAAATCAGTCAGCTATTGATCGCATCAGTAGCTGTGACCATAGTCTTTACCATAAGACTTTTTCTTTAAAATGTATCAAGAGATTTGGGTCAAGAGAGGAGGAGGGGAATGAGGAGTGAGGGAGAGAGACAAAGAGATAGAGGTAGATGGATAGATAGATGACAGATGGATAGATAGATGATAGGTGGATAGATAGATGGATGACAGATGGATAGATAGATGATAGGTGGATAGATAGATGGATGACAGATGGATAGATAGATGATAGGTGGATAGATAGATAGATGACGGATAGATAGATGATAGGTGGATAGATAGATGACAGATGGATAGATAGATGATAGGTGGATAGATAGATGACAGATGGATAGATAGATGATAGGTGGATAGATAGATGGATGACAGATGGATAGATAGATGATAGGTGGATAGATAGATGGATGACAGATGGATAGATAGATGACAGATGGATAGATAGATAGATGACAGACAGTAGAGAATGAGAGAATGCCTGCAAACCATTTCTCCATGTGCACACACCCTACTTTGAAGCTGGGATTTCTCAGAGAATTGTTGGCCCGTGTCTAGCCCTTAGTGGTAACATGTACCATGTTCCAGGAACTATCTAAGAGGTGATACGGTGGAATGGATAAGTCTCACTGCTTCTTGTCACAGCCGACTCATCATAAGGGAACAGCAGAACATAGGGACCATTGTGTCTATCTTGAAAGGCAGTGTGGAGAACATTTACTGTTCAATAAGTTAATAAATATAGCCCGTTAGAGCCCAGGGCAGGTCAGAAGTGCTAAGGACTGATGTCACAAGGACCAAACCTCAACCACTGAGGTATAGAAACAAAGACTGGTGCCTCTCTTCCATGCCTCTGCAAGTCTGAGATGTTGCCTACAGTCCCTCAAAGGGGCCCTGGTGGATAGAGTCTTAAGCTGCCCCAAGGAGAAGCCCCACCAACCTATCCTTGCTCATTTTTCTTCTTCCCTGCATAGTTTTGCTCTTGGTGAACCCTAAGCTCACTGTCTAAATATTACCTTCCTGGAAGATTTTGACTTTGGCTCTGTTTGGAGAACCCAAAGTGAGACAACTATTTACCTGTAGAAAGTCTTCCTTCTGCTGGCTGATGTCAGGATGACAATGGTGTTCAGAGTGAAAAATCAAGAAAGATGAGAAATGCTCATTGCATATGTGTGAACACACCAGAACACAAAACTTACGTCTTGTTTCTGTACAAAGACTGAATGAGGAGTTGCAGAGTGGCCTGGTCACTCCCCTGGTTTCCACAAAATGGCTGTGTAGGAAACATTTTCCACAATTGTTTACACAGGTCTCTAAGCTGCCTGGTTTCAGAATTACGCCTTCAAGTTGACTAATAATGTGAGAGCAGCTTAGTCATAATAAAAATAAAGTTTAAATGTGACCACGTGCCACATAAACAGTGCTCTGAACCGACGAGACTGTGAGAAACGATTCGAAGAAAAAGCTAGCTTGCTCCGTCTCATTAGGGGTGTTCTGCTAGATTTGCATTTTGGTTTAATACTCATGACTTCAGCTGCCTTCAACAGAATAACACAGGACTGGGTAAACACGTATTTAGGCTAGCAGGCAAGCGGAGGCAGGTCTGAAATGATCAGCTAGACCTCCTCCACAGAGCCGAGTGCCTGTGAACGTCCAATTTCATTTGGATCCTTTGAGTTGGTTGTTAGCAAATAGAGTAAATTCGAGTGGTATTTCATTAGTTGGGATAAATGGGTGTATCTGTAGGGAGGAGAAATCAGTTAACAGTGAAAAGGACTGCTGGTGACACCGGGGTCCTGCTGATAATGAGAAAAAGAAATAACTTCTACACGTCCTGGTTTCCTATCATTATCGAAGAGGGGTATCAGCAACATATGGCAGGGTATTTAGTCTTCCAAATGGGGCTTACCGTTTACTGATGGGGTAATGGGTCACGTATCCCCAAGATTCGAAGCACAGTTTAAGGACATTCTTTCCTGTCTGATCTGCTTCCCTCTTCCAGTATCATCAGCTTCACAGTTAGTTCTAAAAAAGATTTACAGTTCCAAAATGCCCTCTTATTTCCTTCCTTTCTACTAACGAGTTGTATAAAATAAGTATGATTTTTCTAATATTCATTTTGAGTGTCAGAAATATAGAATTTAGCGAGAAGCACCAAAGAACCATTAATGCTGCAATTTAGTGACAAAACACCGCTCAGTTTTTAAGTGCCTCTTGCTATATTTCTTCATTTCAAAGGATTTATTGTATTATTTCCTTGGCTGTAATGGCTGGTTCTAGTGTAACAGGCTTATTTTAATATTTTCTCCACAGTTTAAGTTATTTCAATAACAGCTAACTCTACCTCTGGATGACGCTCAGTAAACAGGAAAACAGTGGGTGTCCTGTTTTAGTTTTTCCTTCTCAGCCCCTCGCAGGCCTCATTTCAGCATTGACAGCTGTGTGTAGCATCCGAATGGTGACTTAGACCAGAGCCCTTTCCCCTCAATCTGAGGAAAGCTGCGGCTTCCTGGCTAACCTCCTCGGTTCTTAAACGTATTTCAAATATCCCTTACCACGAAAGCTTGAACTTTCAAGATGTAAGTGTCAGCAATGACATTGATCTGAGCACGTTGTGGAAAAGATGCCTACCCCTCAGGAATAGGTAAGTGCTTATGGTATTGTGGTAGCTAACTCCTGTAGATGGGAACTTGGGTGTTTGGTTTGAAGGATAAACATTGCTAGAGTTCTTACTTCATTGTATTTTCCCAAACATGCTACCCGGAGCCTTATGCACCACTCTGGATTTTACTGATATGCTTTAACAATGGCAGACAGTGATACAATGCAGCCATTTGCAACAGGCAAATAAAGATGTAGTGTGTTCAGAGAGGAATATCATTTCCAGAACTCCTCGGGGAGGGTCTGGGATGGAGAGATGAGATACAGGATTCTAGAGAAGCACTGGGGTGAATGGCTTTTCTACCTAGTTTCATGGGACTTGTGCTGCTGGCTTGTGCAGTTTTGATGATGGGTGAGAATTGTGTGTATGTCTCAGGAAAGTGAACGTGGAAATTATTCAGTCCTTTTTATGATTGGTAGCCACCAAAGGATGATTTTATATTTTTGCATATCCACAAATTTGAGGAGTTATAATTATATAGATGATAAAAGAATATTTTTGGGGGGGTAAGGTTTCAATTAGTTGGACATCCTCGGAATTTTATTTTATTACAAATACAATATAAGAAAAATCAAATGCTATGTACATGTTTTTTTTCTTCTCCATATTGAATCCATTTTTCAAGTCAGTCACTGATCAGAAACCACTGCTAATAACTTTGCCTGGCTTGGGGGCTTAGAAACATTCCTCAGGAAAGTTAGCTTCACTGGACCATAAAGGGAGAGGCTTCAGCTCAGGAGCTTGCCCTGTGAGGTCCGTGGCAATGGCCTCATGTTGTCCTGTTTCTACTGTTGGATCCTGGTTTATTTTCAGCACTCTGGCATACTGATCCTTCTAATAAGGTCAGATCATGTCATTCTGCCACTTAAAACCTCCAGTGGCAGCTCATTTCATTAACAATAGAAGCACACTTCCAAATTACTGCCTGGACAGCACTACCAGATAGTTTGTGGCTACCAACCGTGTGGTCTCTGGTGTTTCAGCTCAGTTCCTCTTTACCTTCTACCTATAACTCTATGACACATCAATTTCACATATTTTACATTCTGCAAGGTAGTGTTCATTGTTAGTATTCTATTAGGTAATGCAGTATTTGTTGTTCTGAGAAAAAGACTTAAAATCTTGGTGGCTTAAATAACTCAGTGAAGGTTTGCTTCTTGCCACCATAGTCTTTTGAATAGGCTCCTAGCTCAGCAGCTTATTGTTGGGTTTCCCAGGAACCCAAGCTTCTTTTCTCTTAGGGCCTCCCCTCATCTACGTTTTTTTAAATACCCCCAATCAGTCAAAGAATGGAGGCGAGAAAATGGAGTTTTGTGTTACAGTATTTGGTGCTCACACCCAACTTGCTAAAATTCAAACATCATCCTGCTGCCCCTAATTACCATCCAGGAGATACTGGGAAATTCAGCTTGTGGGCCTAGAAGAAAAGGAAATAGTTTCATTGATGAGCTAGCTAGCTATCTGTCACTCTTTCCCTTCAGTTATTAGGACACGTGGCTTCTTGCATTCTTATCTCACAGTTGCTTAGGACTTGCTCCCACATAATCATCAAAGCATCCCCCCCCCCTTTTTCTTTTGGACATAAGAAAAGAATCAAGTCTTGGGAGTCTGGTTCTTGACCTTAAGTCATATTCAGGTCATTTTCTAGTTGTACGCCTTGTGTTATTGAACCTCTCCTGCCATAGTATCTTCATCTGTCAAATAGACACCGAGACTCTTGTTGTATGAGATGATTTAATGTGATTACATTAGAAGGCAATGTGGTGGATGGTAAGAACAGATTTTGGAGCCAGATTGTTTGGGCTTGAGTCGTGGTTGTGTCTCTTATTTGCTAGGTGAGATAATCTTGGGTGAACTTTAGTTTTCTCATTCGTAAAATAGAAGTGATAATAATGTCCATCTTCTGGAGATTTTTTTTTTGTGGGAGAATTTAAATGAGTCACTATATGCAAGACATTCTTACGAGTACCTAAAATATAAGGTAAGAGGAATACAAGTGTTAGCCTTAATCCCAGAGTATCTGGTGCTTGGCTTGCAGGCTCTTGGTAAGTGGTATTTTCCCCATGTTTTTGTTTGTTATGGTTTATTCTTTCTAGAAACTTCTAAAGACAAAAAAAAAAAACCACCCAAAGATTCCCCCCAAAGGGCTCTTTAAAGATGGGGTTTCAAGCATTTTAATGGGATGTCAAGGAGCTGTTTGTGTCAAGAGCACTCCTCAATGACCGCTTGCTTTGATCACTTCAGAGTTGACTCGGTCCTGGAGGTAACTGCACAAGAGAAGACATCTCTACCAAGGGCTCTTTGAAGTGATTTTTAAAGATGTGTGATGTGAGGTAAACGGCACCTGACTCATTACCAAGTTAGGGTTCACAACTGAGAGAAGTTATTCAGAGTTCGGGCTCGGTTTAGTAGAAGATTACAGTCTGAAAAATTGTTTAAAGAGAAAGATAATTAAAATAATGGGATAACATAGTGGGAAATCAATGCTATTAATATAACTGCTAATTGCTGCCTTAGAACATTTATTCAAATCCTCCTTAAAGCAAAAAACATGGAATTAAGTCACCACAGTAGATAATTCCCAGATGGGGACTTGAAGATCTTGGATTACTTTTGAAAGATTTCCCTAAACAATTTGCTGTTACCGAACATTACAGTTTGGACTTCCTTGACTTCATGGAAAGTGTAAAAAGATGACTATTGTTTACATCCAGTTCATTATTGCTTCAAAATAGACTTCTTTTGCTACTGTCCTTGGGAATGCTGGCTTGCTGAATGTAGGCCATTTTGAAAATGTCGCAGCGTGAGGATTCTGGGTATTGTGGCTATCACCTGGGAAGGTGATAGAGCTCAAGTTAATCTGGGGCTGTTTGAGGGTGAAGTGAGTACTACATTGTGGCTGGTTGATTGATCACAGTTCTCAGTGGGAAGAAGGGAATGCTTGGCTTATCCGCTAACCTGTGATCATGTGGATCCTTCCCATCTTCTGACTGTCATAAGAAACACTGGAATGAACGCTGGTGAGCCAGCATCTTTTTCATTCTTTTGTATGTATACCCAGGAGTGGAATTGGCAAGTCACATGACGATTGCATGTTCTGCTTTTGGAGGAAGAGCCAGGCTTTCTTCCTAGAGATGTCCGTGAGACCTGTGAAGAAGATGTCAGGTATGCAGAGGGAAAGGTGGGGACTGACACCAGGAGTGAGGGGAAGAAGTGAAGCCTGAAGGACAGAGTGGACGTTCCAGGTGGCCGGATGCAGTGGGCTGTATCAGAGGGTAACACGGTATCTGAGTGCATCTGGAGTGTATCACATACCTAGCCTATGGGATAAAGATGAATGTTACTACCTCTTCTCGGAGCACATTGGGCTGACCTGTGCCCATGTCTCCCAGCCACAGAGTTTAAGAGGTCAATTAAGGTTAAGCTTTCTTCTGTGGTTTCTTTACCAGCTGTTTCAATATCACCTGGTGTGGTGGTTCATATTGCAGACTTGACCAGATCTAGAATTACACATAAGGAGACAAACCTCCGGGAATGTCTGTAAGGACGTTTCTAGATTGGGTTGGTTGGGGTAGAAAGACCGTCACCCTAAATGTGAACAGCATTGTTCCATGTGCTAGGGTCCTGGACTGAATAAAAAGAAGAAAGTGAGCTGAACATTAACATTCATCTCTGCCTTTTGGTTGCAGATACGGTTTGGCTACCTGCCTTAGACTCCTGCTACCATAATTCCCCTGTCATGATGGGCTGTACTCTCAAACTATAAGGAAAAAAAAAACCTTCCTTTTTAAAGTTGCTTTTGTTGGATATATATATATATATCTCAATGAGAAAAGTAACTAATACATCTTCAGAATAATTTAGGTCATTGATGCTCAAACCTAAATTTATATTAAATCTGGAAAAGCTCTTACCACACATACTGTTGGTCTTTGTCCCCAAATCTGCATTTCAGCAATCGTTTCCATTTCTAGTACATTCTGAAGTATGATCTGTAGAACTGCGTTTGGCGTCACCTGGGTGTGGTTTATAATGGCAGCTTCTCAGAACCGGTCCCAGAAGCACCGCCTCTGCTGCTTTAACTTAAGCATGCGTTGGGATGTCAACTGGGTTCTGGGTACTATGTATATTCAGAGTGGAGTACTCCGAGGGTCAACACTTCTTCTATGCCCTTGGGACATGCAGCCTACTAGTCCTTTGACCCATACTGTGAAGACACAGTCACAGAACCATGTGACAATTGGAATCACCTGAGGAACTTGTCAGTCTTGTACCGGTCTGGGTCTCATCATTGGAATTCTGGTTTAATGTGTCTATGTGGGGACCTGGAATTCGTGTGTGTGCGTGTGTGTGCGCGCGTGTGCATGTGTGAGCATGCATTTGTGTTCACTTGTGTGTGTTCACTCACATGTCAGTGTGCATGGGGAGGCCAGAGGTCTATGTCTTCTATTGCTCTCCATCTTAATTTTTGAGGCAGAGTCTCTCTCACTGAGTTTGCTGTTTTGGTTACTCCAACTGGCCAGTGAGTCCTTGGGCTTCGCTCTGCCTCCTGGCATTCAAACCTATAGCTAGTGTTGAGAACCTCAACTGTGGGTCTGTACGTTCTCATGTCTCTAGCAAGTAAGTCCTCCTGTCCTTCTTCCTTCTTTCTTCCTAAGTGATTTTGCTTAAAATTTAGCCAGATTCCTAACTGTTTATCTCATTGCCTCTGTTTGCTATTTGTGTTGTCTCCAGACTACTTAAGACTGCTTCTCGTTTACTCCTTACTTTACAGCCTTCCGGGTTCTTGTTAGCTGGGGTTCTGGGTCCCTTCAAGTGCTCTGCTGTCCCATTCCACCCAT
Organism: Cricetomys ansorgei; assembly: GCA_026225945.1. Classification (NCBI taxonomy): domain Eukaryota; kingdom Metazoa; phylum Chordata; class Mammalia; order Rodentia; family Nesomyidae; genus Cricetomys; species Cricetomys ansorgei. Next base: position 12,568,791 of record JAMJFZ010000320.1, read on the forward strand.
CTTCCCCTCTCCCTGTATTTCTGGAATTTGCTTTCTTTTTCTTATCCTCTTGCCTGGATTTTAAACTCTTTAGTGGGGAGGGACCATCTTGTTGCTCATTTTTGTGTTCCCTGCAAGACTTACTATACTGCCTGATGTGTCGTAGGTACACAAAGAGTTGTTAAATTGTATCCAATTAAATCATTTGCCTCCATGCTAATTCTATTTTGACCTCTCTGCCATATACTGGCATTTTAATATCACATTTAAGAAACTCTAAGGAATTTTCTTTAAACAGAGATTTTTTTCAGAATGCTCCAAATCTTCCCTATATGTATGATGTGTAGCTTCCATGATGCCTTTAAAAGTTTGCAACTTTTAAAAATATTTATTTATTTATTTTTGACTTATGTGTATGTAGATGTCTGTGTACAGTGCCTACAGAGTCCAGAAGAGGACACTGGATCTCTGGAGCTATATAGGTAGTTGTGAGTGACCCCACATGGTGCTTGTAGTAGAACGTTGCTGCTGGGGTGGCTCAGCAAGAGACACAAGGAGACCACAGCCAGAGCAGAGCAGAAGGACCCGCCGTCACGGCCAGCACCATAATTCATTGACAGTGGAACCCTGAGCATCTCAGCTCAGGTGTTTTATTAATTCAGAACTCCTTAGATGTTCTACTGATACCACGTGCAGATCATAAGTAATCAAACATGCCTTCAGAAATCCAATACCTGCAGACAATACAAAATGCCCTAGACAGCCCCTCACCCAACAGTGCATAAAACAGTTATTTTTATATATAACTAAAATCAAACTTCTGTAACAGTGCTAGGAACTGTACTTATGTCCTCTGGAAGAGCAGCGAGAGCTCTTAACCATTGAGTTCTGTCTCTAGCCTAAGAGTCTGCAGCATTCTAATTGCTCATTCTTTATACTATTGGCATCCAGGCTTCCTTGTGTCCAGAGACAGGGTGCAATCCGTAGGAAGTCAGAGGCCACATTCATTTCGCTTTCAAAACTCATTATGTTCCTAAAAACTCTGGAGAACTTTGGTAATGAGCCAGGATTCTGGGAAGCTAGTCCGGCTCTGACACCTCCTCCTTGTCCAGATGGAAACCTCTGTGGTAGTTAAATGGGTCATGGGATCTAGAAGGAAATGACGTTTCCAGCAATTAAATCGTGCCCATGGTAGTGGCTCGCAATCCCGTAGGAACAAATATAAGGAATTCCCTCTCATTTGGCACAATGAGATGTGAACATTTTCTAACAGGCTAATTAGTAGAGTTATCATTTTTTAGCCAAAAAATGTCAATGTGTAGGATTTAATTAGTCTGCTCAAGGATTGTAAGATAAGTGCTTAGTTTAGTCTGTCTGTCAGCATTTTTAGGGTTTGGAAAGCACCTACACATTTGCATAAACTTTTCAGCAAATCTTGGAAAATTACTATGTGCAGTAAGTAAAGTTCTCAGAAATAAAAACCCGAGTTAGCTGGGTTGGGGAGTGATGAACAAAAAAGAATGTGTGGTTAGTCAAAAGTGGGGAAAACTGGCCTTGCTATTGTGCTGTTCTTTTTTATGTGTTCAGGACTTGGCTGGTTCAGACGGCCGTGGTCTCTGCTTTGGGCTTCTTTGCTTTTGAGAAGCAGTTTCTCTCTCCAGCTGGTTAGTATACGGTAACGCATTGGCAGCGTATTTAGTACAACACATAATCAAAAGATTGCTGATTATTCAGCCCAGCAAAATAGGGGTCCAAAGAAGACCATGGGAAATGGTGGGTGATCTCTTCTGGGTTTTGCTGGTGGAAGGAATGTATAATGAATAGGTCATTCTTTCAGTCATCCAGGGAGGGTTGCCCGTATTGGCTTATAGAATGAGTTGAAGAGTCCCCCTTCCCCATTCATGTCCCGTGGGAACCTCAGAACACGATTTTATTTAGAATGAGGGTCTTTGCAGATAAAATAATTGAGGACTGAAGTAAAAGCACGCTGGGTTTGTTGAACCCAACAGCAGTTAAAGATTGGAAAGCAACAGACATAGAATCACATCAAAGACAGTGTGGAAAAAACCTTCAACCTACAATCTGTCCCGCCTACAGGATGTGCTGGGCCAATGGAGGGGCAGAACCCTATGCCAAGAGAGGGAGCTTTGCCTGACACTGTGGGGATAGCCAGGAACCGGAGATTTGATAGCCCAGAGACCTAGGATCAGTGGTTAGCCCAGTTGTGGTCAGAGAAGCTTCCTCAGGCGGCTGATGGGAGCAGATGCAGAGGCCCAAGGCCAGGCATTGTGCTGAGCTCCAGAAACACCACTGGGAGAGTGGGAGGAGGGATTGTGGGAAGCAGAGGGATCTAGATGACCAGGAGAACAGGGCCCGTGGAGTCAACTGACCAGGACCCACAGGGGCTCGCAGAGACTGAAGCAGCGGTCACAGAGTCTTCATGGGTCAGAGCTACAGCACCTTAACATTGTTTAGCTTAGTGTTCTTCTGGAACTCCTAAGAGTTGGAGTGTGTGTGAGGGGGTGGGGGACGGGGTGGGGGGGCGAGAGGTTCAGGGGGTGATGGGGTAGCGGTGGTGTCTCTGACCCTTTATCTGCCCTTGGGACCCTTTCTCTCCCGCTGGGTTGCCTTGTCCAGCCTTGATATGGGCTTGTGCCTGGTCCTGTCGCATCTTATTATGCCCTGTTTGATTGATAACTCTGGGTGGCCTTCCCCTTTCCGAGGGGAAGCAGGGTGTGTGTGTGTGTGTGTGTGTGTGTGTGCGTGTGCGCACATGCACCCGCGCGCGCATGTGTATCTAAGGGAGAGGGAAGGTGTGGGGAGGTGGGAAGAGCAGAGGGAGGGGAGACTGAGGTCAGGATATATTGTATGAGAGAAAAAAATAAATTAAAAAACTAGATTTTTAGCTCAGTTATATACTTAGATTAAACTTTCAAAATCTTTGATATTGTATTTTTATTTGCTCCTGAATAAATGGGAAGAGAAGAAGAAAGAAAAACTGCGAAATAGAGGCAGTTATTGGAGTGATGTGTCTCAAGGCTGAGGAACATCAGGATCTCCAGCAAACGCCATCAACTAGCACGCAAAGGTTTCTCTCTCGGAGCCCTCAGAAAGAAGCAAAACTGCTGCAGTAGGGTTTGGGCTTCCCCCTAAACTTCGAGAGAATATGTTCTAGTTGTTTTAAGCTATTACATTTGTAGTCATTTGTCCCAGTGCCCCTAGGAAACCAATATAGCACTTATGTTTACTCTTTGCACAAGAGAAGTAGACACCTTAATTGACAGCCTCATTGTAACCCAATGCTGTGGGGTAGAGGGATTTCTCTACAGAAAAATCCAGCATTTCTCAAAGAAAAGAGCTGAGAAGGTGGGTTGATGTCTACTACCTCCGCTGAATCATAAAAGGACTCGCACTCTACCTCATCCGTATTTCATGGAGGTGCCACAGGGCAAGGCTAAGAAACAGGCTGTTTCTCTTGCCTGCCTCAAGCAAGATTTGAAGCCCACCTTCAGATTTTCCAATTGATAACCAGTGATGTTCCGAGTCTTTTCGGGGAGGGAGAATTGGTGGTGGTGTGGGTGGCAAAAGATACTGGGAGGCACTGCGTAGGACAGAGCCATCATTTATATGGGTCAGGAGGAAGATTAAAGCTCACTGTTGTACTAATTGAAAGCGGCTTAGAATAATGATTCCAACCTTACACCTGATGGGGACATCGTGGAAAATGTAGGTTGAACATAATCAAAAGAACAGATTTTAGCCCACGTATAGAGAAAGACTGATGGGCTAAATGAAAATTGTTGACCTCGTGTGGGTGATTCCTGTTTTAGTCTCTTTAAATTAGTAGGCATTTGGTACCTGGAGAGGTTTATTTGTGTTTATTTCCATTGTAACTATTCCATTGCAACAATTAATATTTATTGAAGATTTTGTGTGTGCCAGCAACCATGTTAAATGTGTTCTACACACATGGCCTTGCCGAATCCTTAAACAATTCAAGGTTAGTTACTCTGAGTTTTGGGTGTGGAAACAGTCTAGGGTCACATACGTGGCAGATGATTCGAGGCACCAGATTAAGTATTTTGGTTAACCAATTAGCTCTTAAATGTTCCTTTATTATGACTACGTATGTCATTCCACTAAAGAGTTGTCACCATGGGGCTGAGGAGAGGGCTTCGTTGGTAAAGTATTTGCTGTGCAGGCACGAGGACCTGAGATCAGATCCCCAGCACCCACGTGAAAGCCAGGTGTGGGGGTGTGCATCTGAAACCCGAGTTGTTGGGGGCACAGAAACAGACAGATTCCTGGAACCCATTGGCCAGCCATACTAGGTGAAATGACAAGCTGTAGGGCCCTTGATCCAACCTGTCTGAAAAAAAATAAGGCAGAAAGCAATAGCGAAGGATACATGATGTCATCCTATGGCCTCTGCACACATGTGCACACATATACACAATGTGCTGTGTACATACATATCACATACATGTAATATGTTTGCACATATCACACACACACACACACACACACACACACACACACACACACACACACACACATACACACACACAATGAACCGTAGCCATTCTTTCCTTCTAAAGTCTGGCTCATCTAGTATACTTGTTGGAAAGTCTTTAATGCTGGTAGAATACCCAGAGCTTTCTTTGTGCCATGCAGTGTACCGTCTCCTAAGCTAATCTCTTTCCTACTGGGGAATATGTATTATACGAACTGGTTTAGCTAGACTGAAAATCAATCACCAAGGCTACTGATGATGTTAAAAAAAATCAAAAGCAGTTAGCATACAAATGGAAGTGATTCCCTATAACTCTGTGTGGGACAAATTTCCCGTACCACACCAATAAATCAAGGCTGTTGAAGCTCGGTTATAAAGGAAGATAGATTGAACAATTTTCCCGTTACAAACAAGCTGTTTTGTACTATGTATCTATCAGCCAGTTATTCAGGTCTAATTTAAGGATGTGCAAGTAAACACAGCCAAATATATTTAAATACACCCGCATCGGAAGCAGCCAAGGAGTGCTCTGCATGAACACAACCGGATTATTTTTGTAATCTTGAAAGTGCCTTTTGCAAAACTGTAATTAGAAATTCTTTGCTATAAAAACATAATCTGTAAGAACCCTTTGCTTCTATTTTTTCCTTTCTTCTCTGAGATTAAACTTTGCTTGTTTTTGTAATGGAAGATTTCCTGAATTCCTATTGGAATATACTCCCTCCCTTGTACCAAATGACTTCCCTGCTGGGGTTTTGGAGATACAGATGGAGACAGGTAGATAATGATGTTTCAGGCTCTCATGGTCCCAGGAAGTTGGCTGACTGCCGAGCTTGGAGATTCGGTCAAGTGCTTAGCTAATTTGTGGCAGTACTTGGGAGCGTAAATCAATGCAGAGGATGTGCCTCTTAACTGGCCATAGGTCTTCTCTTCTAACTTCTCAGAGTTGGACCAAGACTCTCAAGTGTTCAGGGAAGTTTGTGATTGGTGCTCTGGGCATGGGAATTTGTAGGCTATGGCTTCACACTGGTCCTGTTAAGAGCCCTGAGGGCACTAGAGACAGATGACCACTGGTGGCAGCTCTGAGCCTTGTTATTACTTGGAGGGCTCTAACTCTGACCTCACACATGTGCTGACTCTCCAGCATTATGTTGTGACTGGATCTAGGGACAGAGAGTCAACTGCCTGGCTTTCATTCTTGGCTTTCTCATACACTGCTTGTCACTTTAGGCCAGTTTATCTCTGTTTTAAGGATGACCAAAGTTTACCTCCCTACTCTCAGAGCCTCTGACTGGGCCTGAGAATTAGCTTGACAAAAGCCGTGTTGACAAGGCAACAGATTCTCACTTGTACTTGGAAGCCTTCCTAGGAAAATGAAGACCCAAGGAGGTCCAGACACCCCTAAAGCTTGACCGAAAAACAGACTTTTCAGACATTGGCACCAACCATGTTCCTTTTGCTTGAGCTTGTTTGATTTTATTAACTTGTTTATCTCAACAAAAGTCCATGTTGATGCCTGTTATCACAACATAACTACTGATAGCATCCTTTTCACTCTTAGAAGTGTTTGATGGAGGGGGCAGATTGTACAGTCACTGTATTTAAACCAAAAGCTCAGACTCATACAGCCACACTAGAACAACGCCCCAGTGAAGGCTCACAGGCTGCCCTGTACTTTCCCACTAGAGTGCTGTAAACATCCCAGTCTCTCTCTTTTTATGGAACTAGCGATGGCTTAGGACCCATTCTGGACCCACATCTTCCATCAGATCTCTTCAGACTGTTATGACCAGAATAAGAGCTCCTAACTACTGGGCTATCTCCGCAGCCATGACTTAATGCATTTTTCAATGAAGAGATTAAAGTAAGTATTGGCAGAATGGGGACACCCACCTTAGATCTGTTTGGTCCCAACGCTCTCAGTTCACAGGGTGACAGCATTCTGCTCATGGTATACTGGATGTAACCCTCTGTCCTAAGCCAGGACTCCTGCTTTCCATTTTGCTATTCGCCCTTAACCAGCCTGGTGATCACAAACAGGTCAATTGACCAAATGAACCTTTATTTCCTTATCTGACAAAAGAGGGGCTAGATTAATTGACTCTGGAGGTCTCTTGAGGCCTCAGTGATTTCTTTGATTGAAGGTATTTGGGCATGGATCAGGAGTCCAATTTTTCTTCAATATCTGAAGAAATCGTCTCTTTGGGGCACTATATTCTTTCACATATACTAGACACCGAGGCTGCCAACACAAATCAAGAATGAAAGAGTAGGGGGTGGTTTGTGGGGGTGTTGAAGGAGAAGAATTTCCTTCTGCTAGATATTTAGAAAATGGCAAATTTGCATCAAAAGTATATTATTAGTGGTAGAAAATAATGGTTAATGTCATTTCATGTTCCTTTCACAAGTCATGATAGATAATGAACAATGATAACACTATGCATGATTGCTGATCCTTATGACATTCAAAACAGACTCGAAATTTCTATTCCACAGACAGGACTCAGTTAGGGCACTATATTAAATTCAAACTTAGGGCTCAGATTTAAAATTCAAATGCAGATCCTTTTTGCATATCTATTTTGACACAGCATTACAAATCACTCACTGTAATATGAATTAAAGATGGACTTTTTGCACAATGGGAGAAAACATGAAAAGAAATCCTATTTAAATTTTAATCCGTTTTTACCCTTTTCAGATTTCCCCCACCCCAATATATCTGCTAATTATCAAAAGCATTGCTATTTAAACAGTGATTTGTTCATTCACATTTTATTATTTTCCGCTGGTAGCAACTGCCAAGAATCGGCATTGATGGATCGAACCATGTGAATTCATTATGATGTCCTTAAGTGAAAGAACTTTAATGATTTATTTTACTGTTTATGTTTTTGTGTGTATGTGTCTATGCATATATGAGCACATACATGTAGGTAAGCCAGAAGAGGTAGCTGGATCCCCTGTAGTTGTAGTTATGGGTGGTTGTGAGCTGCCCCACATGCATTCTGGGAATTTAACTCTGGTCCTCTGCAAGGGCAGCGAGCACCCTTAACTACCAAGCAATATTCTCTCTAGCCTCTTAGTGAAAGAACTTTAAAAGTACTTTGTGCTGTGCACATCTTAGTGTTTACCTGATGTGCATGGACGAGGGAGGGCTGATATCAGAGCGTAGCGAAGCAAGGGTGCTTCGAAGGCTATTACAACAGAGCCAGTGAAATGTGCAAAATAACAAATTAAATTGAGTGTTCAGGTGCACTGCTATTTTGTTGGGGAGTGGAATGAAAAACAGAACCCCAGGCTACTTCTACAAGAATTAATCAGATTTTAATTACTCCATGTGCAACCTGTGCTCTGTAGCACATCTGTGCAATAATCACTGGGCACCTCCATTCAAATAGCTGAAAAGTTCCATTTTCCATACTGTCATATGGTTTTCTGATAATTATTTTTGGACCTTCTAATTTTTCTTTGTAATCTTATTTCTTCTGTAATATCAATAATTTACCTTGGTTTTTCTTTTTCTTTTCTTTTCTTTTTCTTCTTCCTTTTCCTTCCTTCCTTCCTTTTCCCTTCTTTCCTTCTTTCTTCCTTGTAGCAGCAGTAAGCTACAGTCTTTTACCCTCAATTTAGGGCTAGAGAAAGGAAAGATAGAAAGAAACCTTCACCTCTTTTGCTAGGGGCCTTGATATAGAATGAGAGAAAGGCAGAAATCTTCACAGCTTGAAGAGGACTAGCTGACAGTGAGCCAGACTAGAGTCTCAGCTCACAGTCTGTAAATTCAATCCCTCCAACCTTTGTTCTTTTAAGAATCAACACACTAAGGACAACAACCCAACCAAGGAACCACCAACCAATGCCCACCCAGACTCTTGGGCTTCAGACTTTTTATACCCTAAGCCAAAAGTTCCCATAAACCTATGCAGCACACAATCCCCAAAACAAGCTACAGGTGCCAGAACGACTGCACCTAACCAAATCATAGCCACCTGCAGCAAGGATTCCAAATCCAACTCGTAAACAACTCCACCACAGCTGGGGTGGGAACACAAACCTAATCCAAATGCCATTTTGCATTTTTAAAGAAACCAAAATAACAGAAACTTCTTCCAAGTGTTCCACTACCCTCCCCCCTTCCTTCCTTCCTTCCTTCCTTCCTTCCTTCCTTCCTTCCTTCCTTCCTTCCTTCCTTCTTTCCTTTCTTTCCTTTTTTTTTTTTTGAGACAGGGTTTCTCTGTGTACTCCTGGATTTTCTGGAACGTTCTCTGTAGACCAGGCTGGCCTTGAACTCAGGGATCCACTTGCTTCTGCCTCTCAAGTGCTGGGACTAAAGGCATGTGCCACCACAGTCAGGTGGATTCTTGTTTTAAATATTAATTAAATGTATTATTTGACAGGTTCATGTGTGTGTGAGATCCTGATTCATGACACCCTCTCTGTCTCCTGTTTCCCTTCACCCCTGATACTGCCTTTCCTCCCTTGAAGTATCCTTCTTACATTCATGTCTTAGTTTTGGGACACACTGCATTCAGCTACTGTATTAAGTGCATTGCATTTAATATAGAGAGGTCTGTGTGCCTATGGTTTTCACCAGTGGGTACATAACTAAAGAGAACGTTTTTCCTTTCCCCAGAATCCATCAGTAGCCCATCTTTCAGCAGGAATGGTATGAGCACATGGGCCTCTTCCCAATCTATGATTGACTGTTGAGAGGTCTGCTCTTGCAGGCCCATACCAAACAGCTGCTACAGCTATGAGATCGCCATTGCAATGGTCACATCATGTTCTGAAGATGGAATTTCACGCCCATTCCGTTTCACATTGTTCCTGAGCCTTAGAGGGTGTCTAGGAATGTCCCGGTTAGGGTTTGGGTTTTGCTTTATAAATAGAGGAGGGAAATGTGAAATTTTCTACAAGGAAAGATGATGCAGATCTCAGCTGCTCAGGCCCTGAAATTGTTTATCTAGTAGTGTGGGATTGAGTTCTATGAGTTCAAATATTCTCCCTGCTTTCATCAACCTGGGAAGCTTCCTGAGGTTAAAGGCTCAGTTTGTCCCTGCAGAGATGCAGCCTGACATTTTGGCCTCATTAGCGTGCTACTATAACAAAGCAAGAGAGCCTCAAACCTCATCTCGCAAAACAACCAAACCCATGAAAAAGGGCAGGAAGAAAGAAATCTGAGGTGCTTTCAAATAAACTTTTGTTGTTGGACTTAAAATTCTTTCTGAAAATGGCCAGAAGCTTCTCATCTCGATGTTGGCGCTTCAGAAGTCACACCCAGGAACACTTGCAAAGTTCCCGCACAAGGTCAGTAGAAATAAAGAGAAGGAAATGTTTTGTGTCAGTCTCTGAGCTTCTTCAATTCCTGTGAGTCCTTGTTCAGCCTTCAGTGAAATCAGCTCTGGATTCATCCGTGAGATATTGAGGGGAATGTGAACCTTTCAGAATCGATAATTTGTACAATTACATGAGCATATTTGGGAGTCATGGTAGTTCGGAGTCAAGCAAATCCCAGGACCAGCCTCTCCAAAACTTTAACATTCAGTCAGAGGGCATGAAGACTCGTGTACTTTCCTTTGGTTTAGGGTGATTCTCACCTTCAAGAGAAAGACTGTTGAAAAAAGTTTTAATTTATGAATAATCAAGAAAATACAAAAGCAATGTAATTCCTTTAAAATCCAACTTTAAAAAGCTTAAACGAATTTTTGAAAGACATGAGTGCCATTGGTCCCAGATATAGGGTCCATTGTGCTTCTGAAACACCAAATCTATTCTCCTTTTTAGCATAGATCATGTGGGCAAACCCAGCAAGTCATCCTTTCTTCTGACAGCCCTGCTCACTAATCTCACTGTTTTGCCTCAAATCCAGGCTGCGGGGTCACGAAGAGAGGTTGACACCAGGAGTTTGTTTCAACATTATCTTGGAGTTCAAATTATGATCATGTTAAAAGATTTTTAAATCTCCCTGTCCCACTCCTCAACCCTAACATGGGTATCTTAGCTCACTCACGTTGCTATAACAAAATACTTGATGCTGGATGACTTATAAGTAGTAAAATCCACTTTGTATTGTTTTGGAGACTGAGAAGTCACTGCTTCCATGATTGTATATCTTTACGTAGTAGAGGTACAAAATGGCAGAGGGTGCAAGCCATTTCCTTCTAGTTCTTTCGATAGGCACTTGTTGATCCATATGAGGAAGGCTCTAAATCAAACAGAAGAGTGGAGGTTATGACAGTACTGAATATATAAGATGAGAAATACTGAAAGTGGGTACTAAATATGTCCGTCCTTCAGTCCCAGGGTAGTTTATTTACAATGGCGGTCCATGAACTTAATGGATCTGTTCAACAAAGGAAGATCTTGGAAGAACATGTTCATTGCTCAAATATTTCCTCACTGTCTCTCACACTCCAAGCACTGTGCCTCGTGTCGGGGGTACTGCGGTGAGAGAAAGTCAAGTGCAGAGCTCAAAATCTAGTGAGATATGCATTATACATATTAATATTAATATATACGGTATAACTAGACATACAGGCAAATTTAAATGGAGATACATGGAAGAGGTGGACGAGGGCTCCTTGAAGACAGTGACGGCGAGGTTTAAAGATTCTGGGATGTGGAAGTCTCCTCCTATATGTCCATTAGGCTGGAGCTTCTTGTGCTTACAACCTGTGGGATCCTTTCTTGCATTTTATTTTGACAGTGGATAATGCAATTTATTTTGTATTCTGCCCAGAATAATAGTTTCAGGTCATAAGAGTTTTGTGAACCTTCATATTGCTTAAATATTTTAGAATGTTCTTTTAAGGTTGAAGGCCTCATGATACACAAGTGGAATAGGTTGGGAAAAAAAATCACAGAAATAAAATGATGGTGGAGTAAGTGTTCTGATTGAATGGAGGGATATCCTCCATTGGTGCTTTTGCATCAACAGGCAGGGAGTGCAGAGGTCAGAGCCGGGCTTTCGCCAGACAGTCTTCTTTGCGTTGACTAGTCCACGAGGTAGATAAGTTCTCAAGGGCTTGAGGAATGCCACTTGTCCTGGCAGTGGAGGCGACAAAAGTTCATTGCGTGAATGTCTGTACCTGTCAACAATAACATATAAACAGGTAACACGGGCTGGCGGGATGGCTCAGTGGGTACAGGCACCTGTCAACCAAACCTGAGGCCCAGAGCTCAAGTTCTGGGACCCAGATAGAGGAGGAAGAGAAACAACTCCTGCAAGATGTCCATGTACATCTATGTGAGTGCCATGTACAAGCACACACACACAACACACACACACAACACACACACCCACACAATCTAAAAAAATAACAGATACTAAGACTATGAGAATATTTTTTTAATTGATCGAATCAGTGAAAATGGGCACACAAAGTGCATTCAACTCTTAGAATTTGTTAGTCCTCTTGAAAAATTCTAGCTTGCTAGTTTTTAAGTTTTTTCCTTCTTTTCTGTTGTTCACATTCTTTCCTCCTCTGGGAGCTGAATTTCATGTATGAGAGGCTTCTCGATATCCCACACAGCTAACTGAGTCTCTCTTATACCCTTCCACCTTCGTCCTCCACGTTATCTGACTGCCTTTGCTTTCTCTTCAGTTTCATTGACCTTTTCTCCTACCAGCTCCACTTTCCCCTCAAGACTATTTAGACAATGTAGTGAAATTTTCACTTTGAGATTTCAAACACTACACTTCCATAATTTCTGCATTCTTTATTATAGTTTAAATTTCCCTGTCAGTCTTTACCTTCTGGGTATAACCATGCATCCCTCGAAATTCTGGAACATATTTATGGAATTTGCCTTAAAGTTCTTGACTGCTAACATCTGGGACACCTTGGGTTCTATTTCTATTAGATGCATTTTTTTCCTTTATTTATAGGCAACATTTTGCTGCTTGACCGTATGTTTCATTTTACACCCATGATGATTATGCTTTTCAGAGAGTTTTGGTTGTAGTGCCAGCCAATACGTGTGGAATTCTGTTTTGGCTGGAAGTTAGATTAGTGACAAAACCTTCTGGTCTTACCAGGATTAGTTTCTTTCTTTTTTTTCGGGGGGGGGGGTAGGTTAAATCTTGCAGCTTTGAACTCAGTCCTAAGGTCTCAGTTTATCCTATAGTCTGATGCTTACTCCTAATGCATGACTTTACTAGGGTTTGGATTGAGTAGCCAAGGTACTCAACAAATTATTTAATTCTGGCTGTACCAGTCTATGATCTATGCTCTTTCAAAATCCCCATCACACTATCTCTATATGAAAAATAGCTCAGGGGTCTGGAGAGGTGTCTCAGCAATTAAGAGTACTTTCTGCTCTTACAGAGGACCTAGATTTGGTACCCAACACCCACAGGGTGGCTCACAACCATCTGTGACTCCAGTTCTTGTGACCTAGCATCCTCTCCTGATCTCTACAGGTACTGTACACATATTGCCTGCATAAATACATGCAGACAAACACTCATACATATAAAAAATAGATATATCTTTTAAAACAACAATGACAACCCAGCCCCTGAGTGGACAATCTTTTCTTGGTCTAATGAACTTATACAACCTAGATCTTGATCAGGAGGTCACAATTAATCTAAAAAATTTCTGAACCTCATTTATCTGGGCAGTTCCAATTCCTTCCTCCAGCCACCTTAGCTACTTGGAACTCCAGCCATCGCTGGAGTGAGAACTCCCTGTGTTCATGTGACAATACATGTATGCTCTTAGGACCAAATTCAGTCTGTTAGGCTTGTGTGCTCGGAACATTTACACGATGAGCCAATTCCACGGCCTAAAGTTGGCGTTCTTGACCTTTAAAAGATTTCTGAATCCTGCTCATGCTGCAGAAGATCCCTCAAATCCAGATGCAGAACCCTCTCTGGTTACACTTGAAGTGAGCACTCAGAGCCCTTTTAGGTATTTTGGGGGTATGAGGCAGCTCACTTCCTTTCAAAGAATAAAGCTCTGCGCTGACTGCCATTTGATGTCTTAAGCAGTTGCTATTTCTACTCTGTCTGATTTTAGAGTTGACTTTAGCAGCTGGCAAATCTGGAACCAATTATTCTATAATGGCTGGAACCAGAAGTCTGTCTATCTAGGTCAGCAGTTCTCAACTTGTGGGTCGTGACCCGCTTTGGGAGTTGAGTGACCCATTTACAGGGTTTACCTAAGACCATCCACATATCAAATATTTACATTATGACTTATATTACATCATGTTTTCACTACATCACCACGACATGAGGAACTCTATTAAAGGGTCACAGCATTAAGAAGGTTGAGAACCACTGATAGAGATTGCTTTGCTGTACATTGTTTACAAACTATGCATTTCTGATGGTTTTTGTACACTGAGACTTCATCTGTACTAGAAAGTGGATGTGATCTCACAGACAAATCTCCGAACAATGGAAGATGCTGGTTACTATAAAATGAGGCTGTCTAATCTAAGAACAACAAGAAGACCTTCAAAAGGCATTTCTTTCCAAGCACTTTCAAGCATAGTAGATAAATTAGCTAACACATCTAAAATTTCAAATTAAACTCCACAAATTTAAATGATGGCTTCTTATGTATAGGAATGCCTTTGTGAGTTCACATAACACATACACACACAGAAATACACACACACACAGACACACAAACACAGAAGACACACACACACAGACACAGAGACACACACACACACACACACACACACACACATATATATATATATATTTTTTTTCCAAAAATAGGGGTTGGGATGTAACTCAGTTGGTAGAATAGTTGCCTAGCATTCACAAAGCCCTAGGCATAATATTCAGCACTGAATAAAATGCTGGGTGATGCATGCCTTTGATCACAACACTTGGGACACAGAGGCAAGAGGATCAGAAGCTAAAGGTGACCATCTAATGCATGAATTTGAGGCTAGTCTGTGCTACAGGAGACCCTATCTCAAAACTGAAACAAACACAAAATATTGAAAAAATGCTGAATAGTAAAAGGCAATCTTTCTCTTTTTCCATCTTATAGTTCAGGCTGACCTCAAACTTGTAATATGTCTGCTTCAGCTTCACAAGTGCAGTTATATACATTCTATGCCTGACTTGCTCAGTCTATCTATCATCTATCTATCTATCTATCATCTATCTATCTATCATCTATCTATCATCTATCTATCATCTATCTGTCATCTATCTATCATCTATCTATCTATCATCTATCATCTATCTATCATCTATCTATCTATCTATCTATCTATCTATCTATCTATCTATCATCTATCTATCTATCATCTATCTATCTATCATCTATCATCTGTCATCTATCATCTGTCTACTTCTACTTATCTACCTACCTAACCCCTTCTACTTGCCTGCCACTACTCCTCTTTCCTTGTAGCTAGCTCTTTTTAAAGCTATTATTATATAGAAAGTATCCTGCATATTATATTAAATTATATCTAATTTTCACAAAACCCTATAAGGTTAAGTCACTTTCCTAACATTACCTAGCAATAAACTTGGCTAAGTGAAGAAGCAAATCTAGATAGCTTGGTTCTGTGGCATTAATATTGTAAATGATCCATGTACTACAGAGGTAGTATCAAATCCTGAACAAGGACAAAGTCACTCATACTTTTACACACTGTATTCTTGACGTTCTTCCACCTCTGTGACAAGTTGTAATTTGTGAGTCTGTTTATAGGGATGACACCAACAGAAGCCACTAAATATATCCTCATAGTATATAGAGATGACTTAACATTTGTATAGATGGGAAGAATTATATTGCTTAAGAAGGGCTGTTTGGCACATCTCAGTTTATTGTTTGCTTGAGGTTATAATGTCCCTTCTCCAAATCTGTCTTGTCTCCTAAAAGAATCTTTTCACGAAGTAATATGCTATGAGAACACACTAACTTAAATGCAAACATCTGTACTTAAAAAAAAAGCTTGTGAGTCCTTTGTTTTGCTTCTTCATTGCCCTCAGTGCCACAGTCATCTGTTTTGGTTCTACCATAAAACCTGTGGTATCACTTACTTCTGTACAAAGCAAGCAAACAAACAAACACAACACACAGCACAACACATAAGCCCATAGCTGCCATACGATGCCATTATTTCCTTATCCAATGAATAAAAAATGATTGGAACATTAATTTATTTAGAAAGTTCTGTGCCAGAATTTCTCTGAAAAGAAAAATCAATTCATGGTTATTGGTGTATACTGTAGTAAAGAAGTCCCCCTGCCTGTGTCATACAGCTAGACGGTACCTAAGTGTGCAGGGTTCATTGTTAAGAAGTATCTTACATTTTCAGCTTCTGTTTTTCCTTTAATTTTTTTCCCAGATTATTCACACTTTTTTTTTTCTTTCTGAAATTCAATGGTAGAGAGAAAAACAATGTTAGATGATGGCAGGAAAGCAAGTGGAGGAAATAACAAATGAAAATGAGAACAGGAATCAGAGAGAAGGTTAGTGTGGAGACAGAAGTGACTTCCGTTTCTGTCTTACATCTACGTAGGAACAGGATTCCTCCGAACAATTTGCTGATCCATTGAAAAAGGGATGTGCATTTGATCCAAATCTGAACTGAGTAGTCACTGTAGTTTGGGTGTGGACTGCACCTCAGAGGTTTGTGCTCGAGGGGCGTGGTCTGGGTGTGGTAATGTTGAGGTGGTGGGACCCACATTCGATGGGGCCTCCTGGATGGTGGAAGGTAGACTCTATCCTGTTGGTTCTCATGAATGAATGGTTCTCCTGGGATTGGAGTAGGAGGGAATTCATCCCCCTGAGGGGAGGCTATTATAAGAGGGTCTCCATTCCTTGCTGGATCACGCGCTGCTTCTGTACACAGCTATCCTTTAAAACCTGCTGTCACATTCTGACACAACCAGGGGGCTCTGCCTGGACAACCAGCACCATTTTAACTTGGATCTTCTAGCTACTAAAATCATGAGCGAAATAAGCCCTTTTTCTTTATATAGTATATTACACAGTATTTTGCTGTAGCCAGACAGCAAAACCAAAACGGCGATGCATATATTTCCCCCCTTTGATTAATTAATGGAAGTACCTTGGATAGGAAGTTGGGTGCCAAAAGTGTCAGTTGTGGCCCCTACCGTTTTACAGTTTGTTTCGATTGATTCCCTGACACTCAGTTCAGTCACTTTCCACTGAAAGTCAAAGCTATGTTGCTGTGGTAGCAGCTTTGAAAGGAACGTTTCCATTAGCATTCCTAAGAGGTAGAGGATGGAGCATATCTCCCTAATGCACCACTCCTGGGCAGGGATCTTGCCTTTTGTTGCTGTTCTTATTTCTCCATGGTTCTCAGAATGAGCTGCTATACCCAGTTGGATGGTTGACAGAGTTTCAGACTTAGAAATGAAGAAACCAGATGATCAACAAAGGCTTGTGCACTACAAGAGGGAAGACTCAAATTGGGAGTCGGGGCAGAATCTCCTGCCAAGTTTGGTGTCTTATATTTCAGTTTTCAGAAGAAACTACTGTAAGGCTTCTCTAGTATAATGTGTACTTTAAAGAGCTATTTTATAAGTGTGATAAAAGTATGCACTTCAGATACTGAATTCTGTTAGTCATTTGCTTTTACATTATTTTTCTACTTGTCCTTGGTATGTGAAGATATCTGACTGATCTAGACGCTAGCCAAATTCATCTTACCTTGGTGAATGAGATCCTTCGTAGATAAGAATCTTTTTAAATGAGGCAGACATCTCATACTTAAAAGGCTTTCTCTCTCTGTTTAAAACTAAATTCTGCAAAAAAGTTTCTGCATATTTTCAACAGGAATTGAGTATTCATCTGCATATGTATTTTTAATATTCTTTTGGGAACCCTAATGTGGAATGGTGAATAGAAGTATTTCTTTCTTTCAAGGGACATTGAATCACAGGAACGAAAATCAATTGAGGGTAGCATCATTAAAAGCCAACTCAGTATTATATCATTAGCTTCACGGAAACTAAAAAGCACGAAACTACCCATGACAACAAGAGTGAAAGTCCCACTTATTTTACATTTTCCATTAAGAGAGAGAAGTCCTGGGAGTAGGGTAGGTGGGTGGTAGCCTGAAGAAGGGAATGAAGGCTTTGGGCCCCTTGGAGGTTTTCCAAAACTTTTCAAGTAGCTTTCATAGAAGACAAAGAGGATGATGATCTTTCCTGGGGTCTGCCTTCCTAGACGGAATTTTATACCATAGCCTGAATCTGCACCATTGATTTCTTTGATAGTTGAATAACTGAATCAGGTCCACAAGTTTTCTAATATGACTGATTTTGGAGAATAATGAACAACATTCACTCTTGAGTTTGGGGATTTGGTGCCCTCATTTCTTGTACCACGTACAATAATACTACTTTGAAAAGCTTGGTGCTTTAACACCTTGCACAAATGTGATTACAGTGAATCTTAATGATCTGTTTTCACGTTGTCTTTTCTGTTGCACACAGAGATCTTTGAGTTCAGGGACTATATCCCATTTTCCTTTGCATAATTACAGGCTACTGTGGGGTCCTGTCAACAACAATATTGGATGTTTGCTAAATAAAATGAAATCAGATTACTTCTTATATGTGAACTGTTAAAGGTTCCTGAAACTGAGCACATTTTGAATCTTGAATGTCTCCGAAAACCCTTGTGCTGAAGATTTGGCTTCCAAATTAGGGCATGGGAAACTTTAAGGGTAGAGCCTAGTAGGAAGATCCTAGATCTTTAGGAGCATGCCTTTGCAGAGAATATAGGGAACCTAGACCTTTCTTCTTCTTCCTTTTTGTTTCCTGGCCACAAGGTGAGCAATTATGCTTTACTACACGCTTCCTATAAGAGCTGCTACTTTGTCTTGGGTCCAAAACAATGGACCAACTCCCCAGGCCTATAATCTTTAAAATTATGAGTCCAAATAATCATTTTGTCTCTATAAGTTGACTCTCTCAGCTCTTTTGTTATAATCATGGAAAGCTAACTAATACAATGACTTTAGCAACAATATTCAACAATGTATCTTGTTTAATTTTTAATAAATACTGAGTTATTAATGAAAACAAGGTTAGAACGCTTGTTGATAGGATATTTTTCTAAATTGAATGTGTTCTCTTGGAGCAGTTCTCAAGACATGGTGGATTGTGGGGACCATGGTGTAATCAAAAGGTTTCTCTTCTCTTTATTTTTAAGTGACACACATGTCTCATAACATATATTCCCAAGGTGTATTAGTCTATGAGAGATACCATAAAAATACTACAGACTGAGAAACAGCAGAATAAATTTTCCTATTGCTCTGGAGGTTGGAAATCCAAGAAAAAATGTTGGGGGGCTTGATTTCTCCTGAGGCCTCTTGTTTCTGACAGATGGCTGTGTTCTTGCTCTGTCAGAACACAGCTTTTCCTCCGTGCATTCCTGATGTCTTTTTCTTTCCTCACAGGGACGCCGTTGGTGGCCCATATAATCTTATTTAATATCAGTGTATTCATAAAGCCTGTACTATCTTCAAATATTGTTACATTGGAACTAGGTCTTTAACAGAAACTTTAGGGGCTTCCAATAGAGTCTAAACCATAGGTTCTTACAAATAAACTTGAAATGCTGAAAGTTATTATGTTGTTTCAGGTTCCTACAGAGTTCGGTTTATATCTGCTATGAATGTCAGCAGCATGCTTTATTTGTGGACTTGTGGCATATGTCTTTTGTTAACAAAGTTTTAATTAACCCTTCTTCTTCACGACTCTGTTAGTGATGTTCTTGTCTTCCATTGGTCGAAGACTAAGCATGTGACCCATGCTATGCTGGTGCAAGATTGTGATTCAGTGAGAAATACATGTTTGGCTGTTCCCAGTTATTGACACAAGAGCTTCTGAAAGTCCCGGAATTTCCTAAATGATGAGTGAGAAAAGAGACTAATTTGGTATCCACATTATCTTCCAAATTACCTGAGTCTGTGCTAATGAAGGGAGTCTTGGGTTACCTAGATAGCTTTGGAATGGTGTTGCTTGTCAAGGAAATGAATCAATGTTACAGGTGGACTCAGGATGGGCTAGAGATGGACACAATCACTACTGGATAATGATTTAATCAATTAAGTAGACACGAAGACCTTCTTAATCCTCCTGAATGGACAGGGTGTGGTGGGCTTCTGGGCTCATGACAGTGTTCAGGTGCTTAGGATATGACATGTACAAAGGGGTGTGGAAATCTGTGTCTTTCCTACCTCCTGTCTTTGTTCTGTATATCTCTGTGTTTGACTCTCTTTTGAGTTGTAGCCTTTTTAATAAACTGGTGACAGGTAAAGTGCTGGGCTGAGTTCTGTGAGGTATTCTTATAAATTATCCAACAGTGGTCAGTTAGAAGCACAAGAAATCCAGGTTTGGACATGGCCCCTGGAGGGGGGCAGCTTTGTGAAACCGAATACTTGCCCTGCGAGGTCTGCATCGACCCCGAGGAGAAAACACGAGAACCCAATGGAATTATATATAGGGCATGTGGTTGGTGTGCAGAGTGGACAGTTGGTTGAAAGGAGGAAGAAGCGCAGGAATTTGGTACGAGAAGAGGGATAAAGTATCTCATACTGTGTTAGTTACTCATGGATAGTTGTGACCAAAATAAATGAGATAAGTTTTAGGGAATTCCAAGGGTTCAGCCCATGGTCTTACGTCACTTCTACCTGGGCAGATATCACTTGGGAGTGTGTGGTGTGGCAGAATTTCTTAAACTCATAGACAGGAAGCTGAGAGTGAGGAAGGAACTGGAAAGAAGGGGCAACCTTCTCCTTCCATCAAATAACACCACTAGCTGTGGACCAGGCATGGGCATGTGAGCGTGGGAGGCATTTCATATTACAGCTGGAATAGGCTGGTAAATAATGCCCTCCTGAAATCTCACTGGTGTGGTGTTTTGGGCCAAAACAAAATGGCTAAGCGTTGTCTCCCCGGAGCATGGTTCACTGGGCACCCGACCACTGCTCCCTGACACTCATCTCCATCCTTACCTAGTTCTTGTTCTTTCCCGCGCACATTGGCTTCCCTTTCATTCCATTTGAATAAATTCTGTTCCTGACTCTGGAAAATTATGTTTGCAAGCATCCAGAATTTGTTTTTGCTGTTTGAAACAGCAACAACAACAACATTCTTACAGTCACACAAGGTTTACCATCATTATAAAGCTCTGACCTCCCATATGTGAAAGCAGCTACTAGGTAGCGTCTTTGAAATTAGAGACAAAATAGTTCATCCTCAGTGCCTCACCAGAGCGGCCCTGAATGAGTCAGGATGTTGAGTCGGTATAGTTACAAAGTAGAAATAGACTTTTTATAGGTTTTACTTTCATTGGTGGTTTTGGAAAACTCCCGTCTTATTATAATTTTTAATGCATTCGGCTTCACTAGCATTCTTAATTCTCACTGCTATTTTTGTGAACATGGCACAGATTGGAAACTCATGGGGTATTTTTTTTTTTTCTCTCTGCCAAAGTAGGACCTGGATCAAAGAAGCTTAGTCCCACTGTCCCAGAGGGATGGTCTACCAGGTGCCTGTCCTTTGGAAATTGACTGTGATTGTATGTAAGCAGCGAAAGAGTGCACCCCTTTGTACACAGATACAAAGCAAGGAAAACAGGAGGCCAAGTGACAGGTGCGAAACCAATCTGCTTAATGAGTAGCCGATCCTTCTGGGATAGTAAATAGTTAAGGCGTTAGAAGAGGAGCTGCGCAGATGTCAGCAAGGAGAACATAAAAGCCCCCACAGCAGCTTTGCTTCTCCAGCTGAGGCAATGGCCACCTCCTCAGCCAGTCGGGGCCAAGTACCTTCTGAAGAGAGAGCAGATTTTTTTTGAGCTTTCTGGAAGTGGAGGACTGACATAGGTGATTACAATGGCAGGAAATGCCAGTGTGGGCAGAGCTTCAAAGAGAATTGGAAACTAACTGTACTTTTTACAAATAAAAATGGAGAAATTGAACAGGTTTTGGAGCTTGAAGCTTGTAGACTCTACACTGTGTCTCATTTCTTGTAGTTAAATTTTTTTTTTTTTACCTTTCAAGTTTAAGTTTACTTTCAAAGTAATGGAGCAGTTTGTATAAATTGCTTTGTGGAATGATGTCAAAAATCTTGGGTGTGAAGGGTAGATCATCGATCTAGTGTTATAACAAGATGAGCTGATAGGTTCCTGGGGCTTAGAAAAAAATCTCTCTCTCACTGTTTCTGTCTCTGTCTCTCTCTGTCTTTCTGTCTCTGTCTCTGTCTGTCTCTGTGTGTGTGTGTGTGTGTGTGCGCACACAGTCCCAAAGTGTTCAAGATATGTAAAATGACAATAAAGGACTGAGGCTGGCGCTCACAGGCTGATATTGATGCCTGTATCATTTGATTTTCGGATGGACTCCTTTGCCGAAAGCTCTTCCTTCACTAGTACATAGTCACCCTCTTCTTCTGATTTCCAATTCAAAGCTGTG
Source organism: Cricetomys ansorgei (assembly GCA_026225945.1). Lineage (NCBI taxonomy): Eukaryota > Metazoa > Chordata > Mammalia > Rodentia > Nesomyidae > Cricetomys > Cricetomys ansorgei. Next base: position 12,590,722 of record JAMJFZ010000320.1, read on the forward strand.
TTTTCACAATTAATATTCTTTTTCATGGAATTCTGAAGACTTAGCTCACATACCAGGTAAGGTTTGAATGTTAGGAATTTGCTTTTGACATTAGGATTTCTTAGAAAGGTGAAAGCCTTTTGAATAGTCTTTGTTAAAGATAAGATTCCCCCCCCCCCCTTTGAGAAACCAAGGATTACTTCATTTATTCCACGTCTGAAATTCAATTGAAAAGTCTAGGCTTGTCTCTTCCAATAGTTTTCTTTTGTGTTCTACTTGAGCTCTTTGCTTGCCATTCTCAAGCCTTTATAACAAATTTGGAAACATCTAATTCCTTGAATTAAAATATAGTCTGCTGGAGATACTCAGTGGATTCTGCTTTTCTCTTGCTCTCTCTCTTGGTGGATATGGTGAACACTACATAGCAGTGGGCAGGAATATGAAGCTGCACGTCCAAGATGGACTTACCTTGGCTTTGAATTTTATATATGGCCATTGTGCTCATTTTTAATTGGATGGGGACAAGTTAAACTTTGTGTGCAAAGTATTTTAGACATACATGCATACAGCTGACCTGGAGTCCATCCTCACATTTGCCGGTACCATTTTATATCCACAGACCCAGGCAGCATTAGTGTTTAGTTTCTGCCCAGCAGAATAATTGACGTTAGTTTTGTCCCAGATGATCCCTCGGCTTTGTGTGCGGGATGAGCAATATGTGTTCACTTCTAGTCTGTTTACTTAGCTCCTTCATTGGAGCGAGGATAATAAGAATATCTTAAAATTAAAAAAAAACCTACAAAGTCCCCCAAACCCAGAAAACAACAAAACAGAACAACAAAAAAAAAACCTTCGAAACCAGTCTGTTGAAATAACAATGTGCTGCTAGTCAAAGTGGATCAGCAAGCCTGGGCAGACAAAGTAGGTTTCTGAGTTGCCCATCCTTGCTGTACATCGCCCATTCTTCTAGAATTTCCCCGTTCAGTTGAACAGGATTTCCAGTAATTTGATTGAGGACTTTGTAATGAGCAGGGCAGGATGTGATCTCTTGCCAGAGCAGTTTAATTTGTTTATTTGTTTACATGTCCTGCCTCTCAATGTTGCTGCATCATTGTTGCACATGCTTAGTTTTAGTTCTGTTTAAAACGGTTGTTTCATGCACCGTTGCGAAAAGGGCTGCCTAGGCCTTGGCGTTTGTAATGTCTGCAGGTGGTGGCTCTATGTAAAGGATGTTTGATTACTCATGAGCTGCACATGCTATCAATAGAACACCTGAGGAGATTAGGTGTCAATAAAAACCCCCGAGAAGAGACACTCAGGGTTCCACTCTCCAGGATGGTGCTTGCCATTACGGTGGATCCCTCTGCTGAGGTCTGGCAGGGTTTGCAGCTATGAAAATGTCTCCGTGTCTTCCTTGATGAGCCACCACAGCAGTGAACTGCTACACAGAGTCATGAACTTCTTTTTAAAATTATATGCATGGATGTTTTACCTGCATGTATGACTGTGCACCAGCTGAAAATCTGATACCCACGGAGGTGGAAGAGAGCAACAGATACCCTAAAACTGGAGTTACAGACTGGTTGTGAGCTACCATGTGGGTTCTGGGAATTGAATGCATGTCCCCTGTAGGAGCAGCTAGTGCTCTTAACCCCTGGGATGTCTTTCCACCTCAGTCATATGCTTCTTAGTGATTTGTTCACTGCTACTCCACAGGAAATAATACTCCTTTATCTATTCAAATAGGTCAACAAGCAATCATGGGTTGTATACTGCAACATAGCACCAGGGTAGGCCCAGGTGTATGGCCATGTAATGATTGAAGCATTATAAGTTTCTTGGTGGTAAAATGAGACAAAGATAATCATCTTTTGCAAGACATCTTTTCTGGAGTTAGGCTTTGAGGGAAAAAAAAGCCAGTCAACTTTTTGTTTTATCCAGTATGTAATAACACAGCTGGAGACTGATAGGGTGCTGGTCCAGCTTGCTTCTTACCTGTTAAAGGAGATTTATGGAGAGCTCGGGGGGGGGGCTCAACAGCTAAACATTTTACTTGTGTTCTAATTGGAAAAGAAAATTTAATTTTCCTGACAATTATGAGGAAACAAAGTATGTACCTACACTGAAATGAAAAAGTAAAAGAGTCAGCCAGTTTGGTTTACTGTTATACTGTCGCTTCTCTGTTGGCTACATGGAGTTGGGTGGTTTATGATAATAAGAACGGCCTGCCATGGAAGAGAACACTTTTCTCTGTGTGTATGAAAAGATGGAGCTCTTTACCTCAGGAGAGATTTAGAATTGGGTCACCTTACTCATTTTCTTTGTACTGATGGAATACAGGTCACTGGAGTCTAACTTTGTTTAGCTTTCCTCGCTCCGTTTTGACAAAGTGATAAAGAACCTAATCACTAAACTGCTCAGATAACAGAGATGGGAGAATCATCATCTCAAAGCATGGAGAGGTACCTTTCCCAGTGTATTGAGGGGCCATCCATTTCTGGACTTGAAATTTCTTCTCTGGGTGTGATAGCTCATGCCTGTACTCTCTGCTCCTGGGCAGTCTAGGGTCATCCTGGGCTAGATGGTGGGCTCCAGACCAGCCTGAACCTCAGGGTCAGACCCTGTTGCAAAAACCAAAAATCTTCCACTTAGAGTCTGACTGAAGGGGTTATGTGTACAGGTCAGCCAGGCTTCTGGTTAGCTCAGTCTGAGTGCTGGAAGGCAGAGAACTCTTCTTAGCATCTTAGCATTTGAAAAATGCTCCGTAAGAAACTCATTAGGGGTTTAATAAAGCTACAAACACAAGCGTGAAACATTGGGCCTCCTGTCCTCAGTTTTCATCTGTGTATTCCTACATTTCAAGTGCAGTCCCCGTGTATAATCATAGTTAGTCTGTCTTCTCCTAGCCTCAGTTCCCCCATCTGGGAAGTACAGGCTCCCAATTTCCTTCACACAGAATTGAAATGGATAGAATGAGTGAGGGGCTACAGCACACACATAAATTATAGACCATAAGTAGAATGCAAACCATGTGTGCAAAAAACTTGGAGGTTGACATCGACAGGGACTGAGTGGTATCACAGTGGCCACAGAGAGCCAGAAACGGGACTCGTGTCTTGCGGCTCCCAGACCCGTTCACCTTCTTTATCTAGATGTCAACAGTTCTGCACGCGATCCAGAAATTCTACAAACTCTATTGCCCCAATAATCAAACCCTGTTGCACAGAAGGAGTAAGAAGAATTCTTTGTCAGCATAAACTATGACTTCTGGGCTTTAAATATGTTTAGTTACTATTAGCTACTTAGCCTCGGTGATGCTGGGCCCATCTCTTAGTTCCTAAGAGAGAATCTCTTTATTCTGCACCTTGGTTTCCTTCTTTGTCTCTGTGAATTTCTGCACCAGTCGGTCCTTCTTGTTGTTTGTTTCCTGGCTGTTGAGAAGACAGTGGCCCCCCAGACTCCTCTTCTTATCATATTCTATCTCCTTGGTCAATTTCATGCCCCAATTATATCTCTAGCTTTGATTCATGCAGCTTCACTCTGAGTCCTGCCTGCACTGGCACATTCAACTATTTTCTGGTTGTTATCACTTGTGTATCTGTGGCAGAGAGAGGGGAGGTACTATCTAACCCTGCCCTTCTTGTTGGCCACAGGAGAAGACAATATTCTCTAGACTGTTCTACATCAGTTTGGGATCAAATTGACTGATTTGTGTGGGAATGGGCTGCACCAATTCTACATGCCTCTCTTAAGAGGGCAGATTCAAAACACACGAAATACTAGGGTTCCAAAGTCTGAAGTGAGGTGGTTTCCTGGGAAAGGAGTCTAAACTGCATAGAGCTCCAACAGGAGCAAGGAATTAAAGTGCAAGTCATTGAGCCTTGGAGGTAGTTCATCCTGTGGCAGAACTTGGCCTTTCTTTACAAATGTAGTGTCTCTGGGGCACCTTGAACTTTGCATCTTACTTCCCACCTTAAGTCACCAAATTTACAGCTCCAGGACCCCATCCAGATCCAGTGAATAATTGAGCCTTGTGGATTTTAACTTCTACATTTCCCTCCCTTAGAATTGCCTTTAAAAAAAAAAATTCACTTCACTGCTTCAGGCTCCTGGTATTTCTTCCCTGATTGTTGACTTGAATTAATTCAAAACAAACTAGGAAATCATCCTATTAGGATAGACAGAGAGCATGAACCCAGTGTAACAATACAGTGGATATCCGGAGGTAAGTAAATCCTCACACCATTGATGAAGGGGGTGAGGGGCTCCCCAACCTCTCTGCTCTGTGTCTAGGAGGCTCATATACAAAGCAAAAAAGGACCCCCTCACAATGCACAGACAGATCAGGGAGGCTTAATGCAATTAGCCATGGACACCCAGACACTTCTTAACTACCGTCTTCCATTTTATCTTTTCATCCACTCACAGATGCTTTTGATAAAGGGTCAGGAGGCCAGCTGCTTACTGAGTGCAGATCAAAGCTGCAGAGATAGTCTGGCAGGGGTCTTCTTGCTAAGCTTAACCTTACCTGGGAGAGTCAGTTCGCTCAAAACATTTCTAATCATCTGTGATCCCTCCTCCTGTCTCCTGCAGAGCGTGGGACTGCAGTTGACAGCTCCCCCACTCCCCTTTCCATTTACTGATGCTCCCTTTGGAAGAGTAACTCTCTTTTTTTTTTTTTAACCAACCTATATTCCCTCTCCCACAAAAAGTGAACCCCTCCTCCCCCACTTGGTCAGGCTACTTTTGTTCAGAAAAGTCCTTCCTGTGATGGCACTAGGCAGGGGTCCTTCAATCTCTTTGCTTCTGGAGCAGCTCCCCCTCTCCCTCCCCCACACCTCAGCAGGTAGTGCCTTCTAACAATCAGAGAGCTCACCTATTTGGGAAATAAGAGCAGAGCACGCAGTGGGAGCATGAGGGTCATCAGGAACTATGATGCAACTTGATGTTGAGGTAAGCGGAAGTACTTAAAGGCAAGATGAGATGACGCGGGGTACTGTGAAAGAGTCATTCTTGGCTGTGAGGGTTAACAAATTTAAGATTGAAAAGTTCCGGGCAGATGTCCTTACAGAGGTGGTGATGTAAGGCGTGTGTATGTGTGTGTGTGTGGGGGGGGGGCGTTGTGGTGGTAGCCTTTGTTCAAGGATGTGATTCTGGCAGTCTTCTGAGAACAATTCTCATAATCAGATTTACAGGAATAAGGTCCCTCCATCATAGCCTACTGGCTTTATTTTGGTAAGGGTTTGATAAAAGTGACCCCGTGTTAATTCTGATAATTCTTATATTTTCATACACTAACATACATATATACACAAACATACATATGCACACGAATACACACACGGACAGGAACAATCCCTAGGACAGAGACACACAATCCCAGGATGCTCTGCACTACACAGCATTCTGAAATCAGTGAAGCCATTCACAGGCTACACACACCTCTACACTAACATACAGTGGCCTCATCACAAGTAACAATGATACAGCCATGAGTCCCCCACCCACACTATCACAACTGCACAACACACACTGCACACACAAGAGGGAGACATAATAATCTACACAACCTCACTAATGTGTGCACGGCCCCAGGGACCCACAGCCCAACCAGCAGATGCAGGCGCAGTGACATAATCACAACCACATGTGGCTCTGTACAGATACACATATGCTTGGCGCAGTGTGCAGCATGTAGACACACTCCATTGTTACGGCACGCATGCATCCTGACCGGTGCTTGGCATGGTAGGCACCGTCAGAGTGACACACACAACCACACAAGGGTGTGCCACAGTTCCAGTATCACACAGGCACTGTCGCATTGACACATGCCAGCCCTCTGCATATACCTCTGCACACCTGTCACACGAGAGCATCCCATAATTCAAGGACTCACAGCTATTTTGTCTGAGACATATACAGCACCACACTTAGCATGCTAACAGGAACCACCACAAAAGCTATTTTCATTTTTATGTTGTAAATTTTATTTTGTTTTTGTTTTTGTTGGATTCTTCAAGATAGGGTTTCTCTGTGGCAACTCGCCTGCCTCTGCCTCTCAAGTGTTGGATTACAGTCCATAGCATTCTTTCTCAGGATGAGAAAGTTCCCATTAAAACCTGGGGTGACAGCGAGCAACGCAGAACTACGTGGAGGCGTCCGGGTTCTTGGTAGTGACTACTACAGGAAAGTCTGTCTACTGGAGACGACTGAATTTGCTTTGCTCTCACGCAGGCATTTGAGGCCCTCTCTGCACCTAAACTATTTCCTAAAGAAGCATAAAGCTCGTCACACTGGTCATTTTCACTATCGGCCTTCTGGAATTTGCCATCTGTGCTTGCCTCCTAACTCAAAGCTGGGTCCACATTTTACCCCTGTTTGAGTCTGACATCCCACGGTGACCCAGATCCCTTCTTTAGACCAACTGGCCAGACATGGACCTGCAGCCAATGATGTCACCTACGTGCCTGGCAGGGTTGTTTTGTGGCCTCTTCAAAACAGTTACAAATTAAGACCTTTCCCCCCATCCTAGACAGTTTTAAAGCAGGCTGAGTATAGGGTCTAGGGATGCAATTTTTTTTTTATTTTAAAAAAGATGAGCGTTCTCTTTAAGATCCTTCCATAATGTGTAGCCTTATGCAGTTGGAATGCCTACCTAGCATGAAGCTGGCTCCGCGCTGAATCTCATTACCTGTCACAGGGGAAGAGATACGCAGCTATCTTTCATTCCTCGAGTGCTGCCCATATGCAGAAAGGGCAAGAGCATAAAAGCTGAGAACATAAATGGCAAAGCATCCCTCTGTTTCCTTCCCTACAAAGTGCGTAGCCAGGTACTTTCCTACTTCCACAGCTTTGGGCATATTGTTCCCACGCCAGGAATCCTTCTCTTCATCCCTCCCATCCATCTTTCAAGTGGGGCTCCCTCTCAACAGGGCTCGCCCTGCTTTCTCCAGCTGCAGCTACTTCTTTGCCGTGAATCTTGACTACCACACTTAGCCACACGGCGTGTTTTATTTGTAGTCGATCGCAACCCCAGGCATGTAGCGCAGTGCCAGGCACTTAGCAGCACTGGATGGAGCGGGCTAACCATGTCATATCGCAAACTCTCTGGATCACTCCAGTTGGTTGGGGTCTCTCTAGCTTAGATTTGTGTGTATATAACAACTAAAATGCTTTTCTTTATCTTGAGGCATTATGAAGATAATAAAAATACTAGCCACTTAAAACTTATCTTTGAGACGATCTGAAGTATAAATAAGTAAGTAAGAACCAAGCCCACTGTCAGATGAGAGCTGTGTGGAGTCAGCACATAAGATTGTTTATATATAAAGGACTATCCATTATATTTGGGGATTTCGCTGTTGTGCTCCCTCCCCTTCACCAAGGAACTGTTAAAATGCTCTGCCCTATGCTTTTTGTTTTTTGTTTTTCTTTGCATTATGCAAATTTCACTAGCACTTGGCTGCTGCTTCTTCTTCTTCTTCTTCTTCTTCTTCTTGTTCTTCTTCTTCTTGTTCTTCTTGTTCTTCTTGTTCTTCTTCTTGTTCTTCTTGTTCTTGTTCTTCTTCTTGTTCTTGTTCTTGTTCTTCTTGTTCTTGTTCTTGTTCTTGTTCTTGTTCTTGTTCTTGTTCTTGTTCTTGTTCTTGTTCTTCTTCTTCTTGTTCTTCTTCTTCTTGTTCTTCTTCTTCTTGTTCTTGTTCTTCTTCTTCTTCTTCTTCTTCTTCTTCTTCTTCTTCTTCTTCTTCTTCTTCTTCTTCTTCTTCTTCTTCTTCTTTTTCATAATGCACCTGATAGTCTTGATCTCACGTCTTTCTAAGGTGTTGCTTTCCTTTTCCAGAGGTCTTAATGCTATTTGCAGAAAACACCCACTCCTTGACCTTTCTTTTGCTTTCAGATCACTCCACTTTCCCTTTTTCTGCACGGTAGAAGGTCCCTTCTCCGTGCCCTACTATCACACAAGTTGCTGCTTGGTGAAACTCTGAGCTGAGGCTTGACTCTCCATTGGGGTGCTCTTGTGGTGGCTAGAAGACTCCCATTTTTTTACCCTCTCTCAAGAAGCATGCTACAGGAGCTGTTATAGCTGAGCCTTGGTATGCTCAGCCTCCAGGGAGACCTGTTTTGTGGTGACTTTTGTGGTGCCCTTATCTCCTCTACTAGACTGTAACCTCTTGAAGATGTCAACAGTATCTCACTCCATTTGTACCCTCCAGGGCTCCTAGCAGGGTTGCATGGGATAGATGCTCATGAAGTGCTTAATGGATTGGATTGCATTAGCTATTACTTTGAGTGCACAAAAAGGGGTGCTGGAACTCTGAAGAGCCTTAATTCACCTCATGGGACTACCCGGAGATACTGTCAGACTTAGTTTATACACCCCCAGCTCTCCATGGGTAAAGTCAATGCCAATTAATGCTGAGCTTCTGCAGCCGAAAGAAAACACATTTTCACCTACAGGCTGATAAGTTCCTTCTCTGCTGTATATCTAAATGATCATAAAGCAAGAAGACCCCTGGGATTCTATTCTATTTAGGCAAAGGCAGGTGTGCTGGGGGAGCTTTGTATTTGTACACAAACACAGAAAGCGGGGCTTATTTTTGCAATTACTTGCAAAGGCTGCCCATGTTTTCCAGCATGTAAATTAGGACTTGAAGGAAAACATCTAATTGCATTTCACTCCAACTAATTGCCAACTCAAAATTTTAGATTACTGTGCACACCATACTTAATTTTTTTTGTTGCTGTTATTAATAACACACTTAGCTCAGTAAGAAGGGAAATAATGATCCGGAATTAAAGACTTGAGGGCCACCCCACTAAGAAAACTCTTTGGGTGATGTGGTAAGGAATCAATGAGAAAGGTGTCAAAATCATGGCTGAAACAGCAGACAAAGATCGCCTGGGTATTGTGCCTCTTCGCTGGTTTGCTGGTGAAGGTTAGAGAGGAAATAATAAATGGAACTTGGAGTTGTTGCTTGTGTTCTGCCACAAGGAGGGGCCATGGTTACAACCATGAATGTGTCCTTGACTTTGCATTATACTGGTAGCCTGTGTGAAAAACAAAACCCACTTAAAAGGCCTTCTTAAAACCGGTGCCTCACATGTGGAGAGAATAGTATGGTCTTTTGTGAGTGATATAAACGTACTGTGATATCCTAGTGTTATTAAATGAACATTACAAAGCATGACAGCATCATAGTCACACACACAAAATAAGGACACGCTGCAATGTTGACTGGAAATGAAAAAAGGAGCTTTGTCACATGTCATGAAAAGGTAACTGGCAGCTTCAGAATGCTCCTGTTTTGTTTTGTTTCCCCCCCCCAGCAATTGTTATTCTCCAAAGGACACAATGAACTTTTTGTCCTTCTAAACACAGAAGCAGAAAAAAAAATCCATCTTGGAAACTCAATTTAGCAATACAGGTTTGCAAATGTATTTACCATGGAGAAGACTTTATTTAAATGTAGTTATTTCTGGGTTGCTAAGTGAAGGGGCAGAAGGGAGGCTGGCTGAACTTTGGAAAAGCATAGGAATAAATGTAGTCCTGCCCATACTGTTCTTTAACAGGCACCTGATGTGCCAGGCATGGTGCTAGATGCAGCGGGTACCCCAGTGAGAAGGCTCAGCAAGATGTCTATCATTGTAAAGTTTCCAGACAGGTGGAGAGCAGATGTTACAAAAAAAATAGGCATGAGCAAATATATACCTATAAATTGTGTTCAATGCCGTGAGAGAAAGAACAGGGAGTGATTAAGACCACAAAAGTTGCATCTAATTGAAACGGGGAAGGTTTAGGAAAACCTCTCCTAAGAAATAACATTTAAGCCAAAGCCTGTGGGATGAGGAGTATTTAGTGAAAGCAGGGGAACAGATCTTTCCAGACAGATGGAAGGACAGGTGTGAAGGCCCTGCAGTTGGCACTTTGTAGGGAGTGGAAGGTAGCTCTTGGGATAGAGCTTGGTGACTGAGAGGAGGTGATTAGAAAGGAGCCAGGAAGATTGACAAAAGCAGGGCAGGGAGCTTAGCTTTTTACCTCTGAAGCAACCGAAAGCTGCTGAAGGGTGGAAGCGAGGCAGTGATGGAGCTAGTTTAAAGAAACCTCAGTGCAACGCGGGAAAGTACGGAATGAATAAAGTCCAGGGAGTCTGTTGGGAGGAAATGCCCATGGAATTGATGAAAGAATGGGTGCTTTTCCTCTTCCCTCTCTGTGGTGGTTTGAATAGGAGTAGACCCCATAGACTCATATATTTGAATACTTAAGTTCTTAGTTGGTGGAACCGAAGGATTAGGAGGTGTGGCCTCGTTGGAGGAGGCATGTCACTGGGGGTTGGCTTTTGAGGTTTCAAAAAACTCCACCATTCCTCTCTCTCTTTCTCTGCCTCCTGGTTGTGTCTCAGGATGTAAGCTCTCGTCTACCGCTCCATTTGCCATGCTCCCTGCCCAGATGGTCATGAACTCTAGCCCTCTGAAACTGTAAGCCCTAAATAAACTCTTCCTTCCATAAGTTGTTTGGTCCTCGTATGTCATGGCAGCAGTAGAAAAGTAACTAAGACACTCTCTAAGCTATCCGCTCTCATCTTCAAGTCAAACACGGTGTATCTACCCACCACCCCGGTCAGGTCGCGTCTGCGTGGGTTGCAGCACTGGGAGGCTATAAAGGGAGAGTGAAAGGCAAAGGAGGAGAAAGCTGGAATTCCCAGTCTCTGCTTGCTTAGTGAGGCATCCTCAACTGTTGGTTTGGCGTCAGCTGCTTCTGGGCAAAACCACCTGGCAGTGGCCCTGTCCATGATCCCCGATCCAACAGGATGCTTCTCCGTGCTTCACAGTTCTGCTCGGCTCCCCCCAGTTCTTGAACTCTAGAACCGTGTCTTCCTTTCTAAGTTGCCAGGCAGCTCCCTGCTCATGTTAATTTCTAGTCTGCACGATCATCCTTTGACTGGCCTTGAACTCGTCTAATACCTTTGCTTTCTTTATCATCTTTGTCTACACAGAGCTTGTACTCTACCCGAGACAATGAGTAATGACAACAACGGTTTAAATCCTAAATGGTAACCGCATTGAGGAGCACCTGGATGAGTCTGAGACAATGTTTGGAATTCTATGCGGGCTAGGTGAAGACAGTAAAGAAATGAGAGCTCTGATCTATGTGTAGTTTTCTAGAACCTTGAGCAGGATTGATTGATCTCTGGTCAAATTTAGCCCGCCTAGATTTGACCAAGGGAGACGGGGGCCATGGGTCATCTCTACGTACTGTAGAAATGCCCTGAAGGCCCTCTTAGTGGTCATGAAGTAGCCAGCAATTGGCACTCAAAGTCTCCAGCCTTGACATTCTGATTTCTAAAGCTGGGGTCTAGATTCCCTTCCTGGGACTCTGCGAGAGTAAGTCCCTAACCTAAGCCACATAAGCAAGCAGTTCTTCCTGTGTGACAAAACAATGTTTTGGCTAAGCATTTTCCTAGCTCTTGTTTCCTCTTACGGGAAGATTAGTAATGCTTCTCGCATCTCTTACTTTTAAAGCAGACCATTGCAGGTATCATTGCAGGTTTTTCTTTTCACCTCTGCTCATCTATGGGCCTCTGTCCCATCACCCCTGCCTGGAACTACTTGTCTGTGCAGGTGATCGGCTCTTCTTCTTGTTCCCTCTTGTCCGGCTGGATCATCAGAGTACTCAGGACTCTGTGAAGCCGTGGGTTATACGGAGGGACACAGTGAGACACTGGTGACTTCTTGATGTGTGGTCAAGCAGATTGGTCATCAGGATGGCAGCAAGCTGTGCTGTGTCTGTGATCTTTCCTTTGGATCTCTCAAGCTGCAGAAGAAGATTTTTGAAGTTTCTCCTTTAGCATATTTATGCATCTCCAGGCACTGGAAATAATGACCAAGAGATTAATATATATACAGATGGGTGTTATTGGACTTCTGCAATTGTTTTAAGAGCTGTGGGCCTGTGAAAATTCCCTTCCTGTTCTTCCCCTCCCTCCCTCCCTTCTCTGTCCCTTTCCTTGCTGAGCCACTCATTCAACAAGAATCCAGAGCACATAGTGAACTCTAAGTTCACTGAGCCCCCTTACTATCCTATGCTAACAGGCACAGTTATAGTGGTCTTGAGCACAGATGAATATTTTGGCCTCATAAAGCCTCTATATTCTTAAAAAGTTATCAATCGCCCCAAGGAGTGTTTGAGTCATACCTTTTAATATTTACCATATAAAGTTTAAACCTCGGTATTTAAAAATAGTCGTCCACAAAATGGTACTTTTTTGACCAAGTGTCCACAGTGGCCTGTCTGTTACCCACTCAACTTTGGGTAGATCAAATTTTTATTAGGCTTCTCTCTTCCCCTTGGGCCTGTAAAATCCAGCTTCCAAGTTGCACAATCATCGAGGTAAAGAGTATGGAACATCTCCCTTTTAACAGGTCATTCTGAGAGAATCAGTAAACCACTAAAAGAAACATTCCGTATTTAGATTTCACAGTTTCACCACCCGCTTGCCTCATGTGCCCACCCCTCTGTCTGTCATGATTTCTGAGGTTCTGCTTCAAGTTTCAGTTTAATCATGGTTTAATGGCAGCAGATCCCAACTTGTGGGTCGCAGCCCCTTTGGGGGTCGAACATTCCTTTCACAGAGGTCACTTAAGACCATCTGTGTATCAGATACTCACATTACGATTCACAGCCGTAGCAAAATCACAGTTACGAAGTAGCAATGACAATAGTTTTATGGCGGGGGAGGGTCACTCCAACATGAGGAACTGTATTAAAGGGCTGCAGCATTAGCAAGGTTGAGAACCAGTGCTCTAGAAATGCCGAATGAAAATCCCAGAAAGAAACAATTTATAAGTTTTCCATTGCGAGCTGCCCTGAATAGTATTATGAAGGCGTATAGTACCCCGCCCTCGCAGAATGGGAGGCAATAACCCAATGTATGCAGGACACAGCGCCTGCCTGTAGTTTTTAACTATCTCCATCAGACTGTGGAGGGAGGCATTGTGGTCCTGGTACTTCACGTGCTCCTTGTTGTACTGAATAATGTCCTCAGAGCACGAGAGTAGTGATGCTGGCAATATTATTACAGCATATCATTTTAATTATTCTAGTTTATGATTAGCTGTTATTGTGTCTAATTTATAATGCGCCTGATTTATAGATTAAACTTTATCATATGGAGAGTTTGATGCTCTCTGCAGTCTCAACCTTCCGTGGGGATTCTTGAGAGCTCTTCCCTTATGGGTAAAGGAAGTATTGTATGAGAAAAGGCTTTTTCTGTTGGATTTTGATTCACTCTAGGACTTCAGATCAAAACATTTTCTTTATTGCAATAGGTTATTCTTAAAACAAAATTCCTTTGTCTAAGTCTAGCTTTCTTTTTATTTGGTAGTTTCAAAGCAAGGTAAAGGGCTAGATTAGTGTAGTGGTATGGATATGCATCATTGCAAATCTTGATGCCCAGATTTCTGACGTTGTCCAGTTCCATCTGCTCTGCCTTATCGCTGTGGTTAGATACTAGAGAAAGTCTGGTCTCCTGGAGTGGGAAGAGGAGGACATAAAAGAGCCTTTGAAAGGGCTTCAGGATCCTTGGCACTATACTCCAAAGACAACTCAGCAAAGCTCCACCGTATCTTCCCCCTCCTCTCCTCCAGGTTGCCCCACAGTGGGCCCCTTCTTCCACTCAGCTGTCACTTCGAATGTCATTTCATTTGAGTCATCTCCTCTGCTCAGGAAAAACAGCTCATTTTCCATTTTAGCTTTCATTTCACATGGTCTTGTTTGGCTTCTAGTATTTACTATCATTTAAATTGTGTGTGTGTGTGTGTGTGTGTGTGTGTGTTTTCTGTTGTATTTTATGTACTAATTTATTTCTCTCTTCCTTCTAGAGTGTAAACTCCTGGAGGTCAGGGCTTTGTCCAGATGAACCCTTCTAGATTCCCAGAAGTCAGACAGTCAGTGCTCAGCAAATGTTTGCAGGCTGTGGTGCTCAGCATTCTACAGAACGGTCAGCCTTTTTCTTAGGAGTGAGGTCTGGAGATGGGGCCGTGTGGGAGTCATGGCAGAAGTTAGAAGTATGATGAGGCTGGAAAACCCATTCTAGCAAAGGGGCAGGAGGATACAATAGGCAGATGTGTGGGGCCTGTGGAGATGATGTGGCCTGTATGGGGGGGAAGGGGAGTTTTCCTGCTGTCCTCTGAGGGTCACTGGAATGAGCTGATAAAGGCAGATTAAATAAGAGAAGAGTGATGTGGATTTATTAATATAAAAAGGGGAATTTGTAACATTAGGGAATGTACAGTAATGTGACTATTGTCTTGGCACAGTTCAGCAAAGCACATATTCCTTTTTCTATAGGGGAAGAGGAGTATTGGACATGTTAGGAGAACAGTAAAAGATTTTTAAAGGAAGCTCAATGGGGTCAAAGAACACAATAGCTCCAATAAAACTTGTTAGGCTGCCGGCAGACAATGGATTAGAATGATTTCCTGTGGGATAGAACCAGAGGACAGTGGTATGTAACAGAAGTCTGTTGATAGACTTCAATGTTTCTTCTACAGCAGGGCCTTAATCTCTTCCTCCTGGCCATCGCTGTCTTGGTAAGAAGACTGAATAATTGTGCTATTCTTTTGGTGGAGCTGGTGAGGTAAATAAGGGAAATTCGCTGAAAGCCACACCCTAGCAGGAAGAAATAAGGAAGGTCAGAGCGACTTTGATTCTGAGGTAAGTTCTTAGGCCTCTAGGTATGCCAAAGCCACAGATCTTTGTGGTATAGCTTTCTAAGCCCCAATGCCAGGGTACTGAGAGTGGGTAGTACTGGGTCAAACGCAGTCCCTGGGAAGGATCTCCAGCTGAGGGAGGAAGATATTCCTCTTGGTCTCCACCCATCCTACAGAAACTTAGGTTTCATCTTGACATCTGTTGCTGGAAAGGAAGAGAAGAAAACTGAGAAAAATGAGAAGCCATCTAAGTTCATCTCTTGGCTCTTTACCTCCCACATCCTATGTCAGGTCACTTTCCTTCAGTGCCTTTCTGGAACCTGGAGTACACCCTTTGCCTTCTTAGAGTCTCAGTGCTGCTTGGTGAACAGTGGGCATCTACATGCTTACTGTCCTGTAGTGGTTAGGAAGAAGGATTGTTCCAGCTTATAGGGGGATGTATTTCTGTGCTTTACTAAGAGACAATAGAAGGTAGAGGGCAGACATCTCTAGAAAAAGATCCTAAGTTGGAAGAATATAAAATTCAAAGAACAGTCTCAAACAGCCTTGTGATCTTGCTGAGAAGCTGACAGTTTATAAGCATGGCCATTGTACATGTTCATTTACTAGTCACCATGTCGGCCGTGTGTGTGTGTGTGTGTGTGTGTGTGTGTGTGTGTGTGTGTGTGTATGTGTGTGTGTGTGTGTGTGTATGTGTATGTGTGTGTATATGTGTGTGTGTGTGTATGTGTGTGTATATGTGTGTGTGTGTATGTGTGTGTATATGTGTGTGTGTGTATATGTGTGTGTGTGTATGTATGTGTATGTGTATGTGTGTGTGTGTATGTGTATGTGTGTGTATGTGTGTGTGTATGTGTGTGTGTGTGTATGTGTGTGTATGTGTATGTGTGTGTGTATGTGTGTGTGTGTGTGTGTATGTGTGTGTGTGTGTGTATGTGTATGTGTGTGTATGTGTGTGTGTATGTGTGTGTGTATATGTGTGTGTGTGTTTTACCTTATTTTTATTTTTTTTAATATTTTCAACTCTTGTAGTATTTAACAATTACAATGGAGATTGTAGAGAATTATATGGCCAGAGATAATTATAACACAAAGTTTTATTCAAGGATCAAAGACTCAATG
Source organism: Cricetomys ansorgei (assembly GCA_026225945.1). Classification (NCBI taxonomy): domain Eukaryota; kingdom Metazoa; phylum Chordata; class Mammalia; order Rodentia; family Nesomyidae; genus Cricetomys; species Cricetomys ansorgei. The sequence continues at coordinate 12,606,532 of JAMJFZ010000320.1, forward strand.
ATATTCTGTGGTAGACAGAATAAAATAACCTCTACTGACCCTTGACCCTGAACAGCTCTTTCCTGTTGAGTGTAGGTGGAGCCTGGGGATGGGATATCCATCTTCCGATTGCGTAATGCCATATGGGTAGGAAGTGCTTTGCCTCTATGATGCATGTCTCTAATTATCTCAGCTAATCAAAGGAGACATTATTGGTTAGACCTGACCTAACTTAGGGATCCCTTCAAAGGAGGGCTTCAGGTGGCATCTAGGACATGAAAGTGGTTCCCAGATGGCAGCCAACAAAAGCACTGGAGCTTCAGTCATACAACTGCCAGCAGTTCAGTTTCGAACAAAACCCCCAAGCTCCAGAAAGGAGCCCAGTTCAGCGGAGTCTGTGATTTCTCCCCACAATCCTCAGCTGAGCCATCCCTGGCTTTCTGATCTACAGAAGTGGGGGAGACAATAAGCGGGTGTAATTTTAAGTTGCTGATTATGTTGGACTATATTACATGGCAATGGGAGCCTAGTACAGAGCCCAAAAAACGTTTGTATGTTTAATTGCCCATCTTAGCTGAACTTTGGAGCCTTCCTGTGATTATGGATCACAACAGTAATACAAGAAGGCAGGCTAATGGAGAAAACAATTTGGCAGTGTCACCATACAGTGGCCCACAGGTTGTCCTCCAAGTGACTCACTGTTACTGTTTCTACGAGTCACACGGGAGAACCATTACCACAATTTCCCTTTTTAATAATAAAATACTATCCATTCTTTCCTCTCCAAACAGTATATAAGTGCTTTCAAAACGCTCTAATCCTTTCCATATGTTTTTCCTATGTATACCTCCACCACCTTGGCCTAAGTTTTATGTTCTCAGTGCTTGGACTGTCTGCTGGCTTGTCTTCTTTTTTCTCTTATGCACACCTTTGTCCACACAGTGGTCAACATGATCTTCAGAGAAAAAAACAAAGCAAAACAAAAAAACCCGAAAAACAAAAAAAAACAGAAACACTTACATGGCTACACGGTGTCATTTCCCTCCTGCAGGCTTCTCACAGACCAAATGTGTATGTCCCCATGAAATTCACATGTGGAAGCCCCAGTTTCCTCTGTCAGTGTGTTTGGAAATAAGGTCTGTGTGAGGGCAGTTTGCATCAAATGACGTCACAGGGTAGGGTCACATCAGATGCTGTGTGTCCGTACAAGAAGAGGGCTCAGATAGCTGCTTCTCTCTTTGTGTATTTACCAAGGAGGACGCCCCCACTGGCCATTGAACTTGACCATGGACTTTCTCAGCTCCAGACTAGAGACATGACTGTGTGTTGTTTAGGCCACTCAGGATTTGGCATCTTGTTACAGCCTGCTGAGCTCAAGAGTGCGGTTTTCCATCACCCCTGGGATGAAATCGAAGCCGTCCATCACGACTCGCTGTCAGCCTGTCTACCCTGCTCACATCAGCTTCGCCTCAGGTTGTACAGCGATGTCAGGCTCCGTTCCATGCAGCCTTCACTTCCAGTGAGTGGTCTCCTCTTGGTACATCCAGTCCTCTTAGTGCTTTAGCTCAAATGTTTGTCCCTTGCAGAGGCCCTCTCTTACTGGATGCCTGCTTCCTCCTCTTGTTCTCCATCACTGCCTGTGATATACCCTTAGGGTTGTTTCCTTCTCAGCTGACTCCTGCGCTGGATTGTAGATTCCTGGTGGGAAGCGTGTGTCTCCTTGCGAACTATTATATATCAGCTGACCACCTTACCCCCCCGGTGCACAACACCTGTTTGTGACATGGGTAGAGCTGCCATATTTTTATTTTATTTTTTAAAATGAGTACATAAAATAATAAATTCCTATACGCATTCTGATCTTGTTCTTCCCGTTCCTTGCTCCTCCGAATGCCTGCTCTCTTCCTGCAGGTCCCTCTCCTCCCTCCAGTGTCTTCCTTCTGCTGTCATATGCGTTCTGCTCATTCCTTTCCCAGTTCCCTGACGTTTCCTTAAGACGTGTCTCCATTTCATGGCTCTCGTTCCAGTTTCTTGGCATACACCCCACCTGCACATATACATACATATAAAAATTAAAACCTAGGATCTACCTATGGGAGAAAACATGCAATGTTTATCTTTCGGGGTCTGGCTTGATTCACTTAATATAATAATCTGCAGTTGTATAGTTTCCCTACAACGACTGAATAAAACTCCATTACGTATATGGACCACATTTCTTTATCTCTTCATCTGTCGATGGGCACATAGGTTGGTCCCACTTCCTGGCTATTATGAATAGTACTGCCGTAAACATGGGAGTGTGTTTCTGTGGCAGGATTTGGAGTTCTTTGGGTATATCCTCAGCGTTGGTACAGCTGGGTCATATGGCAGTTTTACCTTTGAGGAACTTCCGAGGTGATTTCCATAGTGGCTGTAACTTTTTTTTCTAATTCGGCAGGGAATAAGGCCTCATCTTTTCTCATATGCTTATTTGCTTCCTTGACGTTAGATATTCTGACTGAGGTAAGGTGGGATGGAATCTCAGAAGAGTTTTAATTTATATTTTTTTCTGGTGGTTAATCGGAGAAATCTTACAGAAAAATCATCTTGGCCACCATTTGCTTTTTCTTTTGAGAACAGCCTGTTCAGTTCATTGGCCCATTTACTGATGGGGAGATTCATTGTGCTTTGATGTTTATTTTTTTTGCATTTCATTTTTTTCTACCCTTGTCTGGAGTATAATGGGTAAAATAGTTCTCTCATTCTGTAGTCTGTCCAATGAGCTGACATTTGAGTAAAGCCAACTCTTGCTATATTCTGCAAAGGCTCATGGAGCCAGCCGTCTGCATTCTGTACCCAGATCATCCTATCAGTGAGTGACTGGAGGCTTTGGGGCTCACTTATGACAGTGACTAGGATTCCAGGACTCTGGAAGTTGATTCAGAAGAAAGCATATGTTCTAAGAACATGCATTAAGTCTTTTTTGTTTGTTTGTTTGTTTCTGTGGGTTTTTGTGAGTGCAGAGTTCCCGAGGGAGCGAACAGTGCAGAGTCACCAACCTAAGAAACAGACTCTGGGGAAATCCTCCATGATTCAAATCCATTTATTGTAGAGGGAAAACAGGTTTTTATGGAGAAGGTAGAACAGTGCACAAGGGAGAAGCCCAATAGCACATTGGTCTATGCTTACTAGACACTTCAATCAGCTTACCTAAAGCTTGTTAATCAGAGAGGCATGAGTAAAGGTCAGTAAAGGCCCAATAGCCAATATTGGTGAACAAGGTTTTCATAAAGGCAGAGAAAGTGGATACTGTTCTGGCAGGCTTTTCAACTAGTCTACTGAGGACCCACCATATAAAGGGCCACACACGCATGTGCTACAGGACAAGGTACTGGCCCAGAGCAGGTACTGAAGCCTGCCTCTCTATCCTGCCATCATGATCCAGTAGCTACCAACATATTTCTGAGACAGGTTCGCATGAATACCAGGTTGTTCCTCCTGCCTCCACCTCTCAAATACTGGGGTTATATGCATGTTACCATGCTTGCTATATGTTAGGCTTGTACTCTACCAACTGAGCTACATCTGGCCCAATTGCTCATTTTTAAGACAGTGGATGGCATGGTAGCTTTCCAAATAGTTTAGTCACCTCCACAGAGAGGTTAGGATATACAGAACCAGCGAGACAACATTAACAGTGGGTAGTTTCTTATTCCATGGTGATTTCTTTGAAAATGATGCTAATAACATGGTATAAAGATATTGTAGTGAAATGTTTTTCATTTATCTCCCTTTCTCTTCCATTTTCCCAAGCCAGTTCTTATGGCCTTGAGTAAGAATGCTACTGTGTTTTTAAAAATAACCCTTCATTTTCGTGTTCCCCAATTAATGCTCCTTGAAATTTTGAAAAGTACTCCTGAAAATTCATTTCTCATTGAATATATTGAAAAAAAAGGCTTGAAATTGTGAAGTTTTGTCAATATATGAAAATGGGAAAAGTTGTGACGGGATAAGATTTCCAAATTTGGGTACATGTGAATCGTGTTTTAATATTTTACTAAATTGCTTACACTACGAGTCTGAATACAGAAACAGTGGATTTATTCATGCTGGAAGCCCCACTATCTGATATCTAATGAACGAAACGGGGTCTGCTGGGCTCTCCTGTAGGGAAAGATGTGCTCTCTCCTCTAAATCGCAGTAGAGACCTGCCCCTTCTCTTCCCTTAGTTATTCAGGATTCTCTTTGGCAGGCTTCTTTCTTACCAGAAATTTCTGCGTTGCAACGATTAGGGCCCTGCTTTAACTGTGTCATGCCCACTGACACACGTAGCATGAATACTGCCTTCAGAGCTCTGAATGCCATTTCTCTGTCTCCACAGGTCAATCTAAATCCTACCTTTCCACTAGGCCTTCTCTGCCCGCAACTGCCCTACTTTGGATGTCAAGCTTAGTGCCTATATGGGGCCAGAGAACAGCTTTGCGATTTGGGCCAACGTGGACTGTGGAATATGGAGAGGACTGTATACAGAAAGTTTTTCATTCACCTAATACTAAATTGTTCCAAAAAAACTCCATCACCTGAGTGTGAACCTCAATGGTGCAGTCACTAGAACTAAGCACCCACCACTTACTGTTCGTTCTGGTGGTTTAAGTTTCTGGGGCCTCTAGAAATGGGTGATTTTCTCAGCTACGCTAGTGACCCTGAAGAGAAAGGATTCCGCTCTCCATGTCTGTTGCCCGGTGGCTGTCCCGATGCTACCGTATGCATGTAGCAGATGTATGATGATTTGTGTTCACCGGAGGCCTGATCGACATGTCAGTGCACAGGAGTGCACGCTGCATGGGTGCGCGAGTGCACAATGGCCACTCTGGCTTGCTGCAGTACAACTTTCCCCGGAGCGTGTGCTGCTTAACGAGGGACTGCTGGGTAAAGCGTTCCATGGCCAGATCATTTTGGGAAAAGCTGACTTTAGCAAGGTTAAAGTTTAATGTTTTCCTTTACTGCAGGTTTTTTTTTAATAGCCTGAAAATGTTAATGAGTGCTATATGCATTTTTAAAAGGGAGAATGAAAAAAGATGGTGATCGTCAATCCCAACCCGCTGCGTCTTAAAAGTACATTTCTATCCTCTGGTTTCTCCTCAGATCCTGTAAGCTCTTTGCTTTTTTTCCCAAAAGCACATTTCTCAGATTCTCTCAGAATTATGGTCTTGGGTGAGAATTCTGTTTTATCAACCCCTCGGGTTCATATGGAATTCGGAGAGTGCAAGCGAGAGTCAGGCTGTTTTCTTCAGTATTGTTGATGCTGAAAGAGGTGTCATTGTTTGTAGACAGTTTGAGCTTTGTCATGAGATGGTAGTGCCGGCTTCCAGACTTCTGTGTGCAGCTATGGTGAGGGGCCCTTGAGCTGAACAGCTCAGGGGAGTCTCTAACTTCTGTCTCTCCAATATTGCAATTGCTGTCTCTCATATTAAAGGTCTTTTCTGTTTGCAACATTTGGAATGGGTTCTGTCGCCTGCACTGCAGCAGAAGGATCCAAGGGACACAGACTGTGGGATGGTTCTGTTTTTGTGTCATAACTCGAGGTCATGGTTCTTTAGAACAAATTTGGGAAAATTGCCTATGGAAAGAACACTGAAATCAATATTAGAAGATCTGAGCCGGAGCCATGGGCTCACTTACTAGGTTGGGGAGGCGGCATTCCCTGTGAGTCTTGAGCTTCTTTTCCTTATTTGAAATCTAAGGACAATAATTCCTGCCCCGCAGACCTCACAGGGTTGTCAGGAGAATCAAACGGGATGATGAATGTGAAAGTGGTCTGGAAACTGTAAATTGTTATAGGAATGCGAGGCACGGCCATTAGTCATGCTGCCATCTATGAAAATGAATGTTAGATTCATAATGCAGGGGCATCATTCTCATAAGGATTGCCAGTGTTGTCTGTGCTTCCTGGAGAACACTGGTGGTTTGATAGATTAATCGGTTGGGAACGAAAATACCACCAGCCTTGCCGAATAGACAACGAACCTGAAGGAACATTCCACTGCTCCCAAGGTGGCCTCTTTGGAACAGAGGCTTCTCTTTCCTCCCTATCTTTTCCAGATTAAAGCCTTTGGGGGAAGAAAGTCTCCTAATGGAATCTTTTACATCTTCAAAACGGACTGAAGGAAATACGGCAAAAAAAAAAAAAAAATTCCTTCATTCGATTTTCAGTTGGAGAGATGGGTCCTTTCATCAGCAGATGGGAGTACACACAGCCCCTACAGTCTGCGCCAGTAATCTCCAAAACCCGATTTACATAAATTTAACTTTGTAATCTTGTGGTTATATGACTGCATTAAAATGACAAATAGCGTGACACATGATGGTGTGCTTTCCTGTGTTGATATCGTGGCTGCGTGTTGAACCAACAGCTGCTCAAGTGGAGGTGACTCTCACTTGCCAGCCTTCCCTTCCTGGGGACTTGAATATTCAGGGGCCGCCCCTAATCTGAGAGAAGGAAGACGACTTATTTAGTTCAAACCTCTCCTTTTTATCACAATATAAAACCATGTGCAGGTACGTATCTCTTTGCAATAAACAAAATAGCCACCGCTATCAGATTTGAGGTAGTAGTGATATCTATGCCCCATCTAAACATCTTGAGTGTAGTGGACACAATTAACGTCTGTTTGGGAAGGAGTAAATTGAATCTTGTTTTGGCTTTGTAGATTTTAATCATGCCACCAATAATATTTGGGTAGTTAGTAAAAGGTGATTGAAGATGAACTAGCAGATGTAGGTGAGGTGTTTGGACTCAAACTATGTCTCTTCTTTGTTACTTTTTTCTTCCTTTTTCATTATTCTCCTCTCTTCCTTTATTTCACCCATCCCTCTTTGCAATAGGGGGTGCCTCTTATGTCCCAGATATGCTCAAGCCATAAAGAATAGAGTATCTGATACTCTCTCATAGTAGGCTGACAGTTCTGTCTCCCAATCCCCCTGGCCTGTCTGCTGGATCTCAAATTTCTAGACTCCATGAGGATGGGACCTGGTCCACACTGCACACTGCTGTATTTTTCATGACTAGATAGTGTTCTGCGCATAGCTTCTGCCTAATAAGTATTTATTAAACTACTCAGTCTCTTTTAGGGTTGTTACTTCTCATCTGTCTACTGTAGCCTACATCATGTTTGACTCCTGCTGCTCCCCACTCTGCCCTCCACTTGTCAAAGAGGCAACTTCAGCTGATTCTAATGCACTGATGGTCACATGGTCACAGTGTGTCCCAGTACAAGAGCCCCACAGCCTGAGCTAAGGAGTCTTCCAGATTTGGAAGGATAAAGCTCTTTATGGGTTTATAGTTGGTTTAGGGAGTAGGAATATGTGTATGACTAGAGGAATAATTATACTAGTCAAGAAAAATTAAGAGCTGTAAGGAAGTTGCGGAAGTTCCATAAAGGGAATAAATAATGGGAACCTAGGAGGATGGGGAAAACCAAGAAGAAATGGAATTTGAAGCAGCTCTTCAGAAACAGCTAGAGTTTAAATAAGCAGAGAGAGGGTAAGGAGATAAGGAAAAACCCTGGCAATTTTAAGATTAGAACTTTCAGAGGCAATGAGGGAGAAATAGAAACCAGACCTCTAGAGAGACACATGAATGCGAGACTGAGGAGGAAAATGTAACCTTTTCCCCACAAAGGTTTATTGAAAGCATGAGAAATAAGGGGGCAAAGCTCATAGGTGTTGATGGGTCATCTTCTCACCGTGCTACTGTATTCAGCCAATATATGCTTTTGCATGAATTTCGGGTGGAGATTTTATCCACCGTTAATACTCTCTTCTTCAATTTCTATATTTTAAATTTCTAATACAATGTTTCCTCTCCATCCCTGAGCAAGTAGCTTAAGCTTTCCTCCAGCTTAAAAACTATCACTCACATCCATGAGTGTACCGGCAGCATGAATTGTGAGTTTTATGTGGGCTCTTCTCCCTCCATGCATGTTTTAGATCTGCAATTTCCCAGGCCTCTTCCTAGTTCTTTTTCCAACATGGACCATTTATATGTAGGGTAGTCCTGCAGACTTAGGCTTCTAAAATTAAGATAAATTAAGATAAATATCTAAGAATCATCAGCATGCCAGGGGAAAGGGAACATGTTAGGGAGAATGTGGAGAAGAGCCAGCCTGAGACAAGGAAAATTTGAAGGGTGGGCAGAGCAGGATCTGGGCTGCGGAGGAAATTGAAACAAAGGATTCTGGGTAGCCAGGGAAGAGTGTGAGGCTGGTGAAATGGTACTCCAGGAAGAAGAGATTTTAGCAAAGGATGCTACAAGCTTTTTAAACAACTTAAGGACTAGGAAGAGCCTGTTGAAAATGGAAAAAGCTCACTAGGAAAGGCAGCATTTAAATGATAGAGAAGATGCTAGGTTTGCATGGACTTGTAGTGGATGTAGTATAGAGTTAGCAGAATCAGCTCATGTGGACAGCCCTCTTTTGTGCTATTCTGTGAGGAAAGAGAAGAATAGTGTGGTAGAAGGAGGAGGATGTTTGACTTCAGCTGAGAGGAACTTGCTGTAGGCAGAGCAAAAGGTAAAAAGCTATTAATTTTATATGTCACCAAGTTCACAGCTAGTCAATAGAAACAGACAGGACCGCGTGGAGACCTACATTCAGGAAAGCGGAGTCTGTGAGATTCCAAGTTTCCTTGCGTTGTGGGTTCATTTCTATTCTTTAAGTTTAATATATGTGTGGTGTTTCATTTCATCTCCTCACAGCGGTACATCATAATTTAATTTTTTCCGTGATGTAGGTATAAATAGAGATGCCAAGGCATATTTATGCATACAAGGTCATCACTAGGTACATGCACTAAATATTAATATTCCAATATCCTCTTCTCAGCTCGTGAGTCAAGGAAAAAATGCATTTTTCATAGCAATGATTTTTTTTTTTTCTGAAGCACAAGGCTGTGGGGGCTCTCTGTTTTCACAGAAAACAACAAGGTTATTATTACATTTTTCTGCAAGGGAAAAAAAAACATTATTTAGAAAACATGGTTAGCAAGGAGTAATGTTCTGCGTTTTATGTTTGATCAGGTCAGGATCCCCAAGCCAACAGATCTAGATGTGTCTGATGCTAATGGAAACCCTATGTGGCTAGATTTATTTTCTCATTTGCTATTCATGTTCTTGCTCCTCAGAGGGGCTTTCAGGGAACCCTATGTTCATGGATATCGGTTGATGAGTGGCTTCATCACTGACTCTGGAGAAAGCCTGATGACCTAAATCTGGGAAAAATCAGAGCACTGAATTGCCTTATCTATAATGACTGACATCTATGTTCTTTTGAGATCTAATCTAGGCTCTACTTGGGCACTGGGTGGAATAGTGGTGAAGGAACTCTGCAGCTGTAAGAGCTGAAGGGAGCTTAGAGCTACCATCTTGTTTCTACAAAGAAGCGCCAACCTGTGGATCGAGTTAGCGCGGAGGAGCGTGGTGTCAGATGGCCACTAAGGGCCTTACTCTTGGACGCACTGGTGAAGTGCTTGCTTCTAAACGCATTTGAAGGATTGTCCTGAATGCTTTATTCATACAAGTCAACAAACAGCGTTTTGAGTTGCATTTCTGCTCCGTGCTGTTGCAAACGCCTTAGCAGAGTCAGATAACTGATTGTTGCCACATTTGTGCACGCAGCCTCATGCAATTCCTCATGTAGTTCCCTCTGGGTAAAACCTGTTAACTTCATTTCATAGATGAAGGTCACAAAACTGCTAAGTCATGATTGGAAATGATTACGTTTTGTGCTGATTCATTGCACCATCATTAGTTTCTAGATGGTGGCTTCGAAGGAATGTAGGGTTTGGGAATTGAACACTTGCTTTGCCCTGCTGAATTTACCATTAAGGCAATGATGACAGCATTCAGTCCTGCTCTTGGTTCTCAGTGTGCTTTATTTATGCATTTTATGTCCTTTAGTTCTTCTCCCTTAACATGGATTAGCAATTCCTTTCTAGGATCATATTAAAGCCAATAGGCCCAAGGGACAAGTATTAACATGATGTATGTCCTCAACTTTAAATATTTCTTTCCGAGCCTGCCTGCCTATTGATTTGACTTTAATGTACCTTATTTGCAGGTAAAGTAAATGAAGACTCAGCACTAGTATGTATTACCTGTTCAATACACATCTGTGGAATGATTGCTTGAGCACCTATAGTATGCATCAAAATATTTGCCTTTGGTCCTCAGGAATGATTCCCTTGCCAATCTTTCTGAGCCATTCATCTCTCCGTGGACTGGCATCCATGCCTTTAGCTTTTCTTTTGAGTGTCAAACAATGAGAGTGACAGTGTGTTCATGCAAGTTGATTTCGGAAGGCCTGGCTACAAGGTTCCTCTTTCCTTATTTAGTAGTTGTTTATCTCAGCCTAGTTATTTACTTTTTCTGGGGGCTGTTCTTCAAATTTTGTTTTGAGAAATAATGGCTATGAAGCCTTCACTAAATTATTTATTATCGAGACATTATATATACTCATGGAAAGGAAAGGAAGAAAGGACTAGGCTTTGCTTTATCCGAGTAACAGATCAAGGGGCATCAATGCGTCTGAATAACTGAGAAGTACAGAGGAAGATAAAAGGGACATGCGGCAGGAAAGCTCTCCTCCAACCCCTGGTGCTTCTCAGACCTTCACCTCACTCTCTTCTCTACAGATATCACCACCACCTTCTTGTGGGCTTAGCTAGTATTTGCTTATATTAATGTGTGGGAATGTGGGATTATGGAGCAGGGGGTTGCCTAGAGGGGATGTGGGAGACAGAGTCACCAGCCCAAGAAACCAGACTAGGAAGACCAGCATCAGGGGCAGATGTGCTTTATTGCAGAAGAGGCAGGGTGTTTTATAGAGGAAGCAGGGCGTTGCATAAGGGAGAGGTCCAATTGCTTTGTTCCACGCCTAGTAAGCATGGACCTACCCAAGGCTAGCTATTGAGGTGGGGGTGGAGTGGCTTCCCTGGGGATCAGGGAGACTTTCAAGAAGACTGGGGTGGGAGTAGGGGTGGGAGTGGCCACTGCCCCTGGTAGGGTTTTCCACAGGGACTCCACAGTTCAGCCAGGATCCACCATTTAAGGCCACAAGACGGGTCGAGGGCCGGGTAGTCACTTTGCCAAAGGAGTCAGGGTCCGTATTCTCACTCATCCCCACACAAGTCCTCCAGCTCCCAAAGGTGTCACCAGCATTAATGGGAGGGAGTAAGGTTGGTGAAGGAGAGCAAGACTCTTGAGCATAGACTGGGAAGAGGTCTGAGAACTTCAAGTAGAGCACCTGCAGCAATATCCAGGGTCTGGATGAGGAGCATCTTTCTTGTATCTATTTTCCATTATTCTTATCTGGTCTCAAGATACCTTGTTACAGAGGCCACATTAAATATCTCCTATATTTCTTCCACGCAATGAGATATTCCCAACACAAAAATGCTGGTGACTTCACTACCTTAGCGTTCCAAGAGTGCAGAGATTAAGGCACCCGGAGTCTCGTGCAGTTCTGGGGAACTGTGTCCACCTTTCACTCCGAGTACACTGTGATGCCCTGACTTGTCAGATCGCCGTATCCGTACTCCTCCCCACCCGCCTTGCTCCATAAGCCCTAATTGGCTATACACTTAGAAGTTTAAGTAGCTAGCAAGCAAATAAACACTTTAAGTGCATAATAGATGCAGAGGCTATGGGCCCAGCCACTCCAGAGAGAGCCCTCGTAGTCCCATTGTTCATCTGTTCCCGTGACGTGCACCCGTATGACTTTGGCATGGGCTTGGGGACAGTGTGTGAGAGTCTAGGTTGAAGCACAGCTTCAGCTTTTGTTCAGTTTGGGTAGATTCTTTTCTTCTCACCCGCGAAAAGAAAGGATTCTGGGCACATTCGGAAGCCGCCCTTGCCCTTTGGTGAGCGTATTAAGTACAGATGCCAAGAACTCGACCCGGATCAAAGATCACAGACCTAATTTGCAAGGATTATAAAGTAGGCAGCAGAAAGACAGCTAAAGGTCTTTAGAGTTTTGTGTTAAAAAAAAAAATAACAGAGATTTTGTAGACAGTGTAATCTGACGGATGAGATCCGTGTATAGACATATATTAGCCTCCTTTTAGAGTTGTGTAAAGGTGTCTTGGCTTGCATTCGAGACCTTCTAAAGCGCAGCATGAGCTTTAGGCTATATGTAAACATCTAATACCCAAGGACATGAAAAAGAGGAAAGAGTCCTAAAAGCTTAAGATAGGTTCAAGGCTAAAGATATTTCTTGACTTTTCAGGGGTCCAGCTGAAGGTCAGTCAGCCTAAACAATGTTGAAGCACAGGGAGTTTTCATCCCTGTTCTCCAGTGTAAGCATTTTGCTCTTTTCTTATAATATGTGGGATTGCAAAGCATGTTTTTCTTTGTTGTTAGACATAAGATAGAAAAGACACAGGACTGGATTGCAGTTTGGGCCTTCATTGTTAGAATGAAGGTATGGACAGGATCCTAGAGCAGGGCTTTCTTCCTTTTGTGGGAAGACAGACAGAAATGACTGTCCAGTGAATGGCCCCAAGACCTCAGTTCATGCCTCTCTGTGCAGCAAAAGTCAGGCTTAGTGGCCGGGATGTTCAAACTGTGTATTCTAATTTCTGTCCCTTGGCTGGTTTGGGGGCAATAACCTTTAAGGTCTTAGGATATCCTGCTTGGTAAGAAAGTCTTGGCTAAGCAGTGGCTATGAACCACACTGGAGGGTTTAAAGTGGAAATGCAGGAGGGGAGCTTGGGCCATTGTGTCCTTCTGGGCTTTGGATGTGCAGGAGGCTGAGTCACCCAATCTGTCACGTGTGTACTCCATGTCTGCTGGGACAGGAAGGCCTGCAGACCCTCTTTGGTTTTTACTTCCTACACCTTTGGCTCAACATCGCTCTCCTTCCTGTGGGAGGGGCTGTCTTTGCAGTTATCACTGCATTGTGAGTGTGTGTGGCCAACAATGCCTGTGAACAACCGACTGTTATCTACTCTCAAACTATTCGAATATTTGCCCTGTCCCCAGGCCCATCCCCTGACAATGCTTTTCAATGGGAGAGCAGAAGCCGGACCTCCCTTTTCTGGAACATGGCCCATGGCAGATGTTACCAAATTGCAGTCCAAGGGTACCTCTGAGTGAGACGCTGAAAGACGGGGAAAACCACTAACTTATTCTTGTGTGGTGTCTGCCTGTAAGTACGCGTGGCCTGTTGAAAGTGGCAGCTTTCAAAAAGTCATTAAGCTGCCACTTGGAGGAGAAATGCATGACCTTTCTGTGGCCTGTGCATCGTGTTTCTGTAGGTAGGTGTCAATCATTATTGGACTCATTAAAATCATCCTGAAAACAAATGTCAATTTTCCTCCCTGTCGTCTCCACAGACATACATTAGACTTAGACTCTGATGCCAAGGAATTTAATATATCTGTCCTGTCTCTGCTGGAGGAGGAGGACAGATATATTAAAAACAAACAACAAGGCCGACAAAACTTCCCAGGTGACACTGATGCACAGCCAGCACCGAGAACCAAATTCTTTATCTTCCTCCCACGGTATATCTGATACCTACCCTGATTCTGAGACGTGGTGGGCTGGTGGGAGAATAAGCCAGGAAGGTCCAGCTGAAGTGGCGAGAGGAAGCTGGAAAGGCAAGCAACAGTCCAAGGAAAGCCACGAAGGACAGGATAGCGAGGGTGATTCCCCAGGGTCAGTTCGGGCAGCTCTCAGCGACTCAGGATTCTGCCTTCACCCAGCTCTTTATTCCTGTTGTAAGCAAGTGCTGCCACATTGGATGTGGACCATCTCCTCTCTCGGTTCTTCCGTGTCGTCTTCTGGCTCTCTCATCCAATTCCCATCTCTCCGTCCCCTTGAACCGTAGTTCCACTCAGGAATAGGACTGGCCTGACTCAACGCGGCTATTCCAAAGGCTGCTTATTAATTCTGCACTCTCTTTGCTCCCACGTTAAACTACCTTTCTGTAGTAAACTTATTCCCGAGGTGAGTCCACGGAGTCGACGTTTCGTGTATGTCCTCTGCTTCTCGCACACTCCGCACATAGAATTGCATATGCATTTCTTCGGAAAACTTTTTTAACATCTGAATCCAATCAAGTCACATGCACTCAGTAGCCCTTTTGAAATCACATTTAAAAGTTATTTGACTCAAGTTTCCCCCCCCCATGAAATGATAATGCAAAAGTAAGTCTTCATATAAATGCAAAATAGGGTTATTTTTAAATTATAGTAACTTAAAGGTTTAAAGGAAAAGTACAGTAGCAGCTTGTCTGAGCGGGGGCTCACTGATACATGCACATACATAAAGTCCCAAATGGCTTTCAAAACCTGTAGATGAAACGCAGGTGTCTTTGGATGCACAGATGTCTCTTCTACCCCTGAGAATGTTGTAGGCACAGCTGGTTTTTTAAAAAAAACGAACAAGAGGCTGGGAGCTAAGGGATGGGGCAGGCATTAAAGCAAATGGGAAGACGAGGATTAACTCCTGTAATGCAGTGATTTCTTCTCTGCTTAATCCTTACGTTTCCACGCAGTTAACAAGGGGGAGGAGCTGAGCCTACAGCAGTTCTGGCTCCATGTTCGTGGCCTTTTCCAACTTTCCACAACTACCCTCAGCAGCATTTGTTAGTCTGAGATTTTTTCTGTATAACAGACCGTTAACCCTTCCTACTATTGCAGGTCCCTCTAAACCAACAGGTCAAAATCAGAACATATCTTTTTTTTTTTTTTCTTGGTCCTCAAATGTCCTTTCTCTTCTGACATGGCTGCTAGCTCTGTACTAACTCAGGTGTTCAGCATGTACACCCCAGGTCATAGATGGTGCTTCCCTTTCTTTCCTAAGAGCTCATACGCGATTCTTACAGATTTTGCTCCCACAATGCTTCTCTGTTCTTTTTCTTTGCTGCTACTGCAATCCGATCTAAACTCAAGACTTCACAAATTTTGTTGCTTGTACAACTAGTTCCTGACTGGTCTCTTGGCTTCCCAGTCCCCTTCTTATTGCAATTTATTGTTTACAGTAGAGAAACAGTATTTCTATTCTCATTCCTTTCCCCTCTCTCCCTAGTGCTGAGGATCAAATCCAGGGCAAATGCCCTGCTACGGATCTTCATCTAAGGCCTTCTGTTCCTCTTATATATGGACAAGCCTTTCCTCCTTGTACTTCAGAAAATTTTATTTCTCCTGTGAAATTGGTCCAAAATATCCCTCATTCCATTCTTGTAAGCTGCATTAGTTACTTTTCTGTTGCTGTGATAGAATATCATGACCAAAAGCAGCTTAGAGGAGAAAGGCTTTACCTTATATTATGGTTCTAGAGGGGAGAGAGGTGAGAAAGTCATGAGAACAGGAGCATGAGGCTTACCTGACAGTCAGGAACCACAGAGATCACATTCCGTCTACACACAGGAAGGAGATGGGGGCACAGTCTATAAAACCTCAAAGTCTTTCCCCATGATGTGTTTCTTCTGGGAAAGCTCCACCCCTTAAAGGTTCTATAACCTTCTCAAACTGTTCTATCACCAGGGACCAAGATTTCAAATACATGAGCCTATGAGGGACAATTCTTATTCAAAACACTACATAGAGTGATTATATTGATACCATTAGCTAAATAATCTTTTTATGTCCATGAGGTTTGTCCTGTAACTTGATGGCTTCTTCTCCTACTCACACTGGATTTAATGATTATTTGCTTTGGCCAATGGGTTAGTAACAAACTTGATAGAAGCATGGACCTGACAAAACTGTTAATTTCTTCATTCATTTAACCTCTCCATTTTCTCTGTGGATGTGTCCAGAGGACCCTGCTGGAGACTCTCTCTAACTCTTCTTGTGCCATGCATCCCATCATGGGGAATTACAGTTCCATGACCTCATTCAATCTTAATTTTCCCCCAAAAACACTCCAAAATATCACCAGCATAGGAATTTGAATGGTAAGTTTCCAACACCCAACTTTTTGGGGGGCACATTTAAGCCACAACACTCAATGGGCTTTTTTTTCTTACTTATGAAACATCTAAGTAGTACCTGTATCACTTATTGACTGTGGCCTGCCCATTGTATACCCAGCAGACATTTAGTGAATTCATTTACCATTTCTCAGCCAGCCCTGTTTTCTTCCTCTTTGAGCTTTCTAAAACATTAGTCATCCCTGTCTCCAATCTCCCCGGTCCCAGAATTGGTACAATATTTGCTGCATATTGACATACTCGGACACTGACTAATGGCATCATCTAGGGAAGAGCAAGTATGTTCATGAACTTCATTTCTTTTCAGCTTTCCATTGCCAAGGCTAATTGCTTGTTTAAGTAAATGTATTTGACTTGAATAGCAATTGGAGATGCTTTGGGATAGTTTGAATATTGAATTTCACATGCAGTGACCAAAGGAAATTCAGGTTAATATCTTGAAAACTTTTAATCAATACAGAGGTCTTTCTTTACAGAAAGAAATTGGCCTTGACAATAGGCAGGCCAGCCAAGGGTCAGAAGCTCATGGGAGCTAGCTAGGTGACAGAACTGGAGTCAAGTGGGTGGGAATTGTGAGTTGGCTGACCACTGGGCAAGACTCTTCTTCCCAAGTCATTGAATATTTAAAAGAAAAAATGAGAGTTCAGATTTCATTTGAATGTTTGTTGTTGACCACTAACACACGAATATGGACTATATTCTCATTGTTGTTGGGTTGGCTCCTCTAAGCTAAATATTTTCCAACTGTTCGGTCCTCACAAATTAACCATTATTCCATTTTAATCTGTAACAGCAGCATCATAGAATGAGATAGGAGGTTGGTTACCTGGGAGACACCCTAAGCCGAGTTCTGGTAAACACCATCTTTGTGGGACCTCTGTGGGCTAAAGAACAGTCGAAACTGCTAGGATGCACCCACTCCCTGGAAAGGTAAGCGGAAAAGGACACTCAGCAAGCTCCTCCCCTTTTAGACCTGGAGAGATCCTAGCTAAATATTATATATTGCCTGTATTCACAGGAGCAAAAAGGAAAATAACCTGGCAACTGTTTGTCTGCCCTGTTCCTGATAACCTCCCTCTGTCCCTGAGGTCAGGAGGCCAGGTGCCTGCCCCATGCAAATGAGACCTCTCCACCCAGAGCACCAGGACCCGCCTTCTCTGGGGAAAGAGAAATAAACAGGGAAAGCCTGCTATTAAAGGAGAGTGACTTCCATCAGAAGGACTCCCAAGGCTTTCTTCCCGCCTCGTCAGATTCTCAGTCCGAGGTGGTCAGGGCCCACATTAAGTTCCTGGGACCCATGCTCTATCTCTTTTACCTGCCTTCCCGCCACTCCCAGTGTGAGTTTTCTGCCCCTGGCCAGGGTGGGAAACCTAGCCGAGGATTCCGTCAGGGGGGACAGAAACCAACACATCTTCTGAGCAGAAAACTTGCTCCTGAGTGTCTTTGAATATATATCCCTTTCTTATAAAAGTTGCAATATCATGTGTTGGAAACAGATGGGAAATGCTTCCTTCTGTGGGTCAGGGACCAGCTACTTTGAGGATGGGGCATTATGACTCAAAGGAGCCTCCTTACAAGGTCAGCTGAGGTCTAGGTACAGCAATGCCATGGCTCAGGGGAACATGGGAAAGAATTCATATCTTACTCGCAGGAAAATATCATCCCATGTCCTTCCTGGTAATATATCTATAGATTGTTATATTAAAGATGAGTTTGTGGTATAACTATGTACAACATTGTCTTTTCCTTGCCCATAATGGCATAATTGTGCTGTTGGTAAAAACTAGGTCTGTGTCGCCAACAAGATCCTCTCCCTGGTGTCCACCATCCTCACTCCTATCCCAAGAACCTGAAGGTGCCTGCCAGAGGCGGAGCCCTTTCTCACTTGCTAGTACCTTACCCAGATTAAATTTAAGTATCTTGTGATTTAGTTGCTTTGGAACATCAAACTTGTAAGCTGGAGTGAGGACTCCATGGTTCGGATGGTAGGGTGTTTTTTTTATTGTTTTCCTTTTAGTGGTGAGGGGCAAGGGCAAAAGATAACAAGAGTGGGAACAATTATGCTACCGAAAAACCAGAGGTCCTTTATTCCAGTCCCAATACACAGCAGAACCCTAAAACACATTTTATGAGATTCATCTTACATTTTCTATTATTGGAAAATTGTGACTGGCTAATTTTAAACACAGATTTTGTTTTTGTTCCTTGCAGAGATGCAGGTTCTGCACAAATTAACCCACAGTCGCTGGGAAACAGAGAATTCCCCATGTTTGGTGACCTCGGAGTCACACCTCAAGCTGAGCTGTGGTCTCTTGCTAGTCCAGTGAAACATATATGAGTTGTGACTGGCTACAGAGCCAGGAGGGGGTATTTTAGTGTTTTAATAATCTGGCCCCATTAGTTTTGGCAGTTGCTATACGTGCTTCTATTTTTGTTTCCAGTTAGAACCACCGAGAAAGCTGGATTTCTGCAGATGCTTCTGTGAAAATGTCATTTGCAAAATCAAACGCTCGAGAAAGGGATCACACTTGCCCCGTTCCTCATGCTGTCATGTGCCTGCCCCTTAATGACCACCTGAGAGCCTGGCCAGGGAGTGTGGGTGAAGCAAGAAGTGAGGGAGAAAGTAATGAGCACGCAGCTTGGGTTTCGCAAACAAGCCTTTGCTCTAATTGCTCCCTCCTGTTGTGGCCACTGTGGCGTCGGCAGCCATTTCCTACCTTAGAGGCTGTCGACTGCCTTGGTAACAAGAAGCTGCATGTCACCAGAGGGGACTGGGATCAACAGAAGCCAGTGAACACACCTCCTCCTGATAAACAGCCAAATCGCCTACTGTAGATGGGAGGCGGTTAGCGGTTGAATTGGGTCACCCCTTAAGCTGTCTCGATGTCTCATCTGCAGTGTCTGAAAAGGTGGCCTTTTTTTTTGGAAGTAGAGTTAGCACAGTTAAGTGAAGCTGAGGCTATGGCCTTGGATCAGTATGATTTGGCGTCTTCATAAGAAGAGATGAGGCATAGACACACAATGAAGAAGGTTCTGTGATGGCGGAAGCAGAGGTGGAGAAATAAATCCATAAATCCAGGAGAGCAGACCAACCAGAAACCAAAAGTCAAGGGAACACTCACTCCCGTGGCAGTTTCCACAAAGACGGTGGGAAGTCAAGGAAGGATCTCAGTGGCAAGCTTCACAAGGGGTGCGGTCCTGATGAACCTTGAGGTTCGAACTGTGGGACAATAGGATTCTGTAGTTCTGAGTCACCTGGGTAGTGGCACTTCGTTAGCTGTCTTAGAACACTGTCCTTAACACCTGCAGTGGCATGTTAAATCCCATTCAGGTTTTGAGTCTCTTGATTGACTACCTCCCTGTTTTAAAGGCTCACGTGGTTAACTGGGCCCATATGGATAATCCAGGACCGTCTTTTTCTTTTTTAAAGCCAATTGATTAGCCCCTTCAATATGTGTACTGTACTACATTCCCAGGTGTGAGAGCTCATCAAGCGCCCAGTCTCACGGAGCTGGGCGTGGAATCTTCTTGACTGGCATAACTCTGTTTAACACAAGCCGTGGTGACTCTGGGGAGGAACCTGATGGTGCAGAGACTTATAGGTCATAGTAAAGATTCTGGAATTTAATTTAATGGCAATAATTATAGTAATTACTATCGCTCGGTAACTACTATGTATGACATCTATTTATTAGTGCTAAGCACTCTTCTAACGTTATAAATACAATCTCATTTGATCCTGCGCACAGCCCTTGTAGAGAAGTGAAGCTGCACTTAGTTGGCTGACCAGAAAATAGATGCTGTGGAGTCCAAGCGATGCACCCAAGGCCACTTGCTCCTTGGCACACCCACATTTAAACCTGAATGTAAATGGTTCCAGATTTTATTGGTGGGCTTGTTCGGTAGAGTGGTTACCTAGCGTGCATGAAACCCTGTTTTGTTTTCCCCCAGCACCACATAAAATGGATATGGTGTCCATAATTCTAGCACTCTGGAGGTGTTTCAGGAGGATCAGGAATTCACGGTTGTCCTTGGCTATACCGTGAATTCGAACCCAATAAGGGGCGTCTCAAAAAAAAAGAAGAAAAAAATCACAAGTAGTCAGAGGGCTGAAAATACGTGACTGCTGCGTATTCAGCCTTCAGTGGGACAGCCATGTCAGCCCTGCCGAGGCCCAGAGAACACCGCGGAAGGCGTGTGTGTGAGAGGACTGTCAGAACCTCAGGATGGGGAGGAGAGCTGCGGAGTGTTCTCTTCCAGACACGGCGTGGCCGTTGCACTCGCGGACCCCCTGCAGCTGTGGGGACTTGCAGAAGACCCACGCAAGATGAAGCCAGGATCAGTCAACATTCCAGCAGGCAGCACTAACTAGACTCAACGGACGAAACAAATAAACGAAACCAGGAGGGAATGTAAAGCTTATAGGAGAACCCGTAGTGGGGTGTCTAGGGAAAGTATGAGGAAAGATTGGGGAGGCTGTAGGATCAAGATATATGGTGCCAAAGGATAAATATGTAAAAAAAGAGATACAAAAAAACTGAAATTCTATTAGCATCTTCATGTTAAATCCTACCTTATTTAGAATTGCTTTTAAGATACGTAGTTTTAGATGTTGATTGATGGTTGATGTGGGAGGGCCCAATCCATTGTGCCACCTATGGGCAGGTGGCCCTGGGTTGTGTAAGAACACTGAAGAAGCCATAAGAAGCAAGCCAATAAGCCCTACTCCTCCATGACCCCTACCTCGGCTCTGGCTTGAAGTTGAGTTGCCCCAACTTCCCCCAATGACTGTGATGTAGAAATGTAAGCCAGATAATCCTTTCCTCCCCAAGTGGCTTTTGGTCAGCAGCAGCAGCAGCAGCAGCAGCAGCAGCAGCAGCAGCAACAACAAAGCAAACTAGGATAAGTCTCAATACTTGCATTTTGAAAATAAGAACTTGACAATTGCTGTGAAATGCTTCATTACAGATAGCACCTTCCAGTCCAAGTGATCAGAGTCGAACTCAGTTTGACTCGGGGCTGGAGGTAAAAACGCCACCTGCTTTTGTCTTTTTGGCCGAGTCATTTGTCTCCTGTTCTACCCTGCCAAGGAGAAAGTTCTAGCTCTGGCTTCCATCAGCCCCTTCTCACCAGCTGCTGACAGCCGGCCTTTCTGTTGAAGAAGTGGTCAGGGATAATAATTGTAGAGCCCTATCCCAGGCAGCAGAGAAGCTTCCTCAGCACCTGGGGGCAGATGGACTTGGCTTCTCTGAGCAAGCAGGTGGAAGCATTTTAGGGGAGGAGGGATGAGGTGAACTGCATGATCCCCCCCCTGACTGGAGTGGCGTGTGCTCCAGAAGATTGCCTGATGTACTTTGCAGAAATGGTCCAGCCTGGTCCCTGGGTACCTGCTGATTCTGGCTAACTCATCATTAGCTTCTAGTTCAGTGCCCACTGGGTGCTGTTTCCCTGTGCTCACTGTAGCCAGAAACACTTGCTCTGGGATCTGTTGCTAGATCCCGGGGCTCCAGGAGAGAATAAGAAGAGTGCGCTTACCGACATTGCCAAAACTCATTTCTTTGCAGCTGCAGTGGGGAAACAGCTACCAACATATTACGCCACGCAGGAGGGGAAAGAAATCCACCCAGAGTGAAACTTTGTTTGCCAAGTTTCTTGCCAGTCTTTCCTATACAGGGGGTAGGAAGTGTTCCCAGAAATAGAATGCCAAATGCAGTTACAACAAACTGGAAAAAAAAAGGGCGATTCGCGAGGGAGCAAGATCTTCAGCAAATGAAAAAGTGTAAATGGTAATATTCCAGCAGATTAGCTCCCAGAGAAGCCCTCGGGCAGAACTGTAAGCCATTATAATTAAGGATTTGGAAAATATCAGTATTTAATTAGAGCCTCTTTTCTTGGTGGAATGCTGTTGTTCTGTTATAACTTCAGGTGTAAACAGCTAAACATCCCCATTTCCAAAATGTGTTTCGCTGTAAGCCTAGAATCAGCGCTAATGTTAATTTGCTCATCGTGGTTTCCTTGTGTGTTTTGTTTGTTTCTGATCAGAGCTAAATTCTAAGGGCAATTTATCTTCCGTTCCAAAATGCAACGATCTCCTCCTAGTCCTATACGTATCCACAAACCTTGGTGACAATCCCGATACCTCAGTTCAACTCCATAAACCCTCCAGCTGACCGGTAATCTAATAAACCTACCGCTTCTGATATTTAAGCATATTTCTGGGGGTCATTGTATTACAGACATGGAGTTTTCAAATCCCTTCCCAGTGCAATCATATGTCTTGACAGTGGGAAGCTGTTTCAGCTTTGGCCCTTACCAACAACAAACATTTCATACATTTGTTTGTCCCATCTGAAGTGCTGGTCTAAGATAAACAAAGGCACTGATAATTGCTTTGGAGTGCCAAGTGCCTGACTCTTATCCTTCTTAGCCCCCACTTCCTGCACAGATAATTCCTGGCAATAGACACTTTTTTTCCCCTTTGCTTATAGAGAGATGCATGGAACTCAAAATGTTTTCCTGCCATGATGGAGAAGATGAGGTATCATCAATACTAACACTCCAATTTAACGCTTCAGAGAGGCAGTGTATCCTTACTCCCTCTGTAGCCAAGCACACTAATTAATATTTATTGCACCTGTCAAGCCAGTAGCCACAGCCAATCAGTTCCTGTGGCACATCAATGGAGCACTGGACACCATATTTCTCCTTAGCAGACATGTTTGGGTCATCAGCAAAGACAGACACCCCTTCCCCAGTGAGACAACACAAACTCCCTCCCTTTTCTGGTGAAATAAAATCATTAGTTTGATTGGTGTTAATTTTTATCTCTGGTGGGAATTTCTGTAGGAAATACATGAGGTTGGACGTGGGTGGGTGAAGAAAGGTGAGAGATAGCAGAGTGCCCGGGGTCAGCTGTCTAGCAGAGTTATTAGAATGAGGACTTTCAGAACCTACCACCTTTGCTTTTTATCAGGCACCCCTTAAAGGTTACAGGCATGTGTATGTGGGCGGGGGTGGGTGGAGGTGGCTATAAATCCTCATGAAGTTTAATCAGAAGCGGCAGGCCATCCAAGATTAAACCCATCATGAAGACCGCTTCCTTAGAACTTTGTTCAACATTTTCAACAGAACTTCATCATCAACAGGTAGCTGGCAATGGAATTAATTAAGCAGGAGTGAAATAATAAATGGATTCTGCTATTGCACCTACTGGAAGGAATTTGGCACTTGGAGCGGAGAGGTTTCTATGGATGCTGTGAATGAATCTATAGAGCACCCAAGTGAGCTCGGCACGGCGGTGGAGCCACGTTTACTAAAAAATTTAATTAAGGGAATGTGTAAACCATGTAGGAGAAAAGTAGGGCACCAAATGCTGCTTTTCTAGGTTAGTTTACTCTTTTCTTCTAATTCTATCTGGAGCACCTGTGTCATTAGAAACTGCATGACCCAAACTGCCAAGCTTCGGATTACCGGGAGGAAAACACATGAACTTTTAACTGAAGATTATCTGGGCTATTGTATCTTTCCTTTGAAATAATTGCTCGTCTTCTCAGGATGATATTAATGGTGAGAGCAGCAAAGCCACGGTGGTGATAATGAAAGAGACTGCGTATTCTGAGCTACTAAGATGCCCCCGGTACTAAGTGCTTTGCATACATTACCTCATTTAATTCTTACCACTTTTTGAGGTTGGGAGTTATGAGTTCCATTAAGCAGACAAGGGATTGAGATATAGAGATATTGAGACAGAGTCTGTTACAGATCCCAAACTGTCTTCCTAACTGCTCCCTTTCCCACGGCTTCTCTGTGTGTGTGTGTCTGCAGTGAGAGGGACTGTGGGAAGAACCCGCTTATATATATGAGCATCAGTGCTTCTGTACTCTCCCTATCGCTCGGTCCCTGGCTCCTGCGTGGACCACGGTAATGGAATTCTTCACGTCCTGAACTCTCACAGTGCACTTTAGTTTCTTTCTGTGGTCTTCGTTGTCACCTCCTCTTGAGGCCCTTATTGGTTTCTGGGTCGTCTTCAGTGTTACTCACTCCCGACCAAAGTCCATGCTGTTCTGCCCAGTCCTGGAAAAGTCCATTTTCTTAGAATCCTTGTGCATCGCATAGAGACAGGCTTGTCACATCCATCCACTGGATGTCTGCAGCTTCTGACATTCTCCCTCTTACAGTGTGTTTTTGTATCACATTCGATCCTAACCACATGTGCATGTGTTTGTGGGCCAGTGACTGCCACAGAACTTTTGGAAACCAGAGATTTTTAATTGGTGTATGTGTGTGTCAGCGGCTACTGATGTGAGGCTGATGGTGCCTAAGTTTGAGTATGGGCTCTTAAAATTGGATCCAATGCTGGGAAGACTCTCGCTGAGCAATTAGACCGCTGACCCTTAAAATGAATCAGAGCTTTCCATTCTTGGGCTGGCCAGCCCCTTGCCCATCTCAGCCTTAGCTTCCTCATTCTGTGATGGGTGAGGTTGTTTGTTTCTTCTTCAGCACATCGCTATAAAGAATGAAATAGTGACTGAAATACAACTGTTAGCACAGGTGGCTGGCACTTGGTGAGTACTGTTAATCATTGTGTGTGTGTGTGTGTGTGTGTGTGTGTGTGTGTGTGTGTGTACCTGTGTGCTTGTATGCAGAGGCCAGATGATTGATGACACTGGGTATCTTTCTCATCACTATCTGCATTGTCTGCATTATTCCCCTGGCACAGTGTCTGCCACTGAAAACCTGAGGCTCTTCGGATCTGCATATTTCATCCTTGCAATGCCGGGGTGATAGACATTTGTAGCCATACCCATATTTGTTCTTAAATTCAAACTCAGGTGCTCATGCTCTTACCGGTTCAGCTGTCTCCCCACCCCTGCATGTGGTTCTTAAAGGCCATTCTGGGATCAGCAGCATCCTCTGGGAACATAGTGGATATGCAAATCCCTGGACCCATCCCCATGGGCTGGGTCAAAACTCTAGGCTGGGTCCTCACTCATTACTTGCATTTTAAAATCCCTCAGGGGAATGTGAGGCTCTAATGTTTGGGGACTGTTACTTAATATACCACTTATTTTTTTATGGGCATGAGAGATCTATGTAGACTTCCCTTTTTCTTTATTCCTCTGAGTAGTGGTTATGACAGCTTTCCCACCATCTTTCTCTGCTTCCTTATCCATTTAAGGGTCAGAGAATCCAGCAGACTCCCCTGTGCAAAATGGAATTTCTTCTGGGAAGTTCTGTTCCGATATTGGCCCACCTGTTTTTGTAAGGTATCCTCCTTCCCCATACTGCTCTACTGGAAATTGTTGGGGCTAATTCTATGCTCCGCAGATTGTCTGCCTCACTCCTTGCTCCTAATAATAATAATTACTGAAAGCTTTGCTTTGTCTTGATTACTGCTTCCTGCTAAAGGAAAAGCAGAAATTCCTTCAATTTTCTGTTTCTTTTTTGAGGCCTGACAAATGACCGTTACCCTGGAAAATCATTCACCTGTGTAGAGCAAAGATCCTTATTTGTGTCTTGGATACTCCTTCCTTAATATCTATAAAAAGACAAAAGCTATTAAATTCTAAGTGGGGACTTGTGCTTTATATGAGGACTGGCGGCATTTTCCTTCTGCAGTATTTAATTCAACTCCGGAAGGCTGGCGCATGCATCATTTCCTCCTTAGCTCTGTTTCACTGTTGAGTGAAGTGTTTTGAATTAATTTTGCTAAATTATTAATAGCTCATGATTGGAAAACATTCCAGCCTTGAAGTTTATGTTTTCTCGTGCACTGAGCAGTAATATAGCAGATCTTGTGGACATGGATGGATCTGCTTTCGATGGCTAGGTGAGATGTTGGCGCCTGTTCGTCCACAGTGAATTCTCATAAAGACCAACTTTAATAATGGGGAAGATAGTTGAGCTTTCATGAAATCAGAACAGCTTCCTGGAAAGGCAATGATTAGAGTTAGAGCAAGCGTGCGTGTGTGTGTGTGTGTGTGGTTATTTATTCAACAGAAAAATGGTAGGCATTCTGTGAGGCACAGGGAATACACTGTATAAAGGAGACACACAGGCCTTGTTCCCACAGAGCCTGTGACAGAGTAGGGCCAACGCACATTAATAAAAGGATCACCAGGATAAATGTCAATGACAGCTGTGGTAGCCTTACAAAAGAAAAGGGGGTGGGTGTGTATGTGTGGACTTGTGATAGGGACCTTGCTCTTGCGATTCCTAGTTCAGGCAGAAATGATTTATCTCAGGGAGGTATGGCATGGGTGGGAAAGGGTAGACCAGCTGTAGCACTGACACGTAAGGAGCAAGCAGAATATCCACGGAGACAGAGGGAAGGCTGGTGTCCTGGAAGCTGGGGAGCAATGGGGAACCATTAAGATACTCATAGTGGGGGAATATGTCAACGGATTGGATTTTGGCAAGATCACTGTGGTTCCTTCTTCTCCTCTCCTCCCTTCTCTTTTCTCTTTGCTAAACTTTCTTTTCAATTCCACCTTTCTCTGCTGTCTCATGGTCACCATAAGGTTATCAGCTTCTTCTACCACATGTTCCAATTACGACGTTCTGTCTCAGTGCAGGCTCCCAAGCACTGTTGCTAGTGACCATGGACTTAAATTACCAACCTTTCACTCTTCTAGATTGGGTGTATCAGATATTTGTTAAAGTAAAGCAATCTGACTAACACAAGGCTAATATAAAGACAAAAGAGAACCCGTGAAACCATTTTGGGTTTTTAGAAAAAAAACAAACAAACAAAAAACACATAAAATTCTGCATGGCAGAGACTTTTGTCAGAAAGAAAATATCTGAAGACAGGGAAGGACAGGCCTTTCTTTCATTCTTTCGTGGCTCCATCATCCTAGCTAAGTTAACTAGAAAGTTAACATGGCAGACATAAATGGCTAGGTTTCCTTTGACTCTATGCTAATGTGTATAAGTTAGAGATCATTACCGAAAACCAATTTTTGTCTGAAAGCAAGTTGGTTGGATGGCTAGAAAACCAAAAAAGGCCCAAGTCAAGAGCTTGTTGGAATTTCCATCTGGTACAACTCTGAAGAGCTCTAGAGCAGGGGAATAAAGAAGCTTGTCGTATGTTTCTTAGAGAGAGGGTGCACATTTTGAAGTGTGCTGGAATTTGATGAGAGTTAGGGGGCAACATTTAGATCGTTTCTGTGGAGCCCCTGACATTCCAAAGTACTGTTAATACCTCTGAAACATTTAATGCCTTAATATGTTCTGCAAACACTTTCTGAGTAAAGACTAAGAATGAATAAATTGAATTTTAAAGTGAATTCTTCATCTTATTCACGGCTGTCACGCATTCTATTTCAAATACCACTCTGGCAAAACAGCTCTAATTTGAGAGAAACACCAGATAGTTCTACCCAAGATAATGAAATCAGCAGGACTCAAGGCTCCACGGTCTCCTCATTTGCTCTGCTAACAAAGGCTTTGCTTCTGCAGGGAAAGCACTCTCATCCCCCAGAATGAGTTGGGTCCATTGCTTGCACAAGGACACTGGTTTATGTGACACACTCATGCCCACAGCTGCAGCAGGAAGGTTTGTCTCAATCTGGGTTCGCAGTGACTTTGAGGCTAGATTTACAAGGAACATCCTTTGAACAGCCACACACTTTTGATTAACCATTCCTTGAATCTTTCTCTTTCTTGAGGAACTGGTCTCAGACTGTGAAGCTGACAGTTTTACATAGAGCCCATTCAGACGCAGAAAAATATTTCAAGGTCCAAAGGACGGATGTTCATTTATTCATGTTGCTCAGGGGTACTTTGTGTCTTGGACATATTTAATGAGCTTTTCTCCTCCTGTCTGTTCTTTCTACACTTAACATTTTTTAGTTGCTAAGAACTGAACTGTGCCCCACCGAGGATCATTTTTTGAGGTCTTGAACCCTAAGTACCTGAAAACAGGTGTATGCCTGGAGCTAGAGTATTTAAAGAAGTAGCTAAGGTGGTGGAAAGCCATTCCGGTGGGCTCTAGTCCAACACCCTTGAAGTAATGGTAGTGACACCATATGATAGCAGCACACAGGAGAGACCCCAGGGATGCATATGCTCAGAGAAAATGACACTGAAAGGCTGGTCTCAGGAAAACCGTACCATCTGACATGTTGACCTCAGACATTTTTTTTTTCCTCGAGAACCATTAGAAGATAAATTTCTGTTGCTTAAGATACCCATTCTGTGGTGTTTTGTTTCAGAAGCCTGATAAATGGCAGTCAAACAGCTGTTTAAGATGCTGCTTTTATTTGGCGAGGTTGTTAAATTGGGCAGTTGTACCCAGATTCCCTTCCAGACCCTGCATATGGCATCACTGCTATTGCTTCTGTGGTAAAATTTCCAGTGGTACTTTAAAACTGCCCACATCAAAGGGGAAGAGAAAGTCCCCCCCCCTTTTTTTTCTCTTTGAACTTTGCAAATGGCAAGTGTAAGAAAAGGTTTGATTCTCATAAGGTTGAAGAGAGTGGCTGAGATGTATGCCGGGTCCACAGTGCACGCCCTGTCTGTCCCTTGCTGTAGGGCAGTACTGCATGAACTTCTCAAAGTCCAATCACTGGAAATCTCTCAGCAGGAACTTCCGAAGGACAGATGCGAGCTTAGGCAGGCACTCTCACAGGAGTTCAAATGAAAGAAATGACACAAAATTGCATTTCTTAAGGAGGAAAATAACACTCAGGAACATTAAATGATTTAATTATGCCCGAGAGAGCTTTTTAAGCTAAAAATGCCATAAAAGCAAAGTATGTTGGAATATAAGTTTGAGAAAGCAGCCACAAGAAAAAAACCTTGAGACCAAAGTACCCAAAGTCTGTAATCAGACACAGCTTTACGGAAGTCTTCCAGGTCTCTCCATTAACACCCATTTGGCTTTTTCTAGGATGAGGCACAGGAGGAATGGAACGGTAATTTTGTGTATTATGGAAGCTTAACAACTTCTAGCAGAAAGAAGTGCCTACTAGGTATTAAGATTATTTCCCTTAATAATTCTCACATACATTAGCATATATTTAAATGTATGTTGTTAGAGCTAATTGACATTATTCTAGCTTTCTTAAGGTCATACATACAAACAATACCCACTATAGAGTCAACACACGGGTGATAAGGTAGCAGGTGGTTTTATTAGTGCCTCCAAGTTTTTAATAACTTGCATCCATTCAGCCTCCTCAGGGGATCATTCCAGGACCCTATAGCTACCCAAATCTGTGGGCGCTCAAGTCCTTCCATAAGGTGGCACAGCATTGTATATAACCTACTATAAGAAAGCTAGGGTTTTGTCTTTATGGTGATGAGACTGAAGCCGAGGCCTTCTGCATGCTAAGCGCATGCTCCACCAGTGAGTTCTGTCCACAGCTCCTCTTATATATCTTAATTCATCTTTAGGTTACTTATAATACCTAGCGCCCTATCAGTTTTATGTACATAATTATACTGCATTGCTTTGGGGAAAAGTCTGTTCTTGCTTAGTATAGACACAAATGTTTTCTTTTCCAGAGTTTTTCTGTCTTCAGTTGTTTAACCCTGCGGGTGCAGAGCCCCTGGATATGGAGAGCTGACTGTATAGTTAAAGGGCTAGTATTCAAGGTATCCTTCATACCATTCATCCTTACTCCATTATGACTTTGGGTGGGGGGGAGAAGGTCTTATGGCTCTTTAACCTTCAAATGTTTTTTTTTTTTCTTGCTGTGCTAGCGTGCTGAATAGAATCTAGCTTACACGAATTACGGAACCACCCTTATGTCAGCCGGTTTCATATGCAAACTTTAAACAGAATACAAAATGGTCCATGTGGGGAGGGATACGATGTTCCCCCGACTGAACAGTTCCTGAGACGGTGTGGGATATTCTTTTGTGGTGCCAATTAGTGTGGGCCTTGTCTTTTTGCCATGTGACGAATTAAAAATGCATGATTCGGATGCTGTCGAGCGAACCGGTTTCTGGATAGAATCCCCTGGACACTGCCATTCTTCCAGTTGATCTCCGTGCCCTCCCTGTGTTGGCAAGTGGCAATGCTTTCACCCACTGCTCACATCTCTTCCTGACAGATGGTTCTTTTTTTTTTTTTTTTTTGCTAGTCAAGATCCAATCTGGTGATTTACTTTAATATGCTCTGGCCTGAAGAATACCCATGATAGACAGCTAGCACAGCCTCCTGAAGCAACATTTTGCAAGGAAAAAGTTAAGTAGACACATGCTACTGAGGCTGTGTTCCGTTTTATGCACCCCATAAATCAGAATATTTGTCAACAACAATTAAAATGTAGTTTCCCTGGTAATAAACATTACAGGGAAGAACAAATCAAGTTTCATTTATTTTGTCAGAAACCAAGGGCGAGAGCTCCGTATTATTTTGCAGACAATCTCTGAGGAGTAAACTAAGCACAATTACATTCTTGATTTTAATTAAAACTCTGGGTACCTTTCAAGTTCCGTTAGGGAGATGTCCCGGGCCTGCTTAGCCGAGGTCTGCACCGTGAAGTTAATTTGACACATAACATATTTTTCATGAGGTAACTGTCGTAGGAAGTCGTTGATAGAAGCAGCCTCTCCAGTGCCTGTGGGGCCCACAAAAAGTAATGACTTCTCCTGAAGCAGCAACTTCGCCAGGAAGCGCATCTGCATAGTGCTCCCCAAAGCCCTCCCAATAATGTCATTAAGCTGGAAAAAGCAAAGGAAAAGGACGCCTGAAAGATGCCGTTAAAAATGTTTCGTTACTCACTGTATGCAGAGCAACAATAGACCTGAGCCTGGAATCATTTCAGACCACGATGATAGTGAAATTACCCCCCAAATTCCTGAGAGGTGACGGGGGGGGGGCGGAGATTCTGAGCTGTGTGTGTGGGAAGTTGGGGGGGGTCTTTGTGTGGAAGGATCTTGTCTTTTTGCTTCTGTCTTTGAGGACCTTGTTCTGCAGGATCGGGGCAGAGCCTCATCGTTTGATTTCTAATCTCAGTGTTACTTGACTAGGGGTTGCCTTACAATCTGCTGATCTTTGCTTGGATCGCGTTTGTTGTCCGTGGTCGGTTCCCCGCCCCCCTCCACCGCCCCGGCCCCCCGTGGCTCTATCCTATGTATGAACCAGGCCAGATTTTATTGCTCTATTCCACTTAAGGGTGATGTATTGTATTACTTTTCCATAATGCTGCAGAACTCTGCATACCACTGCAAAATACTTATTTCTGCAAAGTAATGAGCAGAACTGCAGTGAGCACACTGGCGGTGGGAGCTCTGTTGACCAGGTTTATGATCTCAATTTGAAAAGTACACCACTGCAGGCCCGTGTATGAAATACTTGGTTCCCAGCTGGTAGTGGTATTCTGGGATGTTCTAGAAGCTTATGAGATAGGGTCTGTTTGGAGAAATTAGATTGCTGGAGAAGTGGTGTGTGTGTGTGTGTGTGTGTGTGTGTGTGTGTGTGTGTGTGTGTGCACCTGTACATGTATGATTTTTTAAAAATTAATTCTTAGAAAATTTCATGTTGATCATATTTACCCCCCCAAAACTTCCCAGATATTGGCCTTTTTCTTCCCCACTTGTGTCTTCTTCCTCCCTCCCTCCCTTCCTACCTCCCTCCCTCCTTTCTTTCTTTCTTTCTTTCTTTCTTTCTTTCTTTCTTTCTTTCTTCTCTCTCTCTCTCTCTCTCTCTCTCTCTCTCTCTCTCTTTCTTTCTTTCTTTCTTTCTTTCTTTCTTTCTTTCTTTCTTTCTTTCTTTCTTTCGAGTCTCACCAGTAATGGCTGAGTCATCTCTCTGACGCTTTCTTTTTTTAAGGGGAGACTACCTTGTGGCAGATGTCCTGGTCCTCTGACCTTGACAGTCTTTCCACCCCCACTTCTGTGATGTGCGTTGTTCTGTTACTTCTGCACCTCTGCTTCCGTTCTGCTGTAGCCGATTGGGCTCCTGCTCACAGCAACTCAGGGTCAATGGGGCCAAGGACTGTGGACTGAAATCTCTGAAGCCATGAGTCAAAAATAAATCCTGACTCTCTTAAGTTGTTTATGTCAGGAATTTTGTCACAGCAATGAGGGCAGCTAACTCAGTGCAGTAAGACACTGGGCTGGCAAAGGGAAGGGCCACTCACACAGTCCTCCTGTCTGACCTCACCACCATCCTCTCCCCTGCAGCTAAGTCTGAAAACTACACTTCTCTCCAAGCGAAAGGGCTGCTGGTGGCCTTCAGAGGCCCTCTCCTCCAGCTGTCTGTCAACACAAGCAGTAGGGCTAACACAGGGAAGGAAACACATGAGGATTCCGTGCTCTCTTCTGTCACATCTAATCGCTGCCAGCTCGACTCTGAAGTCATGCTTGATTTAAACTCCAAGTTGCAGATTCCCACTCTTAGACAAGCACTAGCCCATGCATCAGGGCTCTGGACACTTGAAAGGATAAACAGTCATGGCTGGGAGCTAGGTGACCAGTCCTTTGCAGTGTTACCTTATCTCCACGGCACCTCTAAGGCACAGCTCTGTTATTAGCCTTACCTTACACTGAGGCAGAGAAATACAGTGCCACGTCTTCAAAGCTCCCAACCTATGAGCAGTTACAGACAGCTAGGCACCCCGAGACTTCAGTCATCATGTACCTTACCCTTTGCGCAACAAACTACTTGCGTGAAATGTGGAGGTGACAGGAACATGGGGATGGATACAGCTTGTATCCTTCAAAGAAACTCCCATTTTCTTAAGGCAGACGGCATTTCTTTCTGTTGATAACTCTCGAGCCTGACTGTAGGAGATATATACTGAAGAGTAGTCTTTTAGTATGTTCCTATACGGTCTTAAGTTCTTGACGTAAACCGTTTTAACTCCTAACAATCCTCTGAAGAAGAGCACGTCACGAACCCCACTTTTGGGATGAGGAAACTAAAACCAGGTACTTCAAGCAGTAATCAAAAGTAATAAAACCGCCGAGCAACAAAACCAGCGCCCAGTCCAGGTTGTGCCGAGTTGGTGCCACGTGCTGAAGCTGTGTCATGGAATAGAAAAATGGCTCAGGTTGCGTGCTTAAAGCTTAGAGAAGAATTGAGAAATGCTAGGCCAGTGCCAGGAGATGAACTGAGGGTGGCATCCTGCTGTAGAACAGTTATTGGCTGAGAGGAAGGGGAGAGTCTTGTTCACCCTTCTGTTCTCAATGCACCCCAAGCACAAGGATTTGGGAACTCAGCACTTACCCACCTGTCTGTCAGGTAATGAAGTGGCAGCCCAGGGCTTATTCCACCACAAACCTCAGCTCTAATCCCTAGTTTCTCATTTTCACTTTGCTGCCAACATTCCAATGACTTTTAAGTGACAAGTAGCATATCTTTCTTTCCTAACTTTTCTAGGTTTCCATATTCATTCACTATTCCAGTAATAAGTCTGAGACTTATTGGAATTTGGACTTATTTTGAAAGTATAGAAATTCACGGGAGAGCTTGTACTTATTCTCTGAGTTGATGTTTAGCATGAGAAGGAAGATGAAACAAATATACAATAGATAGTAATTAGTTAGATAGATATATA
>JAMJFZ010000320.1:12642500-12905000 GCA_026225945.1 Cricetomys ansorgei
ATGTGTGTGTGTATGTGTGTGTGTATGAGAGAAAGAGAGAGAGAGAGACATGGGGGGGGAGAGAAAGAGAGTATGCATGTATGACAGAGAGAGAAGGAAAGAAAGAGTGAGTGTGTGTGTGTGTGTGTGTGTGTGTGTGTGTGTGTGTGTGTGTATGTATTTGTGTGTGTCTCAACCCAATGGTAGCATGACAACTTACAGTAGCTGGCTTGCCAGATTCTTTAAAATAACTTCTTTGCATTATAGAAAGGGGTTCGTTTTGGGTAGAATGGTATATCCATTGCTGAGCATAGATGAAAACAAAAACAAAACCCACCATATAACAGATCTATAAAAGGTGGGAAAACTGCAAGTTAAGAGGTATGGACTGAATCTTAAAACCCACCACCTTGGCTCCTGGGTGGGACATGTTGGTGACACCTGAATTTTACCATTTGTAAACAGAGGAAACCGCACCACGTGTGTATCTGCTGAGGTCCCTTATCCTTCTAAGCAAAGTGAAGTTTACTAGGAACGGGATCATGAGAAAAGCATGGCGACTTTCACTAAAGCTTGCAAGTTTGAATTAAAGATTTTGGTGTGAAACAAATTAGAATTATGTAACACTAAGTACATTTGCTCATTCAAAATGAGGGTGGGAATTGAAACACATTAACAGAAGATGTGTGGATGACGAATGCAGGAGGGAGATGCTTTGTATCTGTTAACGTTCACAGTCTGCAGCCTGAAAGAAACTAGTGTGTGAGGAATGTGTCAAATAGTTTTAGCATAAAGAAGAAGGTTCTAAGCAGACTGCTTTCTTGTGCTCTGGGTGGATCAGAACTCATTATTGAGGTCTTTGTACCCATGGCAGCTGTTCCACAAGGGAGCTTGTTAGAAACAAAAACTCCCAGGCCCAGTCCAAGGATTGGAATATGTGCTTTAAATAAAATCTCCAGGTGACTTGATGAACTTTAAAGTTTGGAAAGCCTAGGTACAGTATTGTCTTTGTGATTGGTCATTTTTTTTTATTTTTAAAATTTTTTTTAGTCATTTTAAAATTTTTTTCTTCTATTATTTACTAAAACCAAACCAAAACAAATCCCCTAAGAACAGAACAACAGCAACAACAATCCCACCAGAACAGTATTTCAAAGAGAACTAAGGCTCACATTATCTGGCAGATATTTTTCTTTAAAAGAAGGAAGAGAAAGGCTTAGGCTGACTGATGAAGCTTTCATTTGCCCCTCCCCCTAGGATGCACTCTGTGTGTTAGAAGGCTAACGTAAATAGTAGTTGCATTTCCAGATGTCAGAGGTCACTCCAAGCAGCATGATAGCACCCACTGAATGCCTTTAATTGCATAAAAGGATAGATTGGCTCTTGCGACTGGAAGGCTGGCTCACAGGCATCAGAAGAATCTTTCTGAATGAGAAAATATATTTAAAGTTTGAACTATTAAATGTACTGTCCACACTTTTTCTCTCCGTATCTGACTTAGGGGTTGCTTCAACAAAGGGCTTTTGTTGTTGTTGCTTTTTTCCCCCCCAAGCTACTGTTCTCCACTTTAGGAAGCTTTCCTGCATCCTGAGATTGTCATAAGCACACAGAGACTGTCTCCTGCCTGTGGTGAATGGCAGAGAACAAAATTTTGTCTCTCACTCTTCTCACCAGATAATTAAAGGGGGAAAAAAATCAGCCTAGGCCTTTTTATTGCATGGTAGCGAGTCCAATCAAGGACCCTGTATTGCCATTAGCATTGTGTTTATGTAAGTCTTTGTGGACCTATAGATTTTTTTCCCCCTAAAATTTAGACACTGGAAAGGGTTTAGTAGTTGATATAAAAACTGACTTCAGGCTAAAGGTAAGAAGAAAGAAAGGGAGGGGGGAATTAGTAAGAAAAAATGAATAAGGAAAGGTATGTGGGGGCGGGGAGGGTGGGAAAGTAAAGTGATATAAATATTTAGAATAACTTAACAATACCCATTTATTGATCTTCCACATCTTCCACATTTTATCAAAGGGTAACTATCTTTCTTTGAGAATACTGCAATCCTTAGAAAATATGGTCTCCATGGTCTTGGAGGATAGTGTCAATTGAGTGGTGCTGGGAACTCCCCACCGAGTGTACACTGAGCACGAAGCATGTATGTGACCTGTGCTTAGTCCTCAGCGCAAGGCTAGAGAGCTAAGACACAGCAAGGTTTAGAGACACTCAGATCATACAGAACTGTTTTTTTTATTCTTTACCCCTCTCTTTGCTCTCTGACATCTAACCCCCTTTTGATACAAAATCTGCTTCTATTTTGAGTAGCTATAATTTATTCAATATGTACAGGGATAGAGGGATTATCAATTAAGGGCTACTGTTTTGTTTTTGCTTTTTTTTCTTATAGAAAATGAATACAAGTCAAAATATGGTCAATTGGATGGTCTGTGTTTAGAATTTGATCTTCGTTTGGGTGTCCCAAGTAGCAGAAAGCTTCAATTTGTCCCCAGGGAGGATAGCCTGAAGAGTTGGTTCTTAGGACTGGAACTAGATTCTGAGATATTCTCTGGCTTTGTGTGCATTACAATCAAAGATATTTATCAGTTACTGAAATTAGTACTGGAAGTGGGAAATGTAGCAAAGGAATGCATATAGTAGTTCTCCCTTATACTTAAGAATATCATCCATGACTCCCAGTGGAAACCTGTAACAGACGGAGCCGATCCCTGTTTACAAACGCTGATATGATGACAGTCAACTAAGCAACTGACTAATGGGCAGGAAACTCAGACAGTGTGGATGATTCACACTCTGCGTGGAGTGTGAGGTTTCATTAGGCTGTATCATAGCAGTGGATAATTTAAAACTTCTGAATTGTTTATAGAATTAATTTTTTGAATTTAATATATTATATGTTCTTTATTTGCATTATTCTTCATCTTCCACCAGCTTCTCCTGTATCCTCCACTGCCTCTCAAATTCATGACCTTTTTCTTTATTGTTTTACACACACACACACACACACACACACACACACACACACACAATGCAACTTGCCGAATTCATTTAATGTTGCTTATACGCATACTTTTTTTTTAGGGATGATCACTTGATTTTGGATAGCAATTATGAGACTCATCCTTAAGCAAGACTGATTCTCTATCTCCCAATAATTATTAATTGCCTATAGCGTTTCATCTAGAGGTGATGCCTTGTGGGATTCCTCCTAGCTGTGCTGACATGTTAACATGTTAAGGATATTGTCATTGTTCAGGTGTTATTTAGGCAACTATATTGTTACAGTTTAAGGGTAAAGCTTTCCTGTTATATATGGAAGATAAAATGTCATAGCAGATCTCCTGTTACTCTGTATCTTAGATTCTTCTTTCCACACTTTTGCGATGTTCCCTGAGACTTAGGTGTAGGGAATATGTAGTAGATAGACCAACTGGGGTTGGCCACCCTGTGGTCAGTCAGTAGTTCTCTACAGTTTAGAAAAAATTGTAGACACCCAATTGACCGTATTTTGACTTGTATTCATTTTCTATAAGAAGAAAAAACAGGAATCCTTGACTAATAATCCATCCATCCCTGTATATAATCAGTAAATTGTAGTTATTCAAATTAGAAATGGGTGTTAGATCAAAAAAAGAGGTAGACTCAGAAAGCAAAGAAAGAGAAAAAGAATAAAAAAGGTGTGGCTTCCTGTAATAGTTTCTGCTGCAAGAATGAGCTTCTTTGAAGAGGGCTGAGATCCACACTCATCTGTGGGTATAAGGATAAGTATTTAGGATGCATAGAAGTTATCCCGGTTCAGGGACATGACAATGGTAGGTGTCCCATAGCCTCACCAGCCATGAGTAGTTGGCTAGGTTTACAGATCCAGGCCTCAATTCCTTCCAACTGAGTGGGTCTTAAGTCCAGTTAGATGGCTGTTGGTTACTTTCAAGGCATAAATGAACCTTTGGGGATATCTTGCTCTACTGAGGATTATAAGTATCACAGCTGGCTAGGACTATTGATTGTTTTTCTCCTTTGGCAGCTTGCATAGCACCTTCAGGAGCTCTGAGGGCTAGTCCTCAGGGCAGAAGGTCAGAATTATCTGGTATCCTCCAAGTCCTGTGTCTAAATTTTGTGCTGTCTTTAGAAATAAGGTCTTACCTTCTAGTTCTGGGAGGCAGCTAAAGACAATGGTGATAACCTATGTTGCTTTAGGGGTCACTTGGGCTCCCCTGATCAATAACTCAAGAGGTGGTTTCTCATGTCTGGTACTAGGATTTTTGTTAATTAGACTATGATTCTTTGGAGGAGCACCCATGCTAGCTCACAACTCACAACTCACAACTCTGCCTGCAACTCCAGCTCCAGGGGATTTTCTGGCCTGCTTGGGTACCTATAAACATGCAAGTGTGCACACACAAAGACATATAATAAAAAGAAATACTAAAAAATAAATCAATCCACAAACCCCCTGACTTTTGGCCTATCCACCCTGCAAGATCCTTATCAACAATGGAAAGACAGAACTCCATGCCAAGGCAGGGAAATTCTGTCTGAAACTGCAAGCCAGTCCAGGAACTAGAGACTGGATAATCTGGAGACAATTTCTAATGCTGTCATGCTCTGCTCATAGATTGGGACCTAACCCAGTCCTCACCAGAGAGGCCCACATCAGCAGCTGAGAGGAGCATCTAAAGAGGTCCAAGACCAAACTTTGTGCAGAGATGGAGGAACGCCCACAGAAGAGGGAGAGGAGGGATGGTGGAAACCAGAGGGCCTGAAGACACCAGGAGAATAAGCCCCACAATGTCAACTGACCAGCTCTCCTTGGGGCCCACAGAGACTGAAGCAATAGACATGGAACCTGAAGGATCCTCTAAACACATCACATGGCTATCTAAATTGGTGTTCTTGAAAAACTCATATATGCTGGAGTGGGGGTGTCTCTGATCATTTTACCAGCCCTTGAAACTTTTTTCTTCTGGACTGGACTGCCTGGCCCACCTTTGAGGTGGGAATTGGTGCCTAGCTTCATTCTGACTCCATCCTGCTATGCCATGGTCCGATTGCGCTGTAACCCTGGAGGGGCGGTTCTTTTCGGGGTGGGGGGAGGTTAGTGGGTGGTGATGGGAGTAGATCTGGGAAAGATAGGATGAGACGGGGGCTGGAGGGAGCGGAAGAGCAGGGCTGGGATATATTCTTTAAGTTGTATGAGAGAAGAAAAATTAAGATAAAAAATCATTAGGACAATAAATCAAATGGAAGAGATAACTGGAAGGTACAGCTACATAGACAGAGAATGGACATGTGTCATTCTGAAAATTTTTGTTCTGAAATTATTTTATGAATGTTTTGTAGGGAAAGGACTCTTTTGGAAAAAAAAAAAAAACACTGCACCAACTGTGAGACTTATCAGATGGCTGAACAAGATCCTTCATCCACAGCCTGTAGCTCCTGGGTGTCGGCTTACCTGTGAGAGGCTTAAAACACAATCATTTAAAAAGGCTGTTCAGCCAGTAAATAACATTTCATACAGAGAGATTTCAATTGCCCGAGGGCATCTGTCTTGATGGCTCTATTTGTGGATAGTAAAATTATCAATGTTTATCAGGGGGTGAAATATTGACAACTCTGTTTTGTATCTTATTATTTGAAAAAAAAAATTCTATTTTTTTTCAAACAAAAAAGCCTGACAAGTAAACCACGTATAATGACATATATCAGGGTCTCACACGCAATCCCCGTGTCTAGGCATGTTAAATAAGATTTGAGCAGGGAGAACTAGATGTTGATGAGAATGTTAGTCTTTTTAAACAATGAGCTGGGCTTGATCTGTCAAAAAAAGAAAAAAGATAGGTCAATAGCACTATTGGCTAGGAATCCTGTCCAAGGTTAACATGCTGCTTAATGTGCAGACCTATAAATACTGCGCTGTTGAGAAGACGCAGGTGTCTGGCAGACATATCACCTCTTGCTATGTGTCTTTCCCTCATCCTCTGTGAAATAAAGCCTGGTTATCTCAAAGACTTCATGCTGTTTCTTATGCGGCTGGATGCTTTCCTTGGGGAACACCCTGCCTGAGACTGAAGGTCTGGCCGCTCCCGAGCTTCCCCTTCCACCCAAGTTCTCTAGTTGTTGACACTGTCTGTGAGAGACGAAACTGTGTGAAGCTACCCACCACACTCTCGTTACTAAATTTAGTTCATAGAAAGGTAACTTTGGTACCTTAGAAACACTGGCAGCTTCTCTAGGTGCCTTTACCTGGGAATAGTATCCCAAACGATCAGACAAGTGTCTAGAGACTCCCTGTATTTTGTGGCAGGGCAGGGATTGTCTCCATGGGGAAATAGGGATGGTTTGAACAGTAGGGATGCTGTCGACTTCATTCCCTTGTGGGAAAGGAATGATTCAAATCTTCCCAACCCATTTTGTGCTTTAGAGAGCGGGCACTTCATACACCAGAGTTAGGTTACTTGCAGCAGCGAGGGGATGAGACCCCAGGAACTAAACATTGCTTCACATAGAACAGACTTAGTTCACAGAGAATGGGACGATGAAGGACTGTGAGGGTGAGCATTAACATCAGTATGATGTTGTGGGGGCGATACCCAAGCATTGGGCCAAGGTGACAGGCTGAGCTCTATGTGCACCTGGAAAAGGAGATGCTATTGGTCTTTGTAAGCCTATGGGAGTTCCTGGAAGACCGGTAGCAACATCTTGATGAGGAAATACCAATCATCTTGCATGCGAGTTAGAACATGATCTTAAATTATTGCATGCAACTATGAAAAAGCATTTTATTTGTACTATTAAACTTTTTTGGTGTGTTTTTGATACCAATGGCATTAAACCGAATTTATATTTCAACCTATAACTTGCACATAGTTTCAGGCAAGAAGAAACTTTTCATATCCTATAACAATCACAGATTAATTTGAATATATTTCAGATATTGCTTCAAAATAATGTTTTGCCTAGTGTCTAGTGATGAAGCTATGACTATGTAGTCAGCTTAGAGTGGGCTCTGTCTTCATCTTACTGGTGTCTAATATGATTCAAGCAAGAGGAGGAATTCACTTTTGCTTGGATAGAGGCCTTCATAGGTATTGTATTCTTACCAGTGATGTACCATTCATTGGCTGAGCCATTCATTCATCATTCAATGAAATACCCACTGAACATCTAATGTGTCAAATTCTATGTAAGATCAGATGTATGATAATGTGGCATCTTATGGAATTTAAAGATGTTTAGGCTGGAGAGTCCTAAAAATAGATGATCACCTTACTTTGTGGACAGTACTTCAATACATCTGTGTTTAGCTTGCCGTAGGAAATGGGTTGAGAATCTAACTCCAGATGTAGTGAAGAAATGCTACACAGGGGATTAGAGAGATGGATCAGTGGTCAAAAGCACTGGCTGCTCTTAAGAGGCCCTGAGTTCAGTTCCCGGTACTCACATGGAAGTTTGCAACTCTCTGTAAATAAAGATCCAGTGTTCTCTTTTGGGCTCTGTAGCCTCTGAGGGTGTTGCATGCACGTGATGCACAGCCATACATGCAGACAAAACACCCCCACACATAAAATAAAAATAAGTAAAATCTCACAAAATAAAAAGCTGCAGAAGATGTAAAATTCCACTCAGGTGGAGAGTCATTTGTCAGGTGGATGAAGAAAAGGGCATATCAGCCAGAGAGAGGAAGCTGATGAGCATGATGGGACTATAAACAGAAATCAAGCTTCAGCAGGAGCAAGAGTAGAACATTATTTGAAGCAGTGCTCAACTTAGAAGGGCCTGTGACATAGGACTTGAGTGAGCAGCAGAACCACTAACTTGGGAGTGAATAGAAAGCATGCCCTTTACTACTGTGGCAGGTGCAGTGCTCAGAGTAAGCAGACAAGGAGAGAGAAATTCTTGCGGTCCCCAGATATGCGCTAGCCTATAACCACCGACAGTAGCAGACATAGTTACAGTTAGTTAATAAAAGTGATATACATGAACTGTTGAAGAAAACCACTTGAGCTGGAAGAATATAGCTAGTGATCAGCATCGAGATCCTGGCATGCACAGGAGACAGACTCGTAAGTGACAAACATGTTTCTGTGCATTATATAAAGCCATAGTGATGTTAGGGAATATTAAGCACTTCAATGCCCTTGAAGGATTGGGAGCAAGGGAGATATCGTGGAAGCAGTGGGCTGTGGCTATGTACTGTGCTTAGACACCCGAACTCTAAAAACTTTCATTATTTCTCCGTGGTCAATGTCTGTGAGATGTTTATACACAGTAAGATTGTAATCACTGTAAGTAACACGAATTACTATAATCCAGGAGCTGGCATGTAAGAGTTTGGTCTTCCACCCTGTATAAAGAACTACAGACAACGGAAGAGTTCTGAGTGTGGCAGAGGTGGTCTTTTGCAGGGAATACTGGCTGGTTAGCCAATACCAAATGGTCAACCCTGAAAACATACATGTGAGAGACATTATACCAACCGAGAGGATTATAGTTAAGGAATATATATGTATCTACATAGACACATTTGCATGTAATGATAATTAATGAAAAGAAGAGGGCCATGGATTTGAAAAATAGAAAGTACGGGTGGGTATATGGGAGGGTTTCAGAGGAGGGATAGGAAGGTAAAATTATGTAATTATATCAATGTCAAAAATAAAAGAAAAAAGAGAAATATCATTATGTAGAAAAGAAAAGCTATTCCCTGAATCGTGGGTCTGGTGGTGTAGCTATTCTGTTTAGGGCTGACCTTACTCTCTGCATTTGAAAGAGTTATGAATCTGCCCCAACTGCCACACACTGCAAAGAGAGCCTACTCTGGGCTGACCATTTGGTATTGGATAACCAATAGGTGTGGTCCTGTATGGGAAAGATTGTGTCTCCTGTTCTCAGCATTTCTTAGTTGCCTATAGTTATTATGGAGGGAGGAAAGAGGAGGAAGAAGTGATTGTATTATATTTTGTGTATTATTTATTACATGATGTACTATAATATCAAAATTTTAAAGAAATAATAAAAGAGTTCAGTCTTCCTACGGAAAACCAAGGGCTGACTCTTGGGGCAGCAATGCCATTGTAGAAGCAGGCACTTCTTACCTTCCTGTTCTTCCCTCCCCAGCAGAATGCATGGTGGCCGCCACACCTCCAGCCCCACGTCTTTACCCTAGCACAGTGGTTCTCAACCTTCCTAATGCTTCAGTCCTTTAATATAGTTTCTCATGTTGTGATGACCTTGAGCCATAAAACTGTTTTGCTATTTCATAATTGTAATTTTGCTACTCTTATGATTCAGAGCATAAATATTGGATATGCAGAAAGTTTTAGGCGACCCCCGTGAAAAAGATATTTGACCACCAAAGGAGTCTTGACTCACAGGTTGAGAACCGCTGCTCTAGCAGGATGAGGAAGACACAAGAAAGCTGGAAAGAAAGTGCTCTTTGGGATATCTATGTATATCCTTTTTACTAGAATTGTTACTTCGCCACACAGATACCCAGGGAGGCTAGGAAATGAGAGTTGCTATTCCTTTGCCTATTTCTTCTGAACAAGGGAGACAACCTTTGAATAAGATTCAGTTCTCTGAGATGAGTAGCCTTGGATCAAATATTTTTTGGGAAAATGCTTTCTCTGAGACTCTTGTCATACAGAGTATCAATGTTTTCAAGATGTCTTGCAGCAAAGAGACCTGTTCCGGGTGTGAATAAGCCAGCACTGGCCCCTGTTTTCGAACCACAGGACACTTGCACAGAAGGCTCACAATATGAGTACAGCATAAGACAGAAAGAACTCTTGATTAGCAGGGATGCAGGAACCACGAAGGAGGGGAAATGGCCAAGTTAGGCTTTGAAGTTAGTATTTCTAAAAAGACAGCATTTCAAAATGGGAATGGAGAAAGGGCACTCAGAGTTCCATTTTCTAGAGACTTCAGTATTTAATTAAGGTTAATGTTTAATTATAAATATTAAGGAAACTCTTCAGAGCGTGAAGCTTGAGCTGAATGGGAGTGCTGTGAGTGTTTCACTGCTTTTTCTCTATCACCTACACAATGCCCTACATCAAATAAATGTTCAGAAACACTTGGTCAAAGAAGAAAGTAAGCCAGGCATTGTGACTCATGCCTTTAATCACAGGACGTGGAAGGCAGAGGCAGGTGGATCTCTGTGAGTCAGGGGCCAGCCTGATCTACAGAGTGAGTTTCAGGACAGCCATAAATGCATAGTGTCTCAAAACAAAACAAAACAAAACATCCAAACAAAGCAAGCAAACAACAAACAAAAAAACCCGAAACAACAAAAGCAATCAACCAAGCAAGCAAGCAAACAAACAAATTGACAACAAAAAGAGAGGAGGAGCTACTAGAGAGATAAGAATGGCTGCCCTTGGTCCCCTCTAACTGCACTTTGTCACATATCCATGAAACCCTTTTTAGAAGACATGAACAGCTGCCCTTTCTTCTTAACGCAATTGACATAATACTATGAAGAACCAAAGTGTACTGTGAATTCTTTTGTAACCATTCTTCATCAGCATTTATCTGGAGAAGTGTTGGTGTTAATTCGTACTTTCCAGTTTTACCCGAAGCCATCGCATCTGTCCCGCTGACGGTCGCGTTGCGGGGACAGAGCACGGTGGGCGTTGGACTCACACGTGACGGCGGAAGGAAGACGTTAGTAAGTGAGGAGTAGGAAGCAAATAGGAAAGGGTCACCGTTTAACAACCTCTTCCTGATGACCGCTCTCCCTAGCGATGTCAGAATTGCCACATGAGGTGATTTGAATTTCCAGAACTTCGAGGAAGTCATCAGAAACTGTCATGATCATTCTCTGTCACACCTAAAATGTAGGAAGCAGCCGTGGGACTCAAATGCCCTCCTAATATATGCTAACACGTTTGTTTACAGAAGATAGGCAAGTTCCTTCAAACCCCTGGACCAAGTCCAGCTTTTCTCCATCACTGCCTTTTGTCTCCTCACCTGGAAAGTCCATGCGGTCAGTGTATCACTCAAGGACAGCATGCTACGTTTCATAATAAACTTATTTGAAGTGTAAAAGATATAAGACTTTTCATAAATTCTATATACATGTTCACAGCACAAAGGTGTCAGCATGTTTGTGTACGGGTGTGTGCAGATGTGTGT
This sequence comes from Cricetomys ansorgei, assembly GCA_026225945.1. Lineage (NCBI taxonomy): Eukaryota > Metazoa > Chordata > Mammalia > Rodentia > Nesomyidae > Cricetomys > Cricetomys ansorgei. The sequence goes on from JAMJFZ010000320.1 coordinate 12,653,623, forward strand.
GTCACTGTAATGTTCATGTACATACAGTGTGCACACTGTGACATGAACATGTGTGCAAGTATTCCCATGTACATGTAAATGGATGCATACGTGTATTGTGCACACGTATGTGTATACATGTATGTGTATATACCTGTGTTTGTGTTTTCATGTATATATGTGTGGACATGAACATGTGTGCAAGTATTCCCATGTACATGTAAATGGATGCATATGTGTATTGTGCACACGTATGTATATACATGTGTGTGCTTGTGTGCATTGTATGTATGTGTCCATTTATATGTGTGGTAATGCCTATGTATATGTACATGTGTGTCCATAGGTATGTATGAGTGCATGTGTGAATGTGCATGTGTACATGGCATGTATATGGAGACATCTACATGTTTGCTCATACATGTTCATAGTTGTATATACACCATCACATGTATGCATGCATTCATGTTTCTCCATTCAAACACATGTGGTCGTGTACATATTCATTTGTGTACATGTATGCATGTGTTTCTGCACATATGCATGCGTATGTTTGTGTGCACACATGCATATTTATATGCATCTGTGTATGTCTGTGCATGTGCATGCCTCTAAGTGTGTCTGTGTATATGTGCTTGTATGTGTGTGTATGTGCATGTATGTTTCTATGTTGGGGACATAGAAAGTCTAAATCCTAGTCCCTAGGAGTCCTAGTCCTTACTGTTATTAAGAACAAGAACAGTACTCTGCTGTGCTTATTCTTCTTTATTTCTTTTTTACAACCAATATTTTCAGAGAAAGCCTAGAGACTTTTCTTTTTTATCAGAAAAATAAACTGTTTTTGTTTTCTTCAAAATGAGGACAGTATTTTACTTTTAATGCTAAGCGTCAATAATGCTTAATATACAAAAGCTCAGCAGCACCGAAAAGCAAAAGTAAGAGAGGACTTCAGATTACACCTAACCCCTAGGCCAAGATGTTGTGTCGGTGTCCACCTTCGCACATCCCTCCCTCCAAGCATGCACTGTGTCAAACATACATCTCTGGTTACTAAGTGATGAAGGATCAAATCACTTTTGAAAGCACAAGAACATTGGCAACTATAGAAATGCTAAATCATTTCTGAAAGGTATATAACTTGAACTCCATACTTGTTGGGTTTCCTGGCTTCAAGCATTCTCTCCTATCAGATGCAGTAACAATAATAGTAGTTCATTTTGCTAAATATGTTCCAACACTATTGCAAATGCTTGTGGGAAACAATTTAGAGAGAGGAAGGATTTATTTTAGCTCATGGCTTCTGTGGTTACAGTCCATCGCTGCTGGCTCCATGGCTTCTGCACCCTGATGAGACCATGTTTTACCACAGAGGGGCATATGAAGGGTCAGAGCTGCAGACCTGCTGGCAGCTGGAGGCAGAGTGGAAAGGGAGGGAGTACGATATGCTCTTTAACGGTACATCCCTAGGGATGGGACGTTCCTTCACCAGCCCTCACTGGCCATAGTTCCACCACCTTCCAATGCTATATTCAAAGACTGACTCTATCAATGAATCTATTAATTAGGCCACAGTCCTTGTAGACTATTGTTTCAGGAGCGCTGTCACAGACACACCTAGGTGTGGTTTATTAATTCCCTATATGTATCCCAACACAGTCAAATTGAAAAGTAAGCCTGACAATTGCATTAATATTTACTGAGTATTTACTTTTAAGAGTCAGGAAAACAGTCAACTAGTCTTAGAATATACTTTCCATGTAAGAAAACTGAGGTTAGTATGCCCAAAGTCACACAGATAGGAAACACACATATACTTTTCATGTTTTCCTTGCCTCCCATTAAAACATATGACCATCATGTTTAATAATGGACACACAAGAGATGGAACATGTGTATTTGTATGCTGGGAAAAAGAGAATATAGTTGTACAATTATGTCAATGTATTAATAGAGTAGCAGGGAGCCAGGAGAATAACAGCTCCCAGAGTAAGAGTTTGCACTGCCCTAGGATCACCACAGATGAGTAGCTGCTTGCAGCAGCCTATGCTTTCATCCCGGCACATCAGAGAGTTAAGTTCAGCACAGGCTGTACCAGCTTGAATCGGGCTGTTGTCATGGCTCTGCTGCCTCCTGGAAGCTCTAGAGATGTTGTCTTACCTTTTAGACTCTCGAGGCCATTGCTGGTCCTTAGCTTCTGGCCTCTTCTTTTACTTTATTATTATTATTTTATTTATTGGTTTTATTTCCTTTGGCTACGTACGCCAGAATCAATCAGTGGATCATATTTCAGTTTTTTTTAATGTTTTCAGGGTCCTCCATACAGTTTCCATAATGAATACACTAGTTTACAATTTACGTCGCCACTAAGTTGAATGAAGATTTTCTTTTCTTATTTTTATAATTAATTATGTTAATTTATACCTTGATCTTGTTCCCTACAGAGCAACAGAGTTTAAAATCAAGTTTTAATGTTTTAATAAAAGGTTCATAGACATCTGGTTTTTTTTTTTTTTTAGTTTTGTTGTGCCTACATCTTTACTTTTTAATTTTTTTAAGTTTCAAATTAAAAAAGTTTTCTTCTCTCATGTAATACATCCCAACACCCTTTCTCCCCTCCCTTTACTCCTCCCAGCTCCCCCCTCATCTCCCCTCTTGCCTAGATCTACCCCCTATATCTTCCCACCCCCACCCTCGCCTCTCTCCAAGAAAGAACAGTCCTCCCAGGTTTACTGCTCAAACATGGCACAAGATAAAACAGGAAATCACCCAGCAGGGGGAGAGGAGTTCCAAGGGCAGGCGAAAGGTTCAGAGATACACCCCCCTCTCCAGTCTGTATGAATTCTGCAAGAGCACCAAGCCAGGCAACAAGACGTAATTGTGGGACCCAGCAGGTTCCATGTCTCCTGCTTCAGGCTCTGTGAGCCAAGAATGTTGTTCAAAGTCTCCTCTCTCCTCACTTTGCAAAACTCTGACCTCTTTTCCTAACTCCTTCTACGTTTAAGTACTTTTTGATAATACTGCCACCCTCGGAAAATCCGTAATTAGTTCTCAACTTTAAAGTCTTCTTATTTACAATCTCAACCTCAGATGTAACAGATTTACAGAATCCATGGAATGGGATCCATATGTGTTTTTGTGGGGCATTTATTCTGCTTATTACAACAGGCTCCTGTCTCCTTTGCTCCCTCTTTTGTATATTGCCAGGGATTGGACTCAGGTCATTGTGCATGCTAGGCAGGCACTTTGCTAACTGAGTCATACTCCATCTTCCCGACAGTTACACATTTATGAGGTAATCTTTGGTTCTAGTTTCAGCGCAGAATTCCCATGCCCTTGTCTAATATACCTCTAGAGGAGAAGAAGAATGATACATCTGACAAATACATCTGTGACAAAATATCAGCGTGTAGAAGGTACCCTGAAGATAAGTGGAGAGGGAGGGAGAGAGATCAGCGGGAGCCATGGATTCTATCGAGAGCTTAAATGTGTTTTGGAGAGGTGATTCCGAGATGTGTTTTGGAAAAAAAAAAAAAATGAAATGAGAAACCTGGGACTGAGCATTCCAGGCAGATGACATAGAAGTGTGCAGGCCACAGTGGGAGAAAGATGGGCATTTTGGAGAAATAGCAACAGGATCAGCATTTCTAGGGTGGACTACAGAAGGCAGAGATTGGAGAGAGATGAGGATAGCTGGGACCCATAAGCCAGGGAATTAACTCTGTTAATACAAAGGAATGATGGCCCCACTTTGTATTTCGAATATGCTTAATGAACAGTTAAATACCCCTAGATCAGGAGAGAAGAAGCAGGAGGAACAGTAGAAAGGGGTCTGTGTGATTCTAAACCACAGGCGGAGAGTCCTCAGATGACAAACTAAGTGAGGACTCGCTGTTGGGGTTTAGGGGAGCACAGAAGGAGACAGGGGTTATAAAAGAGCTGTGTTTTGGGCATGAGCCACTCGATAAGTGTGTCTGTGTCCCAGTAGGGAGAGAAATGGTAAATCCTAGGAAGGAATGGGTTCCGATTAGTGAAATTGATACCTTTTGGATGTGTTGGATCTGTCTATTAGAGATTTAAGTAGGGCTGTGTTGAAGGCTGTCGTCTGAGAATGGAACTTTCAGAAAAGGTGGTGGCTAGCAAGACCTTGTATTCAAGGAACCAGCAAAGTGAGCATGGATTCCTACTGTGTTCTGTCTCCTGACAGGATGTCTGGACTTCCACTGTGTTCTGTCTCCTGACAGGATGTCTGGTGTCTAGCTCATCTGGAGGCAGGAGGATGCACGAACCCACTGACAGGGTCTATGCCATTGGAAGTGACTCCCTCCAGCCAGGAACAGAGTAGAGCAGGATTCGGAACACACTGGAAGGGATTTTAGTAGCTTCGTAAAATACCTGGCCCGATGCCCATTTGGGCATTGCTCTGCTGAACACCTGCTCTCGGTACGAATACCTCCTGTGGAAAGATGTCCTTCCCCTCTTCCCATCCACCCACCCGGAACACCTGGACTCATCACGGAACAGCGTTGGCCCTCGGCCCTCCTTCATTTATCTTTCCTTCTCTCAGTTTCGTCTCTCTTTAAAGTGGATTTCTTTAATTAGACTTAAAATGAGAAACCTTTACTGAGTGTCTCCATTCAGGTAGCTAAATAAATAAGCAAAATTATAGGAGCTGAAAACACTTCTCTCCCCACATCGTGCTGTCACCGGGCATGCTTTCTGTTTGAATTATATCTTCGTGCATATTGCTTTGATAATTCTTAGGTCAGGTACAGTACTGTCTCTGAGACTATATTTAGGAGTTAGTGTTCTGTGGAAGGTAATGAGAGACAAATGGATCTTAAAAGTATGTCATAAAAAGCCTTTTAAAATATGTGAGCTTCAAGGGCTCACCGCTAAAGCTAGTTATTTAAGAAGACTGCTTTAGAAGCAGTGTAGTGGGTCAGTACAGACCACCAATAATCTATAGATTCTTAAATTGTTGTGGCTCTACGCTTGTTAACAGTGTCTCTGATATAGAAACACATTTAAGAAATTGACAACGAATGCAGTAGCCAGCCCTCGCTCCAGACCTATGGACTCTAAATAAAACAGCTTTCCTTTGAGAGGACCTCCCCGAGTCCCCAACCCATAAGAAGTAGGCACTGCTATTTTGCTTCCAAAAGCAAAACCAGGTGTTTTTCTAGGGCTTTTCTGGATGGATATCAATGACAAAGAATGTGGTTCTGGGACTGAATTTTGTGTGGAGGGGGCTGCCATGAAAACCTGTGTACAGAGGAGGTGGCCCTGAGGATCGGCATTGCACAAAGAGCAAACAGGCAGCGTCAGGGCTGCGTTCGAAAATGTGGCCAGACAGAAGGGAGCAGCTAGTGTGGCCTGCAAGAGGGGAACAATGGTCCCTGTGATCACCTCTTTGACTTCTAGCTCCCGCCATTCAGGGGGAACATGGCCTTGGAAGCAGGTGGGACTGCCATTCTTGATTCGCTTTTCTAATTACATGAAGTGTGGAGAAAGGATATTGGAAATAGAGACCCAGCTGTGCCCACTGACAGTTCAAACACAATGAGGACAAAGAACTCCAGACGCAAAAGGGGAGCGGTTTTAATCTCAGGTGTCTGCACTCTTCTTTCATTATATGAAAGAGACCCAGCAGCAATAATGGAAGAGAAATAATAAAAATGAGCGGGTCCCCCACTTGTAGTTACTTCTGCCACCAAACCTTGCATCAGTCAGTCAAGAAAAGAAAGCCCACAAGACAAAGCCAGGAAGATGGAGTAGGCAGCGTGCTAGCTGTAGAATTTAAGGGGTGTAGGCGAGCCAAATTGGAGGAGAGCCTTTTCCTCGCAAGGCAGCATGATGTAAGTCAAGGAGAGATGCTACCTCACTATCTCCTGAGGAGATATGAAGACTCAAAGGAAGTGCAGCATTTGCCTCAAGATGGAGTGGGCACTCACTGTTTCTGCCTCTGTCTAGCTCTCCTTCACATAATGTTAAAAATAATTACGGAGTCTGATCAGCTGTGAGCTGTCCGCAAACGTGTTTGAGGAACTGGATGCTCAGGGCAATAAAAGTAAGACAGATTATTCTCTCCACGAGCCTTAGATGCTGGGTGAGTGACAGGACCGACTTCACACAGTAGTGCAGATCCATGTTGTTAAGTTACTTCAGGAGCTCAAGTTTTGCTGATTACATCATGAGCTATTTTTAGCTAAGACTTCTCTGTAACTATGGAAACTGCTTTTGCTGAAAACCTCTCACACGATCTCCTTCGAAATTAGCCATGGAGAAGAAAATCCTTTGCAGAAAACTAATAAGGAACAAATAAGTTAGATACAAGGGTGAAAACAAAAGCAACTTAGTGCTCATAGAAAGGTTTGCATGCCTGGCGACAGCTGTACGTTCGTTTGGACAGTTACCATCTATAGACCGGCATTTACATAGAAAACCGCTCGTACTTTTACTTCCCCTTTCTGACTGGCAACTGGGAACATGACACGATGTACTTTATTACCATGGTTCCCCGTGGCATGCCCTTCCCAAGGGAAATGGGTCCCTGAGGAAACAGGAAGTTCTGTCGCCTGGCAACAGATAGTTGGGAAGTTTCACAGGACCTCATCTTCTAACCGATGGGAACTTGCTGGGGTATGAACAGTTCGTGTAAAGAGGGAAAGTCCTCACGCCATGCTTGAGAATGCTGAATTGGCCAAAACATGTGGTCTGAGAACGCAAGGTTGAGCCGTTAGGCGGCAGTAAAGGGCAGTTATTTAATGAGCTTTGGTGGTTCTGTGGTTTGGAAAGCAGGACGAACACCTTAGTTACAAGAACCCATGATTACATTATAAACCTAAAGGGACTTTGTACATGTAGTCAGTTACAGACATCAAATTAGGGAGTTTATTCCGGGCTATCCAGATGGATCCAGTAATGACCTGGGCTTTTATATAGAACTTTCTTGGCCAGGGTTTGAGAGATGTAAGAGGAGGTGATATCAAAGACATTTCAAGTATGAGAGGGGTTGGACTTATGCTGATAGCTATGAAAATAAAAAAGGGTGGTTTGTGAACTGGGAGAAGGAATTGGATTTTTCCAATAACATAAAGGAGAATGGAACTAGATTGCAGGTTCAATATGACACCTGGACTTTGGCCTTGTGAGACCCTATGCAGAGTACCCTACCAAGCTTGTTGGACTTCTGACCTTGCACACTGTGGGGTAACGAGGGAGCGCTGTGATGTGTTTGTGGCGAATCGTCACTGTGGAGACAGGAAAAGAACACATCCGGAGCTGTCAGAGTAAAAATGCACTCATTTCTGCTACTGTAAGAAGGGAAAAAAAGAACTTTTTTGGGGCATATCTTACAAATCTCATTGTCCCATGTCAAAAGTCTTGAAAATATGGTAATTTTTGACAGGAATTATGCCTTTAGGACTGTATCTAAAAGATGAAGTTTGATAAAAGCTGATATGTTTGCAGTGTTCTGGATAACAGCACAAAATTGGAAACAATCTAAAATTTGGGCAGTTGGGTTCTAGGTAAAGAAATAACTGAACATTCATTTACTAGAATGTTGTAGATTTTTATTTTTATTTTTGTTTAAAATATTGTTTTTGCACTGTTAGGAATGTCTAGGTTTTGGCATTTTGTATTGTCTGAAGGCGTTGGATTTCTGTGGCGGATGTTTGATTGCTTACGATCTGCACCTAAGGAGTTCTGAATGAATAAAAACACCTGAGCTCAGAGGCTTGAGGTTCCACTGTCCAATCTGATGCTGGCCAGGATGGTGGTTCTCTCTGCTGAGGTCTGGAAGGACTTCCACATATGAATACGTCTTCTTGTCTTCCTTGCTGAGCTGCTACAGTAGTTTACTACTACCATGGTGCACCATTGTGGGGCAGGGCATCATGCCAGCTAATCCAATGTGGAGATAAGGAAGAAGAGAAAGAAACTCCAGACCTGGAAGAGTTCGGTAAAGTACACTCAGGACAGCTCCTAGAGGACAGATATTATATATATGTAAAAATAATCAGTAGACGTCTCCTGAAGGAAGAGGAGAGTGAGGAAGGAAATAAGCCTCTATGAAGTGAAAATCAAGTGAGAAAGAGGGTTCAAAGGTGAGAGCCACAGAATGGAGGCCCTTAGAGATAAAGAATTCAGCTGGGAGCAGAAGCAGCAAGATTCTTACTGCTTTTCCTGATCATGGAGCCAAATCTCTCTCCCACTGCTGGTGGTAGTATATTGTTTCACAAACTGAGTTTTCTGATAGCTGTGTTGTATGTGTGTGAAGCTCAAGATATTGTGTTGGAAGTCTACGAAGAAGGGTGGATGCTTCCCCATAGTGGTGGTAAGATAAAATGCCAAACCGCCAGAATGTTTCAACCCATAATTCTTCCTACCAGCCCAGAACCCCCTGCTGTTGTGGAAGCTGAGCTTAGAGTCAAAGAGCTGCTTAGTTAAACTTTTTTTTTTTTTTTTTTTTCTGCAAACCTATCTACAATAGGTCCTGATAAGATGTATCTGCTATGGTGATGAGAACTCAATCCCATGAGGGAACTCTTCCTACAGACAAGGACTAATTATTTTTCCAGTAAACTGGACTGTATCTTCAAATCTGAAAAGTGTTTCCTCGGGAGTCAGCACACAGAAGCCGTTTTCCAGAACTGACTGGTCAAGATTGCATTTCATGTTGGCAGCTGAACTTGGTGCTCTAAGAGTCACCCAGGTGTTACTGGGTTTGAAGGCATGAAGGGGTCACTGGAGAGCAGCTGCAGCTTGGCACTGTGAGAGGCCAGAGGAGGCCATTGGTAAGAGTGCAGCCTCTGTAGTAGTTGAAAGCCCATATTGAAAGGGTCGTATAAAGAAGCTGAGGCTTGGCACTATAAAAAAGAGCCCAGGAGAGGCTATTGGTGAAACTGCAGCTCCATTACATCAGAAGACCTCAGTGTTCTGAAGATGCCAGTACCATGGGATGACCACCAAGAATAGTAGCAGTGGAGGGAAGCCAGTCAGAACCTGTGCGTGCTGCAGAGGGCAGAGCCAGAGATGTGACCTAAGCCCTTTGGAGGAGCCGAGAAGATGGTGAGTGAATTCCAGATAATTGGATGTTGATAATGTTTTTCTGCTGTTCAAAGACAGTGGGAAAAGCCTGATAGATGTTTGGTTTCATTTGGTCCTGGGCAATAGCAACCCTCATGATTGTTCCTCTTGTAAATAGCTTTACTGGTGTAATGTTAGATTGTGTTGTAGAGATGAAGCATTTTTTTTATTAACATACAGAAAAGGGGAGTTGTTGTAGATGTTTATTTTCAGTTTTGTTTAAAATATTGTTTTTGCACTGTTAGAAAAAGGGATGCCTAGGGTTTGGCATTTTATTGTCTGAGGCGTTGGATTTCTGTGGCGGATGTTTGATTGCTTATGATCTGCACCTGAGGAGTTCTGAATCAATAAAAACACCTGAGCTCAGAGGCTCGGGGTTCAACTGTCCAATCTGGCGCTGACCAGGATGGTGGTTCCCTCTGCTGAGGTCTGGCAGGACTTCCATGTATGAAAATGCCTCCTTATCTTTCTTGCTGAGCTGCCACAGTATTTAATAGTACACTAAAATACTATCCTTGTTAAATGCATGCTTCATTAAAATCATGGTTGATCTAGAAAAGCACTCATGGCACATACAATTACAAAGTTGAGGGGTATTAACTGAAAAATGTATTGTCTGTTGGAGAGGCCAGAAGCATGCTATAGTGTTAGATGCTGCTTCTCTGTGGGTGGGGAGAATACACATTTTAAAAAACTTTCTATGATGAAAATGATTTTTGTAATTGGAAAGCCCTAGTAAACATCTCTAATATTATAAAAATAAAATACAAGAGCTTGGTGCAGATTAGAGATTGCTCTAAGTGTGGTAATTTGAGGGTTTGCATCTAATAGAGTGTTTACATTAGTGGCTTGGAAACTGGACTCCAGGACTTCATTTTCCTTCCTTCCCTCCCTTCCCCCCTCCCCCTCTCCCTCCTTCTGTCCTTCTTTCTCTTTCTCCATCCCTCTCTCCCTTTTTCCTCCTTCCATTCCCTCTCTCCTTCTCAACAGAATCTTTCTATTCAGCTTAGGATGTACTAGAACTCAGCATGTAGTGATTGGTCTCAAAGTCGTAATCCTCCTGCCTCAGCCTTCTGAGTGCTAGAATTACAGGCATGTACTACCAAACTTCTTTTGTTTTAAAAATACATTTTTAGTATAGTTGGTTTCAGAATTGTCTTTGTATGCTCTCCTTTGTATTGAATATTGGATTTATGCAGTTGTAAATCACAGAAACTCCATTCAAAGCAGCCAAACCTCAAGTAATATGAAGTCCAGTGACAGAGCCTGGCTTCAGGTTAAGGTTGATTCAGGTGCTCTAGCAATGACTTCAGGGCACCATATCCACCTTAGGGATAAGCTCTTCTCTAGCACGGCAGAAAGGGTCTTAATGGACATGGCATTGAGGACTCTGGCTAGTCTGGTCACCAGGACCACAGAGATGGGTATTCTGAGAGTCAAGGGTGCCTCACAAGTCAGAGAGAATGATGCTTAGGAGAGATCAGAGTTCCGTGAGCAAAAGGGAGAGTGTCCAGGGACAACAAGAGCTACTCACCAGGTCCGTACAGGACTAGGATGTGGACAAGGACATAACAGAGTCCTGGCGCTGTCCTTCTAGCACAGGCTCTTCTCCTAAAGGATGCTGGGCTTTTTCTCTGTTGCCAACTGTTCCATTGCTTCTGCTACAGCCCTTGTGTCTCATCACTTTAGAACAGCGCAAAGTGCAGCCAGGGCTGAAATTTTTGCTCCTTCCTAGCCTGCAATGAGTTTCTGAATCTCCTAGCTCCGTGTTTGCCTCACGCTAAGAAGTTAATAAATATTTGTGGAGTGAATAGCAGTTTCTGATTTCTGAAGTTGGAACAAATATTTGTCTGCCTTCTTTGTTCAGGTCTTAACCTCGCAAGAACTTAAACATCATCCCCAGCATCTTCTTCTCCAAGGAATCTAAGAAACTGAGCGCCTCCCCCCATACTCCCGTTCTATGGAACCCAATAACTCACAAGTGGTCATTCAAATTGCAATGTCTATTCATGCTTTACTGTAACCAAGGCAACCATTATTACACACTGTCCATGCTTCCACAAAATGGACACTCATTCTTCCATACTTCCTCTCACCATGTAATCCTCAGCTGCTACATATGCTTGTGGAAACTCAAGGAAAACATTTTAATCTTGTAATAAGTTCCTAACGGTCTTTTGGAGGTTTGGGCAAAGTCACTGGAATAGACTGCTTAAACCTTGTGGATAGGAGAGGCCAAGGCACCTAGATATCTTGATTTTCCATCCTTATTTATATTTCCCTATGAGTGCACTCTTATTGCTAGACATTCTTTGCTAAATTGTGTCGCAGGGGCTTTCCTATTTAAGAGAAAATGATGGACTGAGGACTTACCTATGGTATCCATGTTGGCTAATGACCTACACTGCGTAGACAGCAGCCATGAGTGACCTCTAGTACCTCTCACAAGTTTTCTGTCCCTGGTGCTCTGTAAGGATCTTTATACAGAAATCATCTTGGACCGGCAGTAATTGCCTTGCACATTCTCAAAAATATCTTTAAAAAAATACTCTGGAGTATATGAAGAGAACCAGAAATCAGAGTCAGTGTGTACTTTGGAATTACTATCATTCCTTGAATTCACTTAGGAGGAGACCCCAGGAGACAAAGTCCGTCCCTGGATGGAACAGCGAAGTAGCCAGAATTGTCACTTGGTGAATTATGTTTCCCTAACCCACTGTTATATCCCATCATGGGTTTCCCCATGGTTTCATGCGTTTCCCTCCCATTGGATCTCTGGGGCCATGTCTGTACATCCCACCACATGGTAAACAGAGTCTTAAGAACATTCTGGTTCCTTCTACAATGATAGTGCATTACAGGAGACCATTAGCTCATTTCACAAATTTACCCAAGTTGTTGATCTAGGGTTTTGCCTCTCACGAGCAGGTTAGTGGGAGCTCTTTGGCAATGGTGTGTTAACATGCTGGAGCCTAATCTACTGAAGGACCTGACTCACTTCGGGACACTACAAGGAGTGAATTATACTTGATGTGCCCTTTTATTTGTTAGTCTCTTATAGTTCATGTTTCTGTTCTTTAAATAATAGTGGGCTCTCAAAAATAACCAGCAATCAGCTCAACACCAAGCTTTCTTTGACCCATCTATATAATGAGGTGTCCCCTCCTACTCAAATCAGTGGTGTCCTTTAGAGATTCAAATTTCTGTTTCCTTTCTGATAAATTCAGGGACTCAGGAATTGGCTTCTCTAGTTTAAAAGCCTACCTTGGAGCTTCCACTAGAATCAGTGTGACTTCTCTTCCCTGCTCTGTAGCCCGTACAGCTAATCATAAAACCCCAGTTCAGCATTTGCTGTCCCAACCCTATTGCCATTGCTTTGATTAAAGTCCCTGTTACTTTTCTGTAAGGATTTTTTTTTTTTTTAAAGTGGGTTTCCTTTCACTGGTTTCCCCTGAAAAAATTCATCTCACATGTAACTTTATACTTAGTCCTAGTATTCTGTGCCTCAAATCTGTTGTTTCTCCATTTCTCTCCGAAGAGCTTGCTTCATCACTGGTGCTTGCTTTTGAAGCCCTATCCCCGCAACAGCTCTTCCTTGATTCTTCTTAGTCTCCACCACCTCAATAGACCACGCCCACCACACACAGGTGTATGTGTGTGGGATCCTTGTAATTATCCTTCAAAACATTTCCTGCGTTAATTCTCCACAGCTGCTACAACAAATTACTACCAAAGGGGGCTAATCTAAGAGAAATGTATTCTCTTACAGTTCTGAAGGCTGTAAGCCCCACATCTGGACCACATTCCTTTGGAAGCCTTTGGAAGAATTTTCCTTTACATCTCTCAGCCTCTTATGGTCCTCGGTGCTCCTCAGATTGTGACAGTCATTGTGCTTGTCTCGGGCTCCACTTCCTGGGACCTTCTTCCTTGAGCATCTGTCTTCCTTTTTCTGTCTAAAGATGTTTGCTCACACTAAAGCAGAGGTGATCTCATTTTGAATGCTTTGACTTAATTTTATCTGTAAAGACCAGATTTCCTAAGACTCTACTTAGAAGAACCAAAGTTTGAGGCTCAGGTGTATACATGAGGAAGACACTAGCCAATCCACCCCAAACCTGTCCTTTTGTAACACACATTTCTTCCTACAACAGCTTCTTTTCCATCTTAACTGGGAAAAACCCAACTTAGTCTGAATTCCAACTTCTCCACCAGGGCTTTGCCAGAGTTCAGAATCTCTTTATCAGACTTGCACACAACTTTGTACTGCTTGTACAACTTTGTACAGTAGAATGTTGAAGAGGAAGTATTCCGGGAATCGTCTTTTTCTTCTATAAGACTTTCTGTATTTGAAGCAAATCATCTCAATATTCCCATCAGAGACTTCTGTGTGGGCACAGTTATGTGTTATCTGAATCCTATGGCCTATAGAAGTATAGTTGTATTGTGAGAGACTTCTTGTCCTTGTGTGCACTGAGAGGTGACACGATCGGCAGATGGTGGACTGTAATCTCTTTTGCCCAATCCAGGTGGGGGAATGGCACAATTTAAACAAGGTGAAACAGTTACACAAATCCCAATAAACCAGAAGCCACAGGTAAAATATCAACAGAAGATTGTTTTTGAAACATACTGCACCCAGCATCAAGATTTTTATTTGTTCAAAATAAAATAGAACGGAACTGTCTTACAATTACCTGACTTCTAGGCACGAGTGGAGCTCAGAGGCCATCTAGTCCAGTCATAAACAGAGTATGTGATCTGCCTAGAGTCGTGCAGCTGGTCCATAGTAGAGCCAGGAAAGGAGGGTCTGGGTTTTCTCACTCAGAACTTACAAGGCAGCTGCTTCTAGTATTTTCCTGCTGAGGCATGACAGATAATGGTCCCCTTTTGTGAATCATTCTACACTCCAATTATTAGTAAAGATGACAAACTTTGTTTTGTTTCAAAGAATCATTGGCTTTTTTTTTTTTTTTCTTTTAAATGCCTTTGGCAGGGATAGCCTAAATAGGGACATAAACAATTACAAATCGTACTGAGATGTATTCAACACACACACACACACACACACACACACACACACACACACACACACATATATATATATACATACATTTAAAGACGTAAAACAGCCTGTTTGTTTTCTACCTCAGATTTTCATATTATCTTTAATGAGCAAAAGCTAGTGTCTCATGAGCTCACCGGGTCTAAAGGTCGAGAGTACCTCAGGAGAGTGACGCTCTGATTGCTCGCTCCCTACACCAAGCACTCTGTTGACCAGGGTGCAAAACGTTTTCCTTAGTGACTAAGTGAATCTCTAGGTCAAAAACCCTCATCACGTTTTTCCTTTCTTTCTTTCTTTCTTTCTTTCTTTCTTTCTTTCTTTCTTTCTTTCTTTCTTTCTTTCTTTCTTTCTTATGTAATCTTTGGATGTGTTGTTACCCAGTTAGGGATCGTTAGAACCTATTCTTTCAAAATCACACACACTCGTTATCATCATTTTCCAGAATAAAAAGTCAGGACCGAAAGATGTGTGCTTGATTTGTAAAATTGCATATTTGGAAATCTTGCAGCTATACAAAATTAAATCCAATTTAGCCCTGATTTAGCAAATCAAGGCCTTTCATGTCAAAAGAATGGATTGGGCTCTTGGAGAAAATCAAGGGTGTGTGGTCGCTGTGGCGTGCTGTCAGCATTTCAAAAGCCATATGTAAATGATATGTGTGCGTAGACTCACTGGTATCCAAAAATGAGAATTAAATAATAGAGTTACTGAGATTATCATGTCTCTGATGAGAAATAGAATTGTAGGGAGTATTCAGAATCCAAGCTTTCGCGATCCCTTACAATTTCGTGCAAGTGAACTGCTCTCAAGAAGGATAACCATGATGATGCCAACCAATGTGACCGAGCTCAGATCAGTCTAGCTAATCTGATCTGATATACGGCTAGATTAGTCAGATTCACCCTTTAGAGGTCTATGTCTGCCACTTGGTTCTCTATCTATGACAGAGATACCAACAATAAAGTTGGTATTGATGGCATGTTGGCTTACCATTTTTTATATGTGAGGAAACCGAGGCAGGGAAAAGGAAGAGGCATTCCTGAAGGAGCATGGGGTACTAGGGAGTAGTATTTGGGCTGCTTTATATCCCATTCTCTTAACCTTGATGCTATTGTCAAACTGAATTCACACCTCGTACATTCGGCTAAATAAAAAGTGAGGGAAAATAAGAAAACCTGTAAGGGCTGGCTAATAAGGTTCTGAAAGAGTGTAGGGGTCAGCCAGGCACAGGTTTCATTTTCTGGCTGGGGGTTATTAGGCAAGTTACACAAGGGAGGAATGCCCACATTTCTAGCTCACAGAATGACAGGTCCACATGACAGCCGAGTCTGCGAACACAACGTGAATAGTTTGGGCAGCTACTCAAGCCTCTGACACCACGTGGACGGAACATACCGAGGGCCAAACTGCCCGCTGCACGGCCAGGTGCTCCTGCACTGTGCAGGTGCGTGAGACAGCAGGGGCCGGCTGCCCGGCTCCGCTCAAATCTCTGTTCGTGTTACTCTCTCGTCCTCCTAAATCTCTTCTGCTGTTTGCATGTGTCCAGAGTGGCTCCAGCGTGGGAGAAGCTGAGTGGGTTAGAACTCATAAATGAAATGGCGGCAGCTTCAGAGATGTCCTCTTCTGGGAGGGCGTGCTTCCGTTTTCATTTTTCCTTTCTTCTGACCTAGGGTTTTGTTCATTTCAAGTATTGCTTTCTTCGAGACAGACATGGGATAAGCTTTGATGACGTCTGAGATCGAGTTTGAGAACCACGTCATCAGTAGTGTCATCATGTCGGGTGTGTGGGCTTTGCTGGTGAAGCAGAGCCCATGAAGCAGGGCAGCTGTGTCTCTCTCACTGATGTCCTTCAGGGATCCTTTCCCTTTGTCCCTTCTGAAAGTAGACTAGGAAAAGGAGGGCTGATATTTGCCCAGGACTGTTATGTGTCATGTGGTCTTCACACATCATTTTTTGACTTCTTGTAACAACTTTGCAGAGCAGACATCGCCACCCCATCTTACAGGTGCGGAAACAGGCCCTTAGAGAAAACTGAAGAGGCTAAGTTAAGAGTTCATTTTTGCTTGAGATGACTCTAACATTAGAATATCACCCACGAGTCTCTTACCGGGGGGGCCCATGTATATTTTAACTGAGGACACTTTTAAACTGAAGGAGCTTAGCTTTTCTGTAGAGTTTCGGGCATTGATCTGTGCTACTTTTGAAGACTCTCTCATCCCGACATCATGGTTCAGGGGTGGTGATTTGTTATTCCTCTGTGCACAACTTTCACAGGCAGCATTCCCCAGTAACCGACTCTGAATTCCTGGCCTCTCTCGGGAAATCAAGTCTGGTGCTTATTCACAAGCTGTGACTCTTCCAGGAAGGGATGACTTCTAGCTAAGGACATCTTTGTCCTGACAATCAACTGCAGTTGACAACAAAAGTATATCAGAGCTCTTAATAATTTGGTAATAAAGGCTTCCTGCTGATTCAGGTTTATCCAAGTTTAGTAGTTGATGCTATCCTGAATTCTTGGCTCTTTCAGTGACACAGTACATGGCCACTCCTCTGACTGGAGGTGACAGTAGCCTTAAAACCTGTCCCCTGTTCATAAGTTCTTACCCGAAAGGAATTATTACCAATGGAGAACTCACTCAAATTCCTCTGCTTCATCATCCCCCGTGCCCAAATAATTTCAAAATTGCTGTCTCCCATGCTTTGTTTCTACAGATAGCTCCCTGCCTACTGGATATTTCTAATTGGGCTTCTCACGATCACTTCGAATCCAGAATTTTAAAAAAACAATCAATTGTCTTTATCTGAAATAAGCTCCTCCTTCTAACTAGTCTGTCTCCATGTAATTCAGCAGCATCGCTCAGTCGTAGGTTCCTGTCTAACATGTCTCTCTCTGTTATTCCTTTTCAAGTCTGGCCACTGTTTTGAAAGCAAAATAAACACTGTGCTGCTCACTTTCTGCAGACACCTTCCTGCCCTTTCTGGTCTCCCTTTTCTTGTACATTTGGGTTGAGTTCTGTCTTCAACTCTGGCGTTCATATTATTTCCAGACAGAGGGGAATTTGAGAACACGCTGTGCTGACTCATGGCCTCCTTTCCTTCAGTAACAAGCAATATAGTTTTAATCATGCAGTTAAAATTTCAAAATTATTTCTTATTAGTTAAGAAATATGTGGATACTCTCCTGGTAAGAATTAACACATTACTGTTAAAGCTAAGAGCCTCATTTGGCCTCTGTACCTGTACACAGTGAATTTTCCTTTTATAGTCTTATGAATCTTTGCCTGAGCTTTAATACACAAGCAGATATTTATGGAAAATGCAATCTATTGATTTTATTTTTTAAATTAAAATGTTCACAAATAAAAGTATCAAATTATCAGGCATGTGCTCCACAACATGCATCTTTAATGTTCTTCCACATGTTCAGTAAATAATTATTCAGCGGTTATTAGAGTCCAGGCATCATTCAAAATTACTGAGAGAACCCTAAACAACTAACAGGAAAAAAAAATCCAAATTCCTGAATTCATGGAGGTCACATTGGCAATCTGCTCCTGTGTTACAAGTAGATGCATCTCATGCTTATCAATGATCCGCAGGACTCTAGGGAGGTAGGATGCTGGAATTTATTTGATGGGCATTTAGATCACTTCCGGTGTCCTGCTACGACAAACAATGCTACCGGGAACATGGTGGGCGCATGTGTGTGTCTTTCTAGGATACGAGTGAAACCTCCAAGGGGGTTCTAACACTTCTATCAGTGTGTCTGAGAGCTCACCCAGCACCTTATAGTCAGTCCTTGATATCTACAGACTTTCTGCATTGCACTGAGTATAAAATGGCATCTTGCTATTATTTGACATGAATTATATTTTATAAAACGCCCATCCATTTTACATCAGAATGGGTGACGTGTTTAGATTGAGTGCTTATCACCATTCACAGTGTTAATTGTTGAACTGGTCCAGTGTCTGTTGAATTGTGAATTCTTGCAAGAGTGGAACAATCTGAGAGAGTCACTGACACACATGTCCTGCTGCCTTTATTGGCTTCCCTTGAGAAAGAAGCCTGGGGCACAAGACTTCTTCTCCCCAGTGTAGCAGGTCTCTTTGCCGAGTTTTCTGTCCTGTGCGCCTTCCTTAGGATTGGACGCCTCTTGGACTTCTGGGAACTTTGCTTAGGTTCTAAAGGAGAGTGTTGGCCGTTGGAGTTGGCAGTTGGTGGGTCGGTTTGATAGATGATAGTCCTGTTTTTTAGCAACTCCAGATCTTCAAGCTTCAGACAGTTAAGGACAGCCCAAAAGGGCAGTGACTGTTACTTTCTTTTTCTCTTTCTATCTTTCAAGGCCACCTGAAGAGTGGTGAAGAATTCTTTTTATCTTCCCTGTCTCTTTTTAGAGCTAGAGGGTAAAAGGCACAGTGGGATTCTGTTAAAAGTTAGGAGTCAGTTACAAGTTAGGAATCTGTCACAGTAGCAGTTGGGGCAACAGAACAAGCTTCAGGCTTTCAGTTCCACCCCGGTACGGGTCAGTATACCAGGAGACATGGGCACTATAGAGAGAAGGTGTAGAAAGAGGAAGGCAAGGCCAGTGTTCAGAGTTGTCTTGCTGAGACAGGTAAACAGACAGAAACACTTAAGAACAGCACCCCCACACAAGCCAAGGTCAAGAGTGCTGACTTGTGCTCACTTCTTGGAAGCTATAGGAACAACATGGAAAGCCCAGGCAGGTGTCCAGGAGATATTACGATCAATCCTTCTCAGAGTCATATGTTGACAGGGATGGGCCAAATTTCCCAGACTACCCCTTCTATAGCAAGGCTTTAATGGTGGCTCCCTGCATCAGAAACTTACATCCACTGTCTTCTGTCTTTCTTCTTGGGGTGAACCAGCTGCCATAAATGGTGCCATCGGTTCAGAGAACCTGGCAGCCTTGGGAACCCCTTTGTTGCTGATGCTTGATGTTTGGGGGACCATTTTCTAACCATTCAAACTCTTAAAGATGTGTGCTTTTGGAATTTTCACCTCAAACACCATAACAAACGGCTTGGGTCGTGAGAAGGATGACTGAGAATTGCAGTTTTGTCTTCAGGACAGATGTCGGCACCAGACCTCTGGTACATCAGGTCCCTAGTGTATCTGTCATCCTGAGACTGGCTGACCTCTCTCTCTCTCTCTCTCTCTCTCTCTCTTTTTTTTTAAGTTTACCACCTCAAGCATTGATGAAGAAAGATTTGGGGGGGGGCAATGCATACAGAAAACTGACAATAAGGGTCCACATCGAATAAGTAAATAAAATAGCTTCTTTTAATACACTAATGACCCAATATTCAAAATTTTCAGAGTGTGAGGAACCAGAGACAGAGGAAGAGATTAGCTATAGAGAGACACCTTTGAGTGAGGGCCTAGAAGGGGTGGAGAGGATATTAGAGATGTCACAGAGGCAGATGCCTTTAAAGGAGCAGTAACACGTCTGAGGGCCCCACAGCAAATTTTAATGGCTACGGTCAATCATCTAGCTGTCAGCTATAAGGTTCTTGGGCTTCTGTGGGGTTTTTTTTGGGTAGCAGCTACAGTAGGTCTCAGTGTCTGATTTTGTCTTTAATCTGTCCCCATTGAGGAATGCAGTGGACTCTGATAGCTGAGTACTGGCTTGAAAGGGAGATTTATCAACCTAAGCTTTTCCACTAAAGTCTATACCCCAGTGCTTGACAGGTGTAATGCGGAATAATATTACGAAGTTTCAAACTCTGTTTCAAACTCTGAGAATATGACTATCATAGCAACTCCCACCATTGAGGTTCACAGTGGGAACAAAGGAATCTAGGAAGTGCTTTCTGTATGGAAGCTCATTTGGGTCAATCCCTAAATCCTTTTGTACCATCTTGTCAATTTGTCCCTCTTTGCTTCTTTTTGTAGAGTCTCTGTACATGGGATTTTTACATTCATAATGGTTGCTTCCAGAGTGCATCTTTTCCATGAGACAAACCACTGAGAATCTTGTTGAAGCCTACAAAGCAGTAAGCAGGCTAGATTAACCTCCCATTTACCCAGGATACTTAGGTCAATTCTTGATATAAACCCTTGAGAGGATGCTCATGACTTTGTATGGGGCTCAGCATGGACTGTCAATAGGACCAGCTCCGGACAGTTTTGCCAGAATAGTTGATGATATACTGAGGCTACAGTTCCTACCTGTCCCTCACAACACCCTCACAACACTACTATTTACTGTCTGCCTGAAGTCCTTCTCAGGAGCCCAATGACACCATGGGGCGCTAACTTATAGGTCCACCTGACAGGAAGAATGTTGATCACTCAGCAGTGAGCTATCTCATGTATTCATGCATTAACATTTCTTACTACAGAAAACTGGGTAGCCTCTGGGATTAAAAGGAATACCTTAACCCCCGTCCCTCCAACTGCCTACCCTGCTTGTCCTATGTATTTCCCCTCCAATTTCTGTTCCCTAAGACCAGTTCTTTATTTTTATCTTTTTCCCCAATGAAATAGGCTAACAATGTCCATAAGCTTACTGGACTTTGTTGTTTGAATTCATTTTTAGGAATTATTGACCCAGCAGAACTTAATGGCACTTTGGAGTCAAGGCCCTTGTGTAAATCCTTCATCTTTTGCAGATTAATAGTCAGATGGGACCTGGAAGAGCTCCAGTGTCCAAACGCTAAAATCTATACCAGATTTTCAATAGAAAGAAAGTGACAGCTCCTGCAGGGGCTTGGGTCTTGTTTTCGCTCTTCATTGGAATAATGACAGCAATGAAATCCAGTCAATGACCCTTTTTCCGTTCTTAAAAAGAAAGGTTTTATCTTTTTAAAGCTAACAAACTCCATGTTCTGACTGAGAGTCAGGAACATAAACTCCCAGCTTTTTTCCTGAATATTCTTTGTTCACAGGCTGTAAAACCTGATTTATAACTATATCAGATTGGCTAGGTGTATAGCCACAGCCACTAAAAGCAGATGTTAGCTTAATTTAACCCACAGAAAATAGGGAACAGTGCATTCTTGGCTCCGTGTAAAATGCCATCTCTTTGTTTCTGGGCGCTGAAGGGAAATCTGAATTTCTACCTTTTAGCGGTGTCTTCACCTATCCTGAAACAAGGGACAAACCTTGGCATCCAAAATTTGCCTTCCTGATGAAAGGTGAGACAGACTTCAGAGTCTGGCCCCCATGAAACGAGAAGGTAGTGAGCCATGGAAGAAGGAGGGTAGTGTTCCCAGACAGGAAGCCCTAGCCCTGTCCGACGCACACACAGCCTGGACTGGCACCCTCACTACCCAGTCAAGCCATCTGCTCATTTCTAATCCCTCCATGTAGGAAAGACAATTCTACCATCCTACGTAAGGTGCACCAGCCGGATGGATCCCAATTTATCAGAGAAACTATAAATTGCACAGGACCAGGCTGCGGCTAACGTAATAAGCCCCGTGATCTCTGTACCATACATTCTAGGCTCTTATTTAAGGTCTCCAAGGAGATTGCTGCCATAAAAACCATTTCTCAGGAATCCTGCCAGCTATAGAGGCCCGCTGCTCTTGCTAATGAATTACAACTTGTTTATCACAGTCCAGGGCTGCAGAAGCAGCAGCAGCAGCAGCAGCATTACCAAGAGAGGGGAAATGATACGAGTACCTACCACATAGTCCTGTCTTCCGCATAGACATAGAGAAGCACGCACTTTTCTTTTCTTGTCTCGTGTCTGCTCCGTACTTTCTCTACAGAAAGTGCTTCCTAGCTCGAAGGAGACTTAAAGGGATTCTTCCCATCTTTGTTTCTCTTCTCACTACTCAGAGATAACACAAGGCCACAGGCTGCAAGATTTGAGGGGACTGGATGAATTTGAGAGCCATACGCTCAATGGAGTAATGACCGTGTGGCCTTTGATTTGCCTCAGTTTCCTCCTCTGTGCCTTGGTTTGTTTTGTAATGAACCATAGTTCCACGTGGATAAAAGATGTGAAGAGTGTATGTGACAGTGTCTGGTAAAGATCAGGCACCTGGAAAACGCTAGCTTCTGACACTCAATTAACTGATGGCACGGTGAACAAAACCTGAGATATTGAATTGGTGTTTTTATAAGATTTCTGTACTGGAAATAAGATTCACCTACGCGAATTTCATAGATCTTCCTGGTAGACAGAGCTTTGATGTATCTCCTAAGCGCAGAGGTAGACAGAGCCCTCCTCCGGTCAGGAAGACTGCCGTAACAAAGCACCACACACCGGACCCTTCCACGCCGAACTTTACCGCTAGGGAGGCCACAAGCGCAAGTTCAAAGTTGCTTCCTCTTAAGGCCTTTTCTCTATTGTTGTTTACAGAAGACCATTTGTCTCCTGTGCTTTCCCACAGTCTTCGTTGGCGTATTATGCCAGTGCCCTAACCTCTTTTGCTGTAGTTTGGATCTTAACAAGCCCATGTGTTAAAGGACCAGCCTTCTCCTTGGTGCTACTGGAAAGTGGTAGACACCTTTAAGAAGTGTGGCTAGTGAGAGGGTTTAAATCAGGGGAGCTGTGCCCTTGAGCGGGAAAGGGGAATCCTGGCCATTGAGTAGTTCTTGTCCACCGCACACTCTTGCCATCTTGTGGTAACTCACAACAAACCCTAGAAGAAACCAGTTATGGATTGAAGCCTCCAAAACCATGATCCCCAAATTAATCTTTTATCTTTGTAAGTTGATGATCTCAGGTGTTTGTTAGAGCAAAGGAAAGCTGACCGACACGTTTTCTTGTGACACCAGCTGTATTGAATAAGGACTTATGTCACCAACCTCATTTTAACTTGTCTTTTTCAAAACTGCACCTCCAAATGCAATTATGTTCTGAAGTATTAGAGTTATCATTTCAACAAATGAATTTGAGGAGTATACAATTAACCCAGAATATCCTCCAACCTTGCCCCCTATGTTGAAATAATAGAAGGGGAAAGGAGGACAATTTTATCTGAGGAGTCATTATGTATCTATCTATCTATCTATCTATCTATCTATCTATCTATCTATCTATCTATTTATCATCTATCTATCTATCTTTCTATCTATCTATCTATCTCCTATCATCTATTTATCTATGGATATGTCCATGGTTTATGTACTTGCTCATGTGAGTGTATGCATGTGTGTATATAAATACAGGTACACGCATATATGCATATGCATGTGGAGGCTACAGAAGTCAATTACTCCCTACTTTTTTGAGGCAGCATCTCTCACTGAACATGGAACTCGTCAGTTTGGTTATGGTGGTTGGCCAGTGAGCACAGGGAATCCTCCTGTCTTTGTCCTCACCTTTGTAGATACAGATGTGCACTGCCACACCTGGCCTTTTATGAGGGAATTGGGGATCTGAACCAAGGTCCTCAGTCTTGGATGGCAGGCATGGTATTGACTGAGCCGTCTCACCAAACCTTCATTACCATCTTTGACAAACAGAAAGTGAATTTGGAAACTCTCTCATTAAATTGCGAACACATGAAACAATTCTAGCAGACATAGGAATTGCAATAAAAATATTATTACCTGATGATGTCCTCTGCATAATTGGTTTCTTGTTGAAGAATTTAAGGGAAAAATGCAAGCCTCCCCAGTGATGGATTAGTAATCTGAGGACTGTGAAATCCTTTAGGTTGCTGAGAACTCATTTCCCAGCTTAATAGAGCTGGTAGTTATCTAGTGCACTGTCATGGCTGGTTTGGCTTGTGATGGATAATGGCTGGATCACAGAGTTAGACAGCTGTGCCGTGAAGAGGCTCTGCACATCAGCTCTGGGGGCTCTGGTTGGAGAGCCTCTGGAGGGGCGTCTTATCTCTTTGTGACCTATAGAGGAAGCCAAGGCAGGAGAAGCCAAGCAGTTGAACATGGAGCTTGGTTCCAGAGAAGTGTATCACTTTCTAGATTCTGCTATGATAAAGTATCACAGGGGACAATTTGTTTTTTCTAGTGTCTGTAGGTCTCTGTGTCCCTAAGTGACCTCATCTCCATCTCCAGTCAGCAGCAGGGCATCTTCCATCCCTTTCTGATTCTTTGATCTTGGCTCCCACCATCATGTCACTTCTTCTACTCTCTACTTTTCCTTGTGATGACACAGGGCTTGCAATGAAACCCGAGGACAGTCTCATCTTAAAGATCCTTATCAAATTTACAAAGTTCCTTCTGTGTAAGGTGACACATTCTCAGGTTCTAGAGATTGGAATTCAGATCTCTTCAGAAGACTCAAGTTCTGCCTTCTGCCTTCTACAGGGAGAAGGCCCATCTGGTGGGCTTTATACTACAAGCTAGGAGGCTGC
Organism: Cricetomys ansorgei; assembly: GCA_026225945.1. Taxonomy (NCBI): domain Eukaryota; kingdom Metazoa; phylum Chordata; class Mammalia; order Rodentia; family Nesomyidae; genus Cricetomys; species Cricetomys ansorgei. The sequence goes on from JAMJFZ010000320.1 coordinate 12,678,052, forward strand.
CAGAAGCTCCAAATTCAACACCAGGGACAAGTATGTGTGGATGGATTGCTGTGGCTCTTACAAGATTAGAATACAAGAAGCTCATGCCCCCGCCCCACCCCTCTTCCTCATCCATCCATCCATCCATCCATCCATCCATCCATCTATCCATCCCCAAGGAAATGTCCCTCTTTCCAGATACACAAAGTTTCTCTTTTACTAGGTTATAATCTGTGGTCTGAAAGAAGAAGAAAAGTACCCAAACACCATAGATTTCAAATTCTGTCCTGAAAGGTTCTGTCTCCTCCATCTCCCTCCCTTCCCCTCTCCCTTTGTTCTCCCTCTCTTTTCTCCTCCCCTCTCCTTCTCCTGCTCCTTCTTCTCCAGGCTAACATTTATTGAGTACTTACCAGGAGGAGATAAAGAGTGCTAGCTGACTTATCTGCTATTTATCTTATAATCTCTGCTGCATTTGTGAGCACCAGGCCTCCTGCCATGACAAATAAATCACAAAATTTCAGTGGTTTGACCCCATGGAGGCTTATTGCTTGTTCCCATGACCTTCCAATGCTGAAGCTCTGATCCCAGGGTGGTTTTCCTCAACAGCATTGTTTGAGACCATGTCTGTGGTGCTGGTCCACCACCCCTGAGACTCCATGCTCCTCTGTGTGTGTGTGTGTGTGTGTGTGTGTGTGTGTGTGTGTGTGTGTGTTAGTAGAAAAGCTTGACCCTCTTCTTGAAAATCCAAGCCAGAAGAAGCATGTCCTTTTTTGCTTCCATCCTACTGTCTATTACATGGTCATTTTGGGGCACTAGTGGGTCTGAAGAACATGCTGGCTGGCTGGGCTGCTGCTTCCCAGTAACAATTCATGCTCTTCAGGTTTTGGAAGAGTGAGATGTTGGTGAACAATTGCCATCTCATCTATTATCTGAATAACTCTAGATTATTTTCATGGATTATTCCATCTATTTATTGATGGGTAGGTACATTAAAACCTTCAGTGTTCTAATTAAATGACTGGGTAGCATGCATCATAATCAGTTTCTGTAATGAATGCTTCACTCTAGTAAAACACACACACACACACACACACACACACACACACACACACACACACACACACACACTTGTGCACACACAGACTTTATCTCTCCTTTTCCTTTCCTCCCCTTTCCCTTCTACCCACTGACATACTTATCTTCTGTCCTTGCTTCTTTCCTTCCTTTCTTCTTTTTGTTTTTGAGACAATATCTCTATTCCAGTTCCTTATGTAGCAGGGGATGACCTTGACTTTCCGATCCTCCTGTCTCTACTTCCTCTGTGTTTGGATTACAGGTAGATGCCTCCACTTTCGTTGTGACTTTCTGGGCTTTGTGCATGCTACCTGAACCGTGCAGCATATAGCATGTAGCTCTGTCCCCAGCCTTGGCAGCGCTCTCCTAACACAATGCTCCTCACCATTCTCTGCTTCTCATAGCCTTTAGCCATCTCTCAAGCAACAGGTTATCAAGTCCTCCCACGGGGCTCTGGGAGGCAGCCCAGCAGGAACTCTTTGCTTTGCTCCTTTCTTACCATCTGTCTTTTGTTTGCTAAAGTCCCAGATCTCTTGTGCTTGTCCCAAGCTCCATGTCTCAAATAGCTTCACATCCCGCAGTCAACAGCATGGACCCGGATGGCCTGCCGTGTCAAGGCTGTTACATAGCCAGTCACAGACGTCAGCCTCGCTCAAACATTAGGTTTTTTTAATCCCTTCTGTTCCTCCTTTCATCTATTTTCATTCACTCTGACATTCATACTCTGTCACCCACACAGTAGGGATGGGACCCAGATCATGTTTTAGCTCATAGGTGCTCATATTACTCAGGACTCAAGAGCATCAGCATTTATCCGCTTCTGTTCCCACTGTTCCATGTCCTAGCTCACACCCCATTCCTGTTAGAGTTCAGTCACTTCCTCAGTGATCTACCATATCTAACTTTTTGTTTGATTTCTTCCCGACATAGTTGCCAGGTTAGGACTGTTAATTTTTATAAAGCAGAGTTCTGATGACAGCAGTTCCTAGCTCTAAACTTTTTATGACTCCCTGTCAACTACAGAGTAAGTCATATTCCATCTTCCACTATCTGGCCCCACGTCATCTATCCGGCTTTATATCCCATTTCCTACTTCTGTGCTTCTCATCTAAACTGAATTGCTTATGAATCTCCGCACCGCCTCCTTTCTTACCGCTCTTCTATGCAGATATCCCACGTACACCAGGTTATTTCTCACCTTAAACCTCTGCTCCAGTGGAGTTTTTAGTGTGGGTGAGGACATCTGTACTCTATAAATGCACAGTGGATGGATGGCTAGGCTCCAGCCTGCAAGACCCTTTCTGCTCTTTAGCACATCTAAATCCCGAGCATAATGCTTTGTGCTTTTGTTGTGGCAATAAATTCACTGTACACTATATTATATCTGTGTAATGTATGCATCTTATTGCTGATATTAGATGGTGCTCAGGGCTGTTACATGATTTACCTTGCTCACCCCATGATGACAAATCATTTTCACCTGCTCAGCACCTGAGCACAATACTGAATGCACAGTACAAAAATGTGCATGCCTATGCATGCCTGTGTGTGTGTGTGCGTGCGTGTGTGTGTGTATATGTACATGTGTGTTGAACAATTAGATTCTGACAGAATGTTCTGATGATGCTGTGTCCACACAAGTCAGGTAATATAGCTCTCAGTACACAATAGCATCTCATTGAAAAGAAAAATAGACCATGCCAAGGTGTTAGGAGCTAAGTGTGCCAAGCCATTTCCAAAGAGGCATTAAATAAGGGACCCACTAAATCGAGTCATTACTCCCAGACATTTAGAGGTCCTGGACCAAGGGGGAGAGGTGCTTGGGGTCAGAGATCCTCTGATGGTTCTACATTTTCAGTAGTATGCTCAGGACAAGATGGCCTGTCTACCAGAGAGCCTGTGTCTGTTGGGATTAATGATGCAGAGTGAGATACCCTGGCTATTGATGGAGTCTGGGGTATTGGAGTTGAGGTGGACAGGTTATTCTTTCACCACAGGGATGGGGAGAATATTGATTGCATGCATGAATAAAAACAATGGAGCTTGTTATAAACAATTGGGAAGTCCAGGGTAGTGGACTTGCAGTGACCACCTCTCTGTGTGCTTCTTTATGAAGAGGAGTGGGATGTTGAGGATTACAGAAGCACTAATCTCTTTGATTAGTGAGCAGATACCTTGCGGGGTGAGCCCTATGATAACTGTAGGATTTCTTGTCCCCTTCTTTTGGTACCAGTCCTGGGAAACTCTGACAAAGGCTGGAGATTGTATGTTTATTAGAGACATTAGCCACCTAGGGAGCGTGTTCAGGGTTTTACACCTCTCTCTGCTGAGCCGGAGGCCAGCAAAGTCACTGACTCCACATGATTTAATTAGAGACAAGATTTCAAGCTTTGTTTGTGTCCCCAGGATTTGGCATGATGGCACAGCTGGGACTTCCCCTGTTCAGGGGAAGTCAATTGGTACCAATTGGTACATGGGGGTGGGGTGGTGTTGGTACAAGTGTTATTGGACCAATGGTATGCTTTCCTCACTGAAGGTTTTGAAGATCTCAAATGCATTTCATTTATCTTAAATGAGCCATTGGATACATCCAGCTAAGGACAGCACTTGGGAACTCTCTTGCTTAAATTCTTCTTTAAGGTTTGAGTAAGGTGGTCTAGGCATGGTGGTATATAACTATAAACCAAGCACTCACGGAAGGAGGATTGGCAAGAGATTAAGGGCAGGCTGAGATATATAGAGAGTCCCAGACTAGCCTGGGCAACAGAATGAGACCCTCTCTCTAACAAAACAAAAACAAGACGACTTAGGAAAAGTAAGACTTGGCACCTGACATGCCCACTCTAACATTAGAGCAGAAGGTGAATTCTCATGTGCTGTCATCTTACCCTCTTTGTACACGTCAGAATGCTATCGGCTTGAACAAGGAGCATGACACAGGAATCCATCATGTCACTAAGGCCCTGGGCATTTGTCTCTCTCTCTTTTTTTTTTAACAGAACAATGGTATAACTCATTCTTGCTGCTGCTCAGCACTCATACCCAGATGTTCTGTGTTGCATCAGGTAGACACCTCTGTGGTGGGCCTGATCATTTCTGGGCACAAGGCAGACAGAACTACTTGATCTCCACGCACTTTCATAATGAGCTCGGCTTTGTAAGTGGAGTAGAAACCAAGGAGAGGCCTGGCCAGCTACTTAGGATCAGTGCATGCAAGTGCCTTCCTAGAAGTCTCTATTGACTTCCAGAATGCCCAGGGCTTAGCTCACTTACACTCTCTCCTCCCACTCTTCCGCCTTTGAAGACCCCTTAGTTTTCTACTGATCATCTTTGAAACTTCAAATAAGATAATGGAATTCTTCTTCTTGATCTCTCAAGACTGAACAGGGTCGCTTGATTTTCTACTGTGTGAGAACTGCGTAAGGTTCTTACAGTCTGTTTGCTCTTGTTTTACCATCCTACTCCTTTTTATCATAATCTTTATATTGTTATGCTGCCACAACTCCATGTTCATTTTTCAGACAGTGTTTTGGTCCCCCAACCCACAGTCATTCTGCTTCTGTCTCCCAGCTTCTGGAATTACCGGTCTGACCAACCACACCTAGTTAATATTTTCACATCTGTATCCTCTGCCCTTGCAGAGGTGGAGCAGAGACCTACTGCAGCCCTGACCTGTTTGCCCTGCTTTATTTTCAGCATATTTAAAAAATATTTTATTTATTTTATTTCATGTACATTGATGTTTTGCCTGCATGTACATCTGTGTGAGGGTGTCAGATCCCTGGAACTGGAGTTACAGACAGCTGTGAGCCGCCATGTGGGCACGGGAAATGAGCCCCTGGAAGAGCAGTCAGTGCTTTTAACCACCGAGCCATTTCTCCAGCCCCCAACATAATGTTTTTAAACATTTGAAATGTTACACATATTTGTTCATTATCTCCCCTAAACTAGAACTGAGATTTCAGGAAAGGAAGAAATGTATGTACTTTAAGTGCTGTATTCCTAGAACCTTGAACACTGTGGACATCGTATGTGATGTAATTAGTATCCTCTTGAGTCATGGATAGGATGCGACCCCAGTTTCAGATCATAGCTAACTTTTATTGGCAGAACTAGGCCTTAGGGCATGAAGAATTTGTGGCTCTATGATATGAATATGGTATGAATGAACCATCTTACATTCTGGTCCCTGGAACGTGGACAACTTCAACTGAAAGCGTTTTGCAAACTAGGATTCCATGAAAAGAAATTGGCTTCATTGATGATCCAGTTCAACTTCATAAACCAGACTATCTTGCCATGGAAATGGAACTCAGGATGGGATTGGAAGGAGGATGAAGAAGTGAGAGGCTCTAGAGCACGAGGTTGCTTAGGGAGGTCACAGTTCGAGAGATGTGGACTTATGCAGCTCAGACTAAAAACCAGAAGGAAATGTAGAGGGGGAACACCTTTCAGAAGCCCTAACATGTGCTTGTGAATTAGCAGTGTGCCCATGTGAGACGGGCAGCCTGGGTCCCACCCTTTATTACCACTTCGTGACTGCATGGTGTTGGATGAGTTGGTCACCATCCCTGAAAACTGACTCATGTTCGTCCTAAGACTGAACTCACATTGTATAAAATCTGTGTCACTTTGCTCAAGCACATGCGCACCAAATGGCAAAGGCAGTCTCGATGTGCTGGGAATGGCGCACGAGGGCTGTATCTATTGTTGTAGGTAATGCGAAAAGTGCTCTGTTTTTCTGCGACGGGTCTTACTCTGTGGCCCTTGCTCTCCTTAAACTCTCAGCAATCCTCCTGGTTTGTCTGGGCATTGGGATTGCAGGTTTACACCATGGTGCTTAATCAACTGTTTTAAATAATGAAAGTAACTCCTTTCATTACGTCTCATGACAAAAAATTCAGACCTACATTATTTTAGGTTAATTCAGAGGTTCAAAAGCATTTGATCTAAGCCAGAGCCCAGTTTGGGCCTTCTCTCAAGATTTAGGACAGTGGAGGTTATTTAAAGAGTATATTTTCAACAACAAAATGGGAAGAGAGTGGAAGAAGGTTTCTTCTCATATTCCTCTTTAAAAGCAAGCGAGCAAGCAACCAACAAACAGAAGGATGTCCCCCTGAAACATCCCCATCCATTAACATTGGTTTCTCTTAGCCACAAGGGACCGTGGTAAACATTATATGATGTTTTAAGTCCCCAGCATGAAGGCAAAGGCCATCTCTAGGAAGCTGGGGAGAGAACTGGCTCATGGGTACTCAACTATAAAATACCGTAGAACCAGTTGGCTGAGGGAATGTGTTGTTGGTGTAAGTGTTTTTTTGTTGGTGTAAGTGTTTTTTTGTTTATCTGTAATGCATAGGCTCGGCTCATAGATAGCCGAGAAACACATTTTCATGTAAATTTAAAGAGTTTCTTTCAATCCCGGTTGCTGACTCTGAGGTACCATTATACAGATAAACACGAATAGTTGACAGCTTCCAACATCCCATGGGGGAAATGGTATTTCCCATCACATTGAAGTGCATAGTAGTTTATCCAAGGCCCCTTAGAAAGTTGCCCAGATAGAAATGAAAACATTTCCCTGGCTCCTGCTTTTACTGTAGCATCTACCTGTCCACCAGGGAGATCTGACGTCCTATATAACATAGTCAGGTATGAATGAGCATATTTTGATGACTTTCAGTTATTTTTATTATTCTCCCATTGACTTGAAATCTTTTTTTTTAAGAAAGTGTGCTTAGGTATGATCCAGTGATTCTTAATACTCCTTTTTTCCCCTTTCCCATGTTTGATTTTTTCCTTTCTCTGACTACTGCACTCTTGTTTGTAGCTCCAGTGGCTGGATAAAGCCAGGGCAATTTTTTGGATGTCAGTCATTTTGAAAGGCGACTTTCTTGCATGACTTGGTAAGATCTGAAAGGAAGATAGCCACAATGGAGAGGCTGTGGCAAGGTGTCCCTAGGCAGCTGGGAGTCTTGAGCATCCACATGTAATTGCTTTATTTTATTCACCTCGGCCTGCCTGCTGTGTTCATCAGACTGCCCAGTGGCACAGAAGGTAATCAGGGCTGAGACCGTTTCAGAAAGTCAGACATGCGCAACTGAAGTTAAAAATATGTTAAAAATTACTGGGATGTGATTTGCTCTTATAGAACTCAATTTCTGGATAAGAACAAGAGGAAGCACTGCAAAACTGGGGCACCAGAAATTATCGTCACTGAAGAAAATGCTGGAGAGCTGTGAACACTTAATAAGTCTGCTGTCCAACTGCCCATAGTACGTGCTTGCTTAATGTGTAGACAAGACAGGGAGATTCAGAAGCGCAGGCAACTCAAGGCATTTCCATTTTATTTAAGGAACTCTTTGATCTGTTTTGAAATTTAGGATTCTGCTTTTGACTTTGCTAGATAAAGTTGGAGTTGGAATGAATTATTCATATGAAATATTGCCTCAATAACACTGCATCAAATAAACATAATGAAAAGCTGCCCATGTTATATAAGGGAAGCTAAGTCACAACTCTTTTGAATTGCAAAGTTAAGCACTTGGGGGCTAGACTCCTCTCCAACATTCCTCCATGGACGAATCCGCTTAGGAGGACGGAATGCTCAGATCCTTTTTATTTCTGGCTAGACACGAGTTTGTGGTTTATGAGTTTAAACTACAGTTGTAACTGTGGTGTTATTAAATCTCACATCCCTGTCCTCATTCCATTCAAGCCATTGGAGGCCAGAGAATATTTTCCATGACATTGTATCCACTACCATATGATAAGCAGCATTCCCCTGTACCCCAAGGAGCTGTACATATTATGATATTTTCAACAATCACCAAAGCATATCCGTATGCATACCACGGAGAGACAATTACAAGGAAAATCACGTTCTTACTTATGGGCAGTGTGTGTGTGTGTGTGTGTGTGTGTGTGTGTGTGTGTGTCTCGCGTGCACAAGTTTAACACTGCTGTGGTTAATAGATTAAGAGAGAGAGAGAGAGAGAGAGAGAGAGAGAGAGGAGGGGGGGCAAGGATAAACTAGACCTAAATAAGCAGTGTATGTCAGGGGAATCCAGCTAGGCTGGAATTCAATAGATAACACTTGAATTCTTGCTGACAATTCAACTTTAAGGAACTATGGTTCAATAAAGGTAAAGGAAACAGTCGAGTCAGCCCTGGAGAAGACAGGAAGGCAAAGTCTGTCGCGTCCTCTGTCCTCGGAACGCATCAAGTCCTGCGGGAGCAGGCCCATCTTCTTGAAGTGGATGTTCAATGGTTCCTAATCAGTAGCTCAGGGTCACCAAAGGACTCTGTGAAATTGGATTCTTGGATCACACTCTAGACCGAGATTGGTCTCTGGGACTGCAGTGAAGGGAGGGAATGTGAACTCCAGCTCTGAAGTGCTCCTGCGAGGAAGGCTTGGTTAGAACCACCATCAAATGCTGAGTGTTTGCCTCCTCCTGAAATCCGTCATGCCCGTGTGCTGATGCCTGGTGCGATGATCCTAGAAGACAGAGGCTTTGGAGGTAATTAAGTTTAGCACAGGCCCTAAAGGTAGGTCTTCCTCATGGGAGTGGCGCCTTGATACAAAGGAGACAAAAATGCTCCCCATCTCTGATCATAGGCATCGGGGAAATGTCAATAAATAGGCATTGGAGGAGTAGCTGTGCAAAAGTCAGGAATCAGACTCTTATCAACTTGACCTTGGAAACCTTAGTCCCCAGAACTGTGAAAAATGAATGTCTGCTCATTAAGATATCCAGTCTAAGGAGTTTTGTCATGGTGGCCCGAGCTGACTAGGACAGTGATATACTGATCTGCCTCAATTTCCACATCTACGAAATGGTAATAGCTGTGCCTGCCTCGTGATGGTTGTGAGGTTACAGACAAGGGTCTGCACGGCGAGCTCAGCCCTGTGTGACAGCTATGTAGACAGTACGGGAGTGAGATGGGAGGGGATCTGGGCTTGATGGCTCCAGAGCCTGTGCTCTTCATGTTTTGGGTAGAGGTATAAATAAGAAGAGTGACACATGCTGATTCTGTCCTAGAAGGTTGTCCTGAGAATGAGTGAGAGAGTGCAAATAGTTTAAACTACACTTACATGCATTAAATAAATACATGAATAAAATCAGAGGCTACAGTTCTGATAACCTAAAGCCAACTGTCCACAGCATAAACTTTGATCGTAAGAAAAACACGAACAAAAGCTGTCCATCCTTGACAGTGTGAGATGGTAGTTAAACCAATCACCTTCAAAAGCCCCACCTGCCTTTGAAAGAATGTTACTATATAATAATAACCCAAGGAAAGGTCAAGCCAGAATTGGGGGTACACAACTGTAATCCTGGTGGTCAATGGGCTGAGTCAGGATGATCAGGAGTGCCAGGCCAGTGCATGGGGAGCTAGCTGCTCGGCAAGACTGTGCCCCAGGGAGAAAAAGAGTTCAGAATACTTCCTCTTCTGTGCTGCGTAGCATTGAAGACTCTGCAGTGACAGTTGTAAGGTAGTCTCTTTTCTCTTTTTCTCTTTCTGGTGATGGGGATGGAACCCAGCGTCTTGTACATGCTAGGCAGATAGACACACTATCACTGAGCCACGTCCGACTCCCAAGCTGGGCTTATCACACCTGATTTGGAGTGTTCAAACTCTTAAGCTACTCTCTCAAATGCACGGTAAACTTTTTAAAAATTTCAACTTGGTTTTATTTTATTTTTGATGCATCAGCTCTGTAAGTCCAACGTTCTGTATATATTGTGTGGATACAATATGTAAGTAGAATAAGCTGAACAGCAATAATGGTAGCTTCTATAGGAGGCACTATGTTTGACATTAGTTTTGCGTTCTTGCTTCTCAGAAGACACCTGCTGATTACTGAGGCTCTGACTGGCTCAGCACCACGTGAAATGCTCTTTAGATGCTAAGAAACAAAACCTTTTAAGGCACTCGCTATAAGGCAGGCACAGTTCTGAGTGCTTTGCATGTAGGATCATCGAAACTCCCAGGAAGCTGTTGCTGTTACTGCCATTCTACAGTGGAGGAAAGCGAGACCCACAGGGCTCTGTAATCTGCCCAATACCACATGTTAAACGCTCGAACTGTGACTTGAATCTGGGCAATTCTGTCTCGGGGATCAGCGCAACACAGAATTCTAAACTGTATCCATGATATGAAAAATCTTGATATTTTGGTTAATTCTTTGAGAAGTTCATATAATTTATCTCTTCCCAGACTCCTCCCATAACCACCCTCTCTACCCTCTCATCCTTTCCTACCAAACTTTTGGAGTTTCTTCTTTTTGTATTCTTTTTTTCTCACCGAAAGCATTCTCTGTTGCCAGCCACTCTTGGGAGTGGGACTTGTCCTGGCACGCGGTCAGCCCACCGGGAATCACATTACTGAAGAAAACTCTCTCCCTTTGCCAGCACTTCCAAATGGCAAACGTTCTTTAGCTAGTGGTGCTATTTCTTATACACCTTCCCTACCCCTAAGTGCTGGGATGTTGTCTGGTTAGAGTTTGTGCAGGCCTTGTGCACACTGAAATGTTTTTATAATGTTTAATAAATATCCACTCAGCGCAAGACTAAATCTTCCCGTGAACACTGCGAGTACCAAAGCATCAAAAGACAGCATCATGAGACCAGAGAGAGAGAACCACTCCGCTTGCTTTGTCACTATCATTTGCAGAGCCCACTGGGAGAAAGAGAATTAGTCTCTCCCAAGGATGAGCCCCCCTTACTGGTTGTTCAATGCAGAACGGTCAGCCTTGAAACCTTATATAGAACACTAACAAAAACGGGCTCAGCATACTGTATTTACATATCTATTTGTGCGCACACATATATCCATGTAACAGTGATACTGAAAAGAAAAGAGGCTAACAACTTGAGAGGAGGGAGAAATGGAGGGGTTTGATGGAGGGTAGCTGAAAGGACATGAAGGGAAGAAAGGGAGGGGAGATGTATGTATTTCAGTTAAAAACAATAAATAAAAAGAGTACCGTGCCTAGCTTTGGGGAGTGCTTTAAACAGCATACAACATTTTAAGGTCTTCCCCTTCTCTTCCCTCCTCTCTTTCACACAGCCTTAGTTAGTGCTCCTATTGCTGTGATGAAACACATGGCCAAAAAGCAAGCTGGGGAGGAAAGGGTTTGTTCAGTTACACTTCCACACTGCTGTTCATCACCAAAGGAATTCAAGCAGGGCAGGAACCTGGAGGCAGGAGCTGATGCAGAGGCTGTGGAGGGGTGCTGCTTAGTGGCTTGCTCCCATGGCTTTGCTAGGCCTGCTTTCTTATAGAACCCAGGACCACCACCTTAGGGATAGCACCACCCATCAGGAGATGGGCCCTCCTCCATTAATCAGTAGTTTAAAAAATGCCTTACAGTTGGCTCATACGGAGGCTTTTCTTTTCTTTTCCTTTTTCTTTTTCTTTTCCTTTCTTTCCTTTTCTTGTCTTCTCATTTTTTTTCTTATTTCAGACCACTAAATTATTTTATTTAACTGCTTATATTTCATACACTATAAAACTTTTATCTGAGGTTGTACAATTAAGGATATTCACAAGGTTGCACTAATCTTGACATTAATTCCAGAACATTTTCAACTTAAAAAAAAAAAAAACCAAACAGTTAACAATCCTTTCCCCTTTATTCTTGCTCCTAGTCAACCAGTAATTTATTTTATTAATGGATTTTTTGTGCTTTTTTTTTTTTTTTTTTTTTGAGACAGGGTTTCTCTGTTGTAACTTTCGCTGTCCTGGAACTCACTCTGTAGACCAGGCTGGCCTCAAACTCACAGAGATCCGCCTGCCTCTGCCTCCTCAGTGCTGGGATTAAAGGTCTGCACCATCACCACTCAGCTTGCTTTCTTCTTTTAAAAAATAACCTATTTTATTTTTATTTTATGTGAATTGATGTTTTGCTAGCTGTGAGATAGTTGTGAGCTACCGTGTGGGTGCTGGGAAAAAAACCCAGGTCCCCTGGAAGAGCAGTCAGTGCTCTTAACCATCGAGCCATCTCTCCAGCCCATAATAATGCATTTTTTTTCTTCTGGACATTTCATATAAAAGCATTCACACAAGCCTGGCTTCTGGTTCCTTGGATCACCATAGTGTTTTCAAGACTCGCTCAGGCTGTACTAATAGAGTAGTACGTTAGGTGCTGTATTCCTTTGTATTGCGGAATTACCTATTCTGTGAATGTGTTCCATTGATTTCTGTAGTCATCAGTTGATAGATATATGGATTGTTTGCAATTTTTTTTTTCCATTATGAATAATGCTGCTCTGGATACCAACATCCAAGATACATTTTCAATTCCTTGCTTTTATTTTTTTTCTCATGACATCAGTTTCCCCTCCCTCCATTCCTCCCAGCCCCCTCCCACTTCCCCTCCACCCCAGTTCCACTCCCTCTTTGCTCCCCTTTAAACAGAGCAAGCCTCCTAGGGAACGTCAGCTAAACATGGCGCAATGAGATACAATAAGACTAGGCACAGACCCTCATATCAAGGTTGACGAGGCAACCTAGTAGAAAGAAGAGAGGGCCAAGCGCAGGCAAAGGGGTCAGAGACACACCCATTCCTAGTGTTAGGGGTCCCAGAAAGACACTAAGTTAACTACTATAACATATATGCAGAGGACTGAGTGCAGACCCGTGCAGGCTCTGTGATTGCCATGGAGGCATTTCTTTAACTGAGGTGCCTTCCCTTCACGTAACTCTAGCTTGTGTAAAGTTGACACAGGAAGAGCAAGCACATACTATGCGCAATATACCAGGTATCTTGCTAAGCTCTTAGCATTCAACAGTAAACCAGATGGCTTGGGTTTACCATTAGAGAGTTAATGGTCTAATGAGGGGAAGAATAATAGAATGGGGACAATGGTCCCTCAGGATTGTGCAGGAGTAATTGGAGGACTCCCTAGGGATATCAGACATCACAGGTGTTCAAGTCTCTTTATGAAATTGTTCCACAGGATTTCTCTATAACCTATCGACTTCTTCCTGAAGGCCTGAAATCACCTCTAGACATAAATGGCATGCAAATAGTTGTCAGTCTATATGGTTTACGCAATAATAACAGGAGTTTGTGCACGTTTCGTACGGATGCAACTTGTTATTTAAGAAAAGTATTCAATCCATAGTTCACCGAGTCTACGGATGTACAGGGAGAGCTGTAATGGTGAGCTGTGTGCAGTGTGTACTGGATCTAGGGGATGCAGGGTGCCGGCGGGGAAATGCGTGGCTGATTGTCTTCAGGGTCAGAGACAGTGTATTTGAGAAAGTACCATATACGCTCAAAGCATGAGTTAGACAGACAGAGTGATGGATGAAGATTTAGAAGACTTCAAGGCAGAGAAAGCATGCTGGACTCAAGCCTTGGGGTGTGGCATAGTAGGCTTGCTGTTGAAACTGAGAAACTGAAGGGTCCATATTTTTCAAGAGGAAGTTGGAGAACAGTGGCAGATGGGGAGCGGAGACGACGTCACAGAATTCACAGAGACGATGAAGGGTGTGGCTGCCATGCTTGGAGCAATGAAGTCTGCTGTGGTTTCAGAAACGGGGAATGGTTAACAGTTGGGAAGGGTACTTGGGTGACAGTCTACAGGGCTTGATGACATCTGACTGTGGATTACACCAAGGTGGGTCTTTAGGATGGAGGCTTGTGAGCAGGGCATTGGATGTGAGCAGTTACCTTAGGAAACGCTTGGAAGGGAACATGAGCATGCTTAGCCTGGAGAGGAAGAATAAAGAGAGGTGTGAGAGACGCTCTCAAATATTTTACTAGAGCATAGCTTCTCAAGGGCCGTCCTTAATTTTATTGCCTCCCCTTTAAAAAATGAGCAGCCAAGAGTGCAAATATTCAAAATACTATGTTGACACGACAAAATAAGCTAAATAAAGGTTTTCTATATATAGGTACATTGCAAGGTAGAGCTGGGAGAGGCCTGAGGCTGTTTCACAGCCCAATTATTGGCTGAAAACCCAGGAGTAAGGAGTAGGGGGAGTGAAGAAGTGGGGAAGAGGCAGGAGAAGAGGGAGGAGGAGGGGGAGGAGGAGGGGGAGAAGGATGGGGGGGAGGAGGAGAGGGAAGAGGAGGGGGAGGAGGAGGGGGAGGAGGATGGGGGGAGGAGGAGAGGGAAGAGGAGGGGGAGGAGGAGGGGGAGAAGGATGGGGGGGAGGAGGAGAGGGAGGAGGAGGGGGAGGATGAGGACTACTGGAGGAAAGTGCATCTGGGTTGTAGCTGCCTACTGTCTCTGCCATGCACAGGTCAGTGCAGAGCATGTACATTATGAGCTGAAGCACGTAGCGTCAAGAGGTATGAGGGGATAGAGATCAGCAAGGTGCACAGTGATTTTCTGCTGATTATCTGGCAGTTACCTGTGTGGGGTGAGTTTTTCATTCTTGGATATGTTCAGCCACTCCTGGTCCTGCACCTGCCAGGCAGAGCTTTCCCGTGGAGGCTGCATCTGTCTTCCTTAGGGTCCCTGTGCTGTCAGTAAATACAGTATCTAATTGCTTCTACCAGTGACATCTCCTTTCCCCCAGAAGAGTCCATGTCTCTCATGTGCCGTGCCATCACAAGCCAGTGTGAGGAGCACAGGATTATCTTCACAGGAACCTTCAGTGTTTCCAGATAGTATTGTTTTATTGTTCCAGAATTTTCCATCAGATTGCTGTCTTATGCTACAGTCCACAAACAGCATCTTTGCATCTCCAAACAAAATTGGATATGGAATCCACATTTTATCAAGCAAAAGCTACCTCACTGAGCATTTTCCCCGGAGAATTGTGTTTTACAATTCAATGCATGTTTTCAATTTAGAGGAAAAAAAGCACAGAGGAGAACGTGATCTGAACCCTGCTTCTAGTCTGCCTCGCCAACAATCAAGGGGATCAGTCTGATGACAGGGCTCTGGGTGTACATGAGTTATGAATGCTGGTTACAATTCCTTCTGAGAACCTCTGTGTGCGCCTTATAATAAGAACAAATGGCTACTAAGGGCCCTCCCAAAGTCGTCGAATTCGTTTTACTTATATCTGAGTTTTTACTGAGGTTTACTCAGTAAATAGAAGCCTTCTGGCCCATGTGTCACCTCCCTTTCTCGGGGTTATGCTTTTGAAAAGCATTCTCAACAGGAAATACATTTCATTGGTGCTCAGAAAAGAAATTGGTGTGGTGACAGATTCCATGACTTGATGGAAGCTCGATTATAATTGTATAAAATAATCTAGCAAGCGCAGATGAAATCCTATTAAGGCCTGGAAATCCAATATCTCATCTCTATGACTTTTAATTGATCTTTACACATATTGTCATTTCAGTCAAATATTTGAACTGATTCCAGTACACATAAACAAATGTAAGCACATTAACTCTGTTAATAATTTTAACAAGCAATCTGTATTTCCCCTTAGACTGTCTCTGGTTTTGCCTTGGCATAATTAAAGATATCATCAATGATAAGCCTAATGCGTTATTTAAAGGGTGCGTGCATTGAAGTCTTGCTTTTATCATTAACTACATGGTGATGCAATCCTCACAGCTATCATTAAAAAACTAAACCTCTCTTCCTCAGAAGCAAATGTGCACAGTGACGGAAAGGTCTAGAAGGTTTAGAAACTGCGTATAGAGAGTTAGAAGTCTGAGTTCTAATGTTGATTTTAGCACACAGATGGCCAGGTGTTATCTTTTAACCTTTCTGATTCTGTCTTACACCCTCCTGTAGAGCCAACACTCTGACTTCTGTGGCACAGATACTCACTCCCTGCTTGACTAATAATTGGCTGTTGGATATAAAAATTGTCACATTTAGGGTCATTTTTGTTTAGAATTCCTGAAGCTGGAAAGATAAGTTCAGGGGTGTGTGTGTGTGTGTGTGTGTGTGCTTTGCTCATTTATGTAACATTAACCCTGCACCTGGCATGTGTTCACTGAACGAATGAGTGAACTCTAGTGATTCGGCCATTGTAAGGACAGGGATGGAAGAGATGTACTGGATTCACCATCATCTCTCATGCTATTATCACTGAGGGAGAAGAAAACATGGCCAAGGTTCTCTGGAAGCTCACCTTTAATGATATGATGACAAATGCCTTCTCCCATTCTTAATGAAGCAGAAGTGATTCCGAGTGCACTGCTCCCTCCAGCACCGCTTCCCTGAACTTGCCCATTAGGCCAGACACAGTATAGAGATGCTTCTGCGAGCCAAAGGCTGGCAGAAATATAATTTGTTAGTTTCCAGCTCTGTCAAAGTGGGAGCAATTTGTGTGTCATACAAATATGACATTTGAGAATGTTCTTTGAGTCCTCGGATAACATTAAACTCTAAACCTTGCTGTAAACAAAAAACAACTTTTAATACCAGCCATGACTAATCCTGTGCCTTTGTTCATTAGCTAGAACAAACACTCTGATTTACCATCAAATATCTAAAATTACCATCAAAGCCCTAGAAAATTCCTCCCTTCCACATGATCTTATCTCAACACACAACACAGATAAGATTCATTCCTTTGATAGACAATCTCCACGCACAGGTGACCTCAGTAAACAACCTTTTCTGAGTGACTTTTAGCAAATAAGTGGCTTATTCTGGGATTTATCTCTTTAAGCACATCCCCCTTTAAAATCGCCTTTACATAAATTAGCATATTCTTGGTTTGTTTTCGTATTGTTGGTTCTTTGTTTCTTTGGAGGGGGCTCCTCTCTCTGCTCCTCATTTTGCCTGATTTGCTTTTGAAGAGAAACACTTCGTTTCTTGAAGGGAATATATATATATATATATATATATATATATATATATATATATATATATATATATATATATATATATATAGCTTAATATGCATCGAACAGACACAACAAAAACAGCAAAGGGTAGCTGATGGCTGGTGGAGATAGGATGGCATCTTCATAAGAGAGAGGTTCCCATGGAAAGACTATTAGTGCTTGTATTACTCAGGCTCCTCTATGGAACAGCACTGACAGAATGATTCTGTCTGTATCTATATCTACACTCTGTCTCACTATCATCTCTCTCTACCATCTATCTTCTATCTGTCTGTCTGTCTGTCTGTCTACTTACCTATCTATCTAAAGGGTGTTTATTAGACTGTCTTTCAAACCATGGTCCAGCTAGTTCAACAATGGCTGTCTATCAATGGAAGGTCCAAGAATCCAGTAGTTGTTCAGTCCGTGAGGCTGGCTGTCTCAGCTGGTCTTCAGCATATGCTGGAATCCCGAAGAAGTAGGCTCTAATGTTAGTGATAGAATGAACTTGCTAGCAAGAGGGAGAGGAAGCGGGGAAAGAGAGCAAGCTTCCTTCTTCCAAAAGAAGGTATGGTCCAGATTAAGGGTGGATCTTCCCACCTCAAAAGATCCAGTTTAAGACAAAAATCTCTCGCAGGTGTACCTAGCCACTTGGGTTTTAGTTAATTCTGGGTGTAGTCAAGTTAACAACCAAGAATAGCCAGACAGTACTCTTCCTCTTCTGTCTTAGGCATTTCAGTGATTTAACTTCAAGGTGGCAGCACCCTCTTTCTGATCAGTGATTTTTCTCTTTGACTTTTCTTATTTGCACAAGAGTGAAGATTTTGACGTATTCTCCAAGACTTTTAATTCCTCTCCATTTGGTATATTCCCAGCAACATAAAAAAGAGAGAAAGAGGGAGGCTCTTATTTTATCTTTGAGCTTGCTTAAATATTTATGTTCTAATTTGTTATTGACTTCATATGAAGTTTTATCGAAATATACATGGAAAAGTTTAAAGATTGCTCCTGGGAGAGCACTTAATCTATTTAAAAATAAATTTCTAATGGCCAGATTTTCTGGGCTTAAGCATGAAGCTATGAAGGGAAGCAAAATCAAACAGGCTTGGTTTATACGCTGACATTTGTAGACAATGATAAGGAAAATTTGATAATGAAAATGCTAATCAAATATCATTGGGAATGCTCTTTTTTTCATTTTGGAAACTATTTGACGGAAGACTTTACCAGATTTTGATTTTAATTGCTTTTTCTTATTGGCAAAAGAAAGGGAAAACTTAATTAAGAATCATCTAGGCTAAACCCGTGGGATCTTTGCTGCACCTCACCTTCCATTTCTGTCTCATTCTGGGTGTGCTTGTGCTTTCTGAGACACTGAGCATTGGTTCTTCAGGACATATTGACATGTTAAACGCGAGGTGCAGGCAATATGCGCAGCAAACGGCTGAGTCTCTAATGGTGAAATTTGAAAGAACAAAAGGAAAGATGAATTGAGGCAGATCACGCACCCATATGTTCTTTCTGGCTCAGCCATATGACCATCACTTCCTTGATCTTATTCTTGAAGATGCACAGAGCATCTCTATCCCCCTGTTATGGTAGCTTTTGTAACACATGTGGGGTCTTTCTATCCGCAGACCCTGCTGACTTTGTGATTTTTTTTTTCTCCCAAGACAGGGTTTCTGTGTAGCTCTGGGTGAACTGGCACTCACTCTGTAGGCCAGACTGGCCTTGAACTCTTAAGAAATACATCTACATCTGCCTCCCAAGTGCAGATTAAAGGGGTGCATCCCCAGCCCAGTGACTCTCCTCCAGTGACTCAATCAGTTGGTGATATAGTGTGCGGTACTTATACAACTTTGTGATTTTGACCTGTGTTTTTTATAAAAGTAATTTTTTTTTTGGTGAGTTGCCTCCCCAGGGAGACTGCTGAATGGCTGCTTCAAAATTTTAACCCCTGGCAAAGTGCAGGTATTCACATTGTTTTATAAAGATGAGATACTGAGCCATGAACTCCGATTGCTGTGCTATTCCTGCTGGTTGACGTGAGCATTTCCCATGCTTAGGTCCTCATGTCAGCTCCACTTCACACACAATGGTAATGTGTACTTAAGTATAAAGTAAAGAAAAATTATTTTGAGATTTCATAGATGAGTATGTTCAAATCGTTTCTACTCCTCCTTCCCCCTCCTCCAATGTCTTCCTTGTCCCCTCAGCTCCCTCTCAAATTCCTGACACGGCTTCTTTGGGTATGGGAAAGGTCCTGACTAAGGAGCAAGGCAGCAAACAAACCATCATACTTTCTTCCTAGGAGAGTGCCCGCAGCTTCTTCCTTGACCTGCAGGTCCTAACTCAGAGCTAGGTCTTCTTCAGCTAGGACAGGCAGCCCTTGTCCTTAATGCCTCATGCTCTGGCACATCCCCACTACCTGTTCCATCTTCCTGACCTATGTACCAGTGGTAGGGCTTGCAACAGAGAACACAGGGTGGTTCTCAGTGTGGCATTATTGGTCTAGAGCATCTAGAACCCTCCCCAGACCCTTATGAGAGCTTTAGAGGTGTGGCAGGGGCAGTTGTTTGCTACTAGGAGAGGAGCCATGGGGTACTGAAAAATCTGGAGTGGGGACTTTTCAAGTCTCTTGAATCACCCAGGTGTGACCCGAATTTAATAGCAAGTTTCATTGCTGTTTCTTAGTGCCTTTCCAGGGTTATGTTAGCTATTTATCGAAGGCATCAGACATATACATGTACTGCAAACAAAACAAAACAAAACAGAAACACTGGCTGTGGTGTGGTACATACTCTTAATCCTAGCACTTGGGAGATGTAGACAGGAGGATGAGGATTTCAAGGCGGGTGTGTGAGCCATATAGAATACGAGGCCAGCTTGGGTTACATTAGACCCTGTCTCAGGAAAGCAACAATAAAAGACAGTATATTACCAACTTGCCATTGCTGTTTCACTTGGGCAGTCCTACTTTTAAGAGTGACAAAGGTACTTCTAGAAGCCCTAAAAGTCAGTTTCCAATGGGCAAGAGTTGGTTCTTACGATGTCACTCGTTTAACGATGCGAGTACATTAGCCAGATGTTTCGTTAACTCTCGGTATGGGCTTATTATCTCAGTGTCTACGCCAACTTCTTCCTTTTCTCACGGAGGTTACACAGCTCACGTTTCAATATCTAGCAATTATGGTGACCAAATAATACTGACTAAGAAAGCAGAGACAGGAAGTTTTTCATTGCTATCCTGAGAAGACATTGCTTTCTTGATGCAATGGAGGATACCGTCCACCTTACTTTCTTCTTATGATGTAAGCTCTTCATTATTTGAGAATTTCCTAAATTGTGTTTTGATTATATTCATGCTTTTCTCACTCCAACTCTTCTCATATCCACCCCACTCCCTACCCACTCCTAAATTTCATGACCTGCTTTGTTGTTAAGAATCCACTGAGCCCATTTTGTGTGGCCCATATATTCTTGGGTATGAAGCCATAATCTGGAACATGGTTTACCTACTAGAGGCCACACCGTTAAAAATGGCTGACTCTTCTTCCTCCAGAAGTCATCACTTTTCAATAGCTTCTCCGTTAGGAATGGGGCCTCTTGAGCTCTCCCCGCCATGTTGACAGGCTTGATCTTGTGCTGCTCTTGTGCTGCAGGCAAGCATAGCTGTGAGTTCAAGAGTTCAGAAGTCCTGGCATGTCCAGAAGACACTGTTTCACTCTGGTCCTCCCTAACCCCTGGCTCTTGCAATCTTCTTGCCTTGTCTTCAGTGATGGCCCCTGAACCTTGGGGACAGGTGTGATGCAGATGTCCCATTTGTGACTGAGTACTTCACTGACACTTACCAGTTTCTTGTTAACTGCCATTCACTGTAAAAAGGCAACCTTCTTCTTCCTTGATAAAGACTGAGAGAGGCACTCGTCTATGGGATTAGAGTTACTAATTTAGAGAACAGTATGATACTATGTCCATTTGTCAAAATAATAGTAGCAGGTTCACCCATGGGGTTTGTGAGCGCCACAGCCTTGGGTTCCTGGCCAGATTTCAGTCATGGATTTTCTCCTGTAGAGTGGTCCTTAAATTCAATCAGAAAGCATTTGGTTGCCTTCCGTAACATTTATGCCACTATTGCGCCAATGGGTTTATCTTACCATTATTGTAGCTCACAGCGTTCACAATTAATTAAGACTGCTAATGACTTTTCTCCATCAGCCACCTACACAGCACCTTCTCGTTCTATAAAAGATAGCCTCAGGGAGGATGCCTCTTGGTTAGTAACAACTTGATATCTCTAATGGCTCTCGATCAAATCGTATGGTGTCTTCAGCAATCAGGTCTTAGAATTGAGTTCTGGTGGACAACCAAGAGCAATGACAATAGCCTGCATTATTTCTTGAGTCTCCTGGACACTTTTGGCCATCAATGTGAGGGGACATATCTTGCCCTAGGCACTGGACTTTTCATCTGGCAACCCATGGTTTCTGAGAGGAGCATCAATCCTCTCTGTAGGAGTTTCTGGCTTTTCCTTTTTTACAGTGTACAATAATGATCTGGGCTGAGCCTGGATAGCCATGCCATGATTCTGAAGTAAGGCCAAGGGCATTAGAAACAGTGCCCTAACAGCTGCCACCTGATGAATCAACAATGGCAGATACCTCTTAGACTTTGGGTTTAGACTCTGTCAGTTGAGTTTTTCCAGCATTCACAACAGAGTACAGCTCCTGACAGATACAGCCAGTTTGGAAGCAGGTGAAAGAGAGTTCCTGACTCATGGTGCTGCGGGCAAAGCAACTGTTCAAAGTTTGAGGACTTAAGCTGTGTCTACCCCAGACATGCCTGGGGACCCTGTAACACAGGGACCTATGAGACAT
The DNA here is from genome assembly GCA_026225945.1 of Cricetomys ansorgei. NCBI lineage: Eukaryota > Metazoa > Chordata > Mammalia > Rodentia > Nesomyidae > Cricetomys > Cricetomys ansorgei. The sequence goes on from JAMJFZ010000320.1 coordinate 12,699,745, forward strand.
GTCCTTGGCTATTAATGCAGAATCAGTGGCAGCTCCGGCATTAATCCTGCTGGCTGGAGATAAATGATGCTCAGTCTCTGCCAGGCTGAATCTGTACCAAAACAGCATTAATACCTATTTATATTTTTCTATCAATATTTCATAAATTTGAAGAGAAACAGCTTGAAAGAATTCAGATGATTTTTCTCTGTATGTTTCAGAGGCATCAATTATTGCTGTGGGGCACCTTCAGCATTGCCTAAAGCTGCAATAAATTCCCTAGCTTTAACTTTGAAGATTTGAGAAATGCTAATACTGAGAAGTGTATGAATTATTACTCTCGCTCTAACCCAGCAATGTGTCCCCAAAGAGTAAACACAGGCCTCATTTCATTCGGGAGTGGATGAAAACTTCTCCTGCTTGGGTAAAGGGAGATGTGAGAGAGCACTGGGGGCCATGGGCAGACTTCTTAATTGTTTTAAATTCAGTTTCTCACTGGGCAAAGCAGTCGAAGGGTTTGGAAGAAGAACTGTAGTCCATCTTCATGTTTTTTCTAACTATTTCACCTTTCCCGAGTTATCCAATTCTTATAAGACTGTTATTCAGCGGGTGGGTTAATTGTGATTATTTCCATTTTACAGATATGGACTCCAAGGAGCAAACAAATTATTTCTTTCTTGATAGTCTTAACTGTGGCTTCTTGGTTGTCAAGAGAGATGAAACTTTCCACTCAGAATTGAAGTGACATTGGAAGTCCATCAGACGTGCCTACTACCTTGTTGTCCTTGGAATTTGAAAAAATTTGAAACACAGTGTGACTTCCTGCTATTCATTCAGTTCTGACTCTCAGCGATAACCACCAAAGCACATATATATGTATATGTGTATATATATGTATGTATGTGTATATATGTGTATATATGTATGTATATATACATACACACATATGTATACACACACACATATATGTGTGTGTGTGTATATATATATATTTGCAAATCTGTTTCTGTTTTGTCTAAATCGAACCATCAGAGAGGACAAGGGGATGAAGAACGAGGGAAGGAAGACATTAATGTAGAGAAAGTGTCATGTTGCTGTTGAGGGCCACAGCACATGTAGCTTCATTATTGACTGCGAAAAATTTCTGTGAGACACACAGGTGGGCAGATAGCTTCAGAGATAGGTTGAATCACCTGCTCTGTCTCGGAAGAGTAACCATTCAGAGGAGCAAGTACTTTAGGCTAATGATCTTGTTAAGGCTATAGCCTAAAGAAGAATTTGGTCTAAGAGATTGTAGATAGGATAAGAAGCAGGCTTGTGTGAACCATCTTGTTTCTGCCTTCCTGGTAGCTCCCCAAATGCCCACCATGCATTCTTGTTCCACCTACAATAATTTCACGAGGGTCATAGCTTGAAGAATTTGAGTTGTCTCTGTGTTTGACTTTCTATTGTTCTTATCTTCTTCCATCTAACCGTGTTCTTCATGTAAGTTTACAAGCAACTCCAAACTCTAAATGCTTTCTAGGAAGACAAAAGAATTAAGAGATGACTTATGCTTTGAAAAGATACAAAACAAGTTGGTAATAAATGAGATACACAGCTTATTAAAGCAATTGTGATCAGTATTGCCTGCCTGTGGAAGAGTTACACACAACCAGTGCTAACAAGCTGCTGTTTTGTGTGAAGAAACCAGGAAGCCATGAGCCGTGCCTAGCTCTATCCCAACAAGATCCAGTTTTAACTTCAGTAACATTTTGCTTGTCTGTGCATCCTGTTCTGACATTTAATTTTATGTCTGTAATTAGATTATTGAAGAGTTTCACTCTGTTGGGGTATTGGTGTAAAATGGTTTCTATTCTTCTTCAAATATGTTTCGTTTCTTAGTTTCTTTAAAAAATGGATTCTTATTAAACTATTCAAATTACTTTACCCCTATATTAATATCTTTAATGATAGCATAATCTTTGTGATATAAATATCCTGATGAATCTCATTTAGGGGAAGACTGAAGCACAAGGAAATTTCTCGGCCCATGGAATAAAAAAAAAAACCTGGCTTAAACTCAGGAGATGCTTTCTGTGTTGGTCAGCTTTCATTATGGTGACAAAATGCCTGACATATTTTAAAAGAAGGAAAGGTTTATTTGACTCATGGTTTTAGGTTTTAGGTTTCAGTTCATGGTCATTTAATCCTGTCTAATCCTGCTGCTCTGGCCCTCTGGTGAGAGAGATCACCTCTCTGGTGAGAAGTGGGTGGTGGAGGAGGTCTGTTCACTGCATAGTAACTGGGAAGGAGAAAGAGAGATGGAGGGGGGAGAGGAGAGAAGAAGAGGGGAGGGAGGAGGGAGATGGGGAGAGGGAGAGGACAGGGCTAGGATGCCAATATTCCCTATAAAGCTACATCCCCAATAATAGTTCCTTTTCACTAAACTCCACTTCCTGAAAGTTCTAGCACCTTCTAAGAGTTCAGCAGGCTGGGGACCAAGCCTCTGATACACAGGCCTTTGGAGGACTTTTCAGATCCAAATTACAACACTATGCTACAATTCCCTTTATTGCTGTACCAATGTCTCCGGGTATTCTGTCTCCTTCAGGGTATTTGCTGTTGTTAGAATGTGCAGCTTGGTTTAAAGCTCCACTGTTAAAATAGATTTCTGAAAATTTCAACAGATTTATCGAGACATAATTCACATGCCAAATAAGTCACCTATTCAATACAAATACTCGCAGTGTTTTAAGCTTTGCGTGTGTGTGCACATTCACGCGTGGGAGTGTGGGCGTGCACTTGCCGTGGCACAAGCTTGGAGGTCAAAAGACAGCTTCAGACGTTGACCCTCGGTTTTCACTGTATTTGAGACGGGATCTTACTGTTCCCTGTTGCGTGTGCCGGACTAGCTGGCCTGTGAGCTTCCCAGTTCCTCCTAGGGGCACAGCGATTCAAGATGTGTGCCGCCGCACCCGGGCTTACCAAACTCAGGTCCTTGCGTCTGCGTGGTAAGCATTTCACCCCTGAGCCGTCTCACTAGCTTCCCACATCCAGTGGTTTTCAGTATGCAGATGGAGCTGTGTCATCATCACGACTGTGACGTTTAAGAATCCTTCGTCATTCCTGTCCCCATTAACAGTCGCTTCTTGTTCCCTGGGCACTAACTTATCCTAATCACTTGCTGTTTCTATCAGTTTGGGTTATTCTGGACATTTTATGTAAAGGAATCACAAGATCTGTGCCTTTCATGGCTTTCGCCAAGGCTTCATTGCAATTCATTGCATGGAAGTGTATACTGCATTCTCTCTGCCCCTTAGCCCGCAGATATCTGGGATATCATTGTTGGCTATTTGTGGTAAGCGGTCCCTCTGGATACGCTGGCTTGAAATACAAGGCACCCCGCTTTCGAAAAGATCCGTTTCTCTCTGGCCTTAATGGACAGAACTCGGACTAAGGTCAGATAGCCTAAAGCCTCCCAGTTCTGGGAAACTGCCTGTCTAACTAACCCATCCTCATTGCTTCCTCATTCCACGTTTCCACCCTTATAGATTACACAGGAAGCCCTAGAGAAATCTCACAGTACTTCCTTATTGCTCTGGGGCCCTATGACACTACGATTTCTTAACCCACGGGATAGACCGGCCAGCCTGACAGATAAGGTTACCATAGCAACCTGCTTATGCATTCCCGCTCTTCTCCCCACTTAAAAAATTGCATAAATACTGGTACTATGTGTTCAATAAATTTGAAGGCTTGACCGAACAAATCGTCTGCCTTTCATTTCTTGTGTCCCTCCCCATACCCCATTCCCATGCCCTCTCCTAGGGTCCTGGTTGAAGATCCCGCCGGTCGGTCGGGACAGCTATTTATGGATTACGGTGGTTGGAATGAGAAATATCCCCCACGGGTTCAATGTATTTGAACACTTGGTTCCTAAATGGTAGTGGCCTCTAGTTGGGAAGGTTATGGAATGTTTAGGAAATGGAGCCTTGCGAGAGAAAGTACATCATTAGGGGCAGGATTCAGAGGTTTATAGCTCCACTCTACTTCTTGTTCTCTCTCTGCTTGTGTATGGATAAAAATGTGACCTCCCGGTTTCCTGCTCTTGTTGCCATGCTGTGCCTTCCCTACCATTATGGACTCTAGCCCTCTGGCACTGTAAGCCAGAATAAGCTGTTTCTTCCTTAAATTAGTTTTGGTCATGGTATTTTATCATAGCAACAGAAAAGTAACTAATATAATGATCGTTCAGGGAACATGAATGTACAAATTTCTGTGTGGATATATATACTTTAACAGTTACTTGTTACATGTTCCAAACTGGCATTGCTATATTCAACTATTTAATGGTAATGTCTTGTTTAACTGGTTGATAAGCTGCCAGGATGTGTACCAAAGGGCTTGTACCAATTTATATTTCTACCAGTATTGTCTGGAGGGTTTAGTGTTTCCATATCTCGGTCAACACTTGCAACTATCTTCTTGTTAATAGCTGTGTTAACAGGTGTGATGAGGTATTATGTTGTGGTTTAACATTTTTCTGGTGGTTAATGATGATGAGTGTCTCTCATGTGCTTATTGAAGATTTGAATAACTCCTGAGGAAAGTTGTCTTTAAGATCCTTTCCCATTTTAAATGTTTTTTTTAACAATTCATGTCTATTTTTGTATTTTTGATAGAATACCCAGTTAGGTATTATAAGTAAATGTTAGTTGTTTTTCCACTTTCTTGATGGTAGCTGTGTTGGCCAGCATTCACCACTGTGAGGAAACATCTGACAGATCAACTTAAAGGAAGCGAAGACTTCCTTTGGCTCATGGCACACAATTTTAGTTTTGAGAAATATCAATTTATTTTTATTTTGTCACTTTTGGGAGGATATGGGGGAGGACTGAGCTCAATCCTTGCTGAACACGTGCTCCACCACTGGGCCACACTCCAGTCCCCCACTTGTGTTTTTGCTAACTTATTAAAGAAGAATTTTGTCTAATCCAATGCCATGTAGATTGACTTCTCTAATTTCTTCCGATGTTGGTGCTGTTGTATTTGGGGTTTTTCATCATCTTTTTTTTTTTTAGTAAATTCTATGCGTAGTACAAGAAGGAAGTGGTCCAACTTCCTTATTTTTGCAAATGAGGGTACAGTTGTGCTAGCACCAGTTGTTGAGATTGATTTGACCACCAAGTCACTGTGGCTGCCTTGCTGGAAATCAGTTAGCCACGTTTTTCAGGGTTTGTCTGTGCTTGCTCGTCTGCGCCATCAACTTACAGACCTGTCTTTAAGACAACACCACCCTGTTTTGCTTGTTGCACCATTGAAATATCTCTTTACTTTATGTTGTTTACTTGATTTACTTATGTATTTGCTTTGTTTGGTTGTTTGAGGCAGGGTTTCTCAAGGTAGCACAAGCTGGTCTTCAACTCACAATGCTCCTGCCTCAGCTTCTTGAGTGCAGGAATTATAGGCTTATACCACCATGTCCACTTCGCGGTAGATTTTAAAATGATGAAGTGTGAGCCTGCCAACTTATTCTTTTAAAAGACTGTTCTGTCTTTTCCACATCTCTTCCAGTGTTTTCCTAAGATTTTAGAATAGCTTTGTCAACCTTTGCCAGAGAGTCAGTTCAGATTTTGTGTGTATATATGTGCAAGAGCATATTTGTAGGCAGATGTGTGAATGGTGTGTGCGTGTGTGTGTGCACATGCATGTTTGCCCATGTAGAAAACAGAAGAAAACCTCAGTTTTCATTCCTCAGGAGCTATGCACCTTGTTCTAAGAGGCGGAGTCCCTCACTGGGACCTATAAACCTCTGGAAAGCATCTGTCTTTACCTCCATAGCAATGGAATTATGGTCACTACCACTTGATTTTTTTTACCCTGATTCTGGGATTGAACTCAAGCACTTGTGCTTGTGTGGCTGGCACTTCACTGACTGAGCTATTTCCCCAGCCTTCTGGTTCAGATTTTATTTTTAAATAGGGAATTTCAATGAATGCATAGATAATTTTTGGGAAAATGTTTATCTTAATATTAGTATTAGTCTTCTAATCTACATAGGGTGTTTTAAATTTGCTCTTTGTTTTTTAAAATGTGGTATCTAGTTTTTAATATTTTATTTGTCCTTTGAGAGTTCCATACATGCATACAACATATTTCAATAATATTTACCTCCCACTCCTACCCTCCAACTTCTCCTGGATTTTTTCTTATCCATTAGTCCAGTTAGTGCTGCTCTACACAAATGGTTGTGGTGTGCTGTCAAATGAATCCTGGTTTACCCACCAGAGGCCAGACCCATAAAGAAAACTGACTCTCTGTTCTCTAGTAGCCATCAGCTTTCAGTAGCTCCTCAACGAGGAGTGGGTGGTCACGTGTCACTTCCCCATCCATGCTGGAACGTTGACTGGTTTAATCTTATATAGGTCATGAACCACAGCGGCTGTGTGTTCACAGGTGCAAGCTCCTGTCATGACAGGAAATGCTGTTTTACCCTATCTCTTCCTGATCTCTGACTGTTACAATCTTTTCATCTCTTCTGTGATGTTCCTTGAGCCTTGTGATATAGAAGTCTTATTTGTGATGGAGCCCCCTACAGATAGATAAGTTTTCTTTTTACTTTAACCAGTTGTGAATTCCTGAATCACTCACTGTCCACTACTCAAAAAAGCTTCTCTGATGAGGACTGAAAGCTGCCCTCACCTATAGGTACAGAGTTACCTACTTAGAAGGTAGTTTAGTTTTCTGAGTATAGGTTTGGTGTTCTTTTGTTAAATTTATCCCTAAGTGTTATTTTGAATGGAATTATTTTTTTCAAATCCATTTTCTGGTTGTTTATTGTTTACAGAAATATAATTGGTTTTGCATAGCGATCTTGTGCCCTAAAGTCTTACTGGTTTTATTTATTAATTTCCAGCAGATTTATTAGGATTTTCTCCATAAATGATCATGTCATCTGCAAGTAGATATAATTTTTCTTTTTTTCATTATATCTTGATGCTTTTTATTTTATGCTTATCTAATTGCCTTGACTGAGCTTAAGTTCAATAGTGAATAGTAGTGTGAACAGACACAAGGTGTCTCTTCCCTCTCTCCCTCCCTCCCTCTCTCTTCCTTTCTCCTTAAACCTCTCCCTCCTTCATTTTCCTTTCCCCCTCTCTTCATCCTTCTTCCTCTCCCTCCCTCCTTCCCTTCTTTCCTCCCTCCATTCCTTCCTAGCTTCCTCCATCCAGTACATTTTAAACCTCATCACAATCAAATTATAAGGGAAAATGATTTACCTAGCAATCTACATTTATCCAAGTTTTTGGTAGAAATAACTCGCAAAATTTGGAGATGCAGGAACTATGAATATGGAAAGTATGTCCCAGATTCTGGATTCCTAGAATCCCAAGAAAGAAGTTTAGGTTGGTAAGAGTCAGAGGAGCTGTTTATATAATGGAGTATTTATATCATATATGTCAGGCTGAGATGTGACTCAATGTAAAAAACACACTGGCCCAGCATGTACAAATTCCTGGGTTTGATCTCCACTACTGCCAAACACTCTGTGTGTGTGTCATTCTCTCTGTCCCTCTCAATTCTATGGCTTAGAGAGGATTTACCTTGGTGGACATTATGCATTTACTTGTTTCAGTGTTTCACATTCTGGATTTGGTCCCAATCTCAAGATTTTAATTCTTTTAAATTCATAAACATGATGTACATCACTCCTTTTAAAAATGAATTTATATATTAGTGTAAAATAGTAACCAAGTGACTATGGTTGTGTGACCTTTTCCAAAGAGTGGGACCATACGTTTATTGAATATTTTCTATGCAGAGATGTACTGAAATTTCTTTTTTATAGGTATTATACACCTCATCTCTTAAAGTAGTAATTTGTTTATATTTGTCTCAAATTATTTGTGCTACTGTATCAGGAAATTGCATAATGATTTTGTAATTTTCTTTATTAAAATAGCTGAAGCAGTTGTTTTGAAATTAGTGGGAGATGAACCATCTCTAATTCAACATGTTAATCATGGATGCTTGGGGGGATTATTTCAGAATCAAGGTATTAAGAAAAATTATTATCTCCTTAAACAATACATTTTCATTTGTATGTGTACATTTCTGTTTAAAAATGGGACTAAAGGGTCTCCTATATTCAAGAACCTATTCCAGGGACACAAAATCCCTTATAAGCTTTCAGTCTACTTAGAGGGTAACTCATGGTTGAAGAATAGAGGTTGAAATAAGTTCCAGAGAACAGAACAGGTACGATATGATTAAGGGTATAGGAAACATGCAGGGGTTGATATTAAAAATAGTTGTGTGTATAATTTGTGTGTATTACTTTCTTCTTATGCCTTAACATACGTCATCGTTATACCTTGGCATATGTCATCTCTCTCTCTGTTGATCCATCTATATATAAAATGCCTTGAGGACAAAGATTTGCTCTGATCACATGCGCTCAGAGTGTTTCCTGTTCTCTTGTATCTTTTATATCTAATAGTAAACAAATGTCTGTTTAACTCCATTTAGGGCTATTATGAAGAGAATTAAACTGAGCAGCACAAATATACAGAAGCTCAAGGTTCTAGTCTATATCGTTAAGGTAGCTTTGATCTCTATGAGTAGATCAGTGTCTTGCTTGGCCATCATCAGAGATGTCACTTTCTGCTGTAGATGGAAACAAACACAGACACCCACAAGTGGACAGAGAGTGACAGACCTTGCCACACTCAGTCCTAAGTGGGATGTCTCCATCGGATCCCTCCCCTCAGGGGTCAGGGAATCCTGCAGAAGAGGAAGCAGAAAGATTTAAGAGCCAGAGGGGATGGGGGACACAATGGAAGCAAGACCTTCCAAGCACAGCAGGACCAATGCACGTATGAACTCACAGAGACTGTGGAAGCATACATAGGACCTGCACTGGTGTGAACCTATGCAGGATCTCATCCCTGGAGGAAACTGATTCTCCCTTCTTTTCAGTAGTCATTGACCTTTTGTATCTCTTCATCTAGAGACTGGACCTTGTGGAATGTCCCCCATCCTCACTGGTGTGTTGACTAGTACTGTCATTGGGCTGTTCTTGCTCAGGCAACCATTCACTTTTGGCCTTGGGATCAGGACTCACAGCCCAGCCATGGGTGCTGAATCATATGCCTTTTTGGGTCTTGTCAGGTGTTAAATTTTGGGATCTACATTGCTCTGTGTCTGGATGGAATTTCTCTCCCCTGCCCTCTCTCTCCTTCTTGCCCTCTCTCTCCCTCTCTCCCTTCTCTCTCTCTCTTTCCTTTCTCTCATCTGACTGGTCTCTTCTTTTCCTTCTTCCCATTCTTCTCTCAGTCATGTCTATGTATATTTCCCTGGCCCTCTGGCCTCAGACATCAGCTTGCTTGGGTTTTTGTAATGTCTTTTTTTTTTTTTTTTTTTTAAATTGGAGCTCCATCCTTGACTCGCAGGCTACAAGACTGGCCTCAATAAAGAATAAATGGATCTCCAAGGACCACCATTACTCTGCTTTCATTTCCCGAGAGAGATTTTGCTTTCCTCCTTTGTGCATTTGCCATTGCTGTGTGGCCTATCAGATTGACTTACCCAGTATAATTGTTTTTCTGAATCGTGCTGGGATTTCTTCTTTCTTAAATTACCGGACTAGCTCTCCCTGGGACCGCCTCTGAAGCTGGTCCACACTCTGTACCCCACCTCCACTCTTCCTCACTTTGTTCTTATCTTCTTCAGTATAGCTAAAGTCCTGAAGCCTCAGTGGACCATCCCCAAGTTCATCTTTTGTAGTAAATGTGACTTCTGATTCAGTTAGTCTAGATGGAAATGTATATCAAAGATGGATCTCTCTCCATTTAAAGACCCCTTAGAAAGTATTAACTATGTGTCCAAGAATAAGTGTTCCTCTCAATACATTCATCTATCCATCTAACATGTTAAGGCACCTCTAAAATAAAGCCATAAAATTCAGGCATAAATTGTGATTGAAAAATTTAAGCCATACAAACACTCAGTAGAGAAAATACTACTACCTCTACAGACACTCTGTAGGTAAAAGAGTGCTACCCACACAGACATTCTGTAGATAAAATAGAACTTCTTTTAGAGCTTCTAAGGTGATAGCATGATTTGGTGGATGGGAAGCTATAAAATGATGAGTTATGTATTCTAGATCATGGAAGTAACTTTAAGGTTAAGGATATTTCAGTTAAATTAATAAAAATACAATCTCAACTCTATTACATGAAATTTTTAAAGGGAGCTGTCATGCTGGATGCTTAACATACTTTATGAGAGATTTTATTATTAACCACATTTAAGTATGAAATTGAGAAAATGAGGCTCAGGGAAATTAAGTAACTTGTCCAAAATTAATTGTCAGAACACAGCAGAGAGAAGGGGTGGAAGAGAGACATTCTAGTTTAAGTGATTTTTTTCTTTTTGTCTAAAGTCCAAAATCTTTTAGAAAGAGTTTATTTTTTAATTTATGTTCACTGGTGATTTGCCTGCGTGTATGTCTGTGTGAGGGCATCAGAGCCCTGGAACTGTAGTTACAGGCAGTTGTGAGCTGCCGTGTTGCTGCTGGGAATTGAACCCCGGTCCTCTGGAAGAACAACCAATGCATTTAACTTCTGAGCCATCTCTCCAGCCCTAAAATTGAAACACTTAAATCTTACAAGAGCATGTTTTAAATGTTTAGTAAAGATTAGAAGTAACATCTGAATTTTTAAAATCAGATCACTCTCCATTCTCCTATATATTTTTCTTTAGAAATGATGGCTTTGAAAAAAAAAAAAATCTACCCCGATTGTTTTTATATTACGAACTAATCGTCTATAGTCTCTTTCAATCTCCAGGTTTTGCCGTTATTACCCACAACACTTGCTTAGCATCTAAGTAATCAGAAACACAGCTAAAAAAGAAAGGGTTTCTGAGGCAGGAGCATCGCAAATTTGTAGCTAACTTATTAGAGTTCAGTGCCTCGGCCTTTAACTCAGACGTTAAGTTAGACTGTGAAACAAAGCAAAGAAACAGTACTGAAAGCTGTGGAGGACCCAGCCCATGTCAGGAAGAGGAACAGGGATGAAGGACGCACAGCTACAAGGAATAATAGGTGCCACCTCTTGATGGGGAGCGGATGGAGAACTATAAAAGCAGGGGAAGGCAAAAAATAAAACAAAAACCCCAGTGTTTACAAGATCATGTAGTGTCAGACAGCAGAGTACCTGCCTTTCCGTATGGTATTGCTATGCAATTGCTTCTTTACAACCATTTTGTCCTAACAATGACTTCAGGGGTCAAGTAAAAAATTTAAAATAGATCACAGTATTTTCTTTTAGAAGGTAAGAACGCATGTGATACATATGAGATTATCAAAATACAGAATTGTTTTAGAGTTCCCAGGAATAAATTTGTGTTCTCCAAAAACCCTACTCATTCGGAATATATATCCTGGTATTCCTTCCTAATTGCTCATGGACCTGGGAAAAGTTATGCAGTCTCTATGAGTCTAGTCTCTTCCTTGTAAAGTGCATCCAATGATATGATGAAGATGTTTGGCACCGAGCCCCCAGCGTGGGGTGGGGGAGGGAGCCCTGAAGAAACTTCTCTACTGTTTTCCAGCTTGAACCCATTGCAATCTGCCCACATTTTTACTAGGATCTATGAATTTAAAATTTTGCATTTTACAGTTTAGGAAAGTTTTTTTCTGCAGTGATTTTCTCCTGAGGTAGTGAGCTGACAGAGCCTTGAGACCCATCCTTGCCCAAGTTCCTCATTACTTCTTATAATCCCACGAGATTGAACTACATTTCTCATTTCCCTCTCTTGCCCAATCATTGCATAGGAACCACAGTGCAGCCATGATTTCTCTAATTTAAAGTCCAGCTCCAGCAGTCCCACAGACCATTTTGTCTACTGCAAACTCATTGTGCAAACTAGGCCAAGCAGCTCAATCTTTCTGGTCTCTGCTCTGTTTTATCTTCCTCAGCCCCTCAGTCCAGGTGTTCTCCCTTTCCCTCCTTCCCCACACCCTTCTCTCCCTCCCTTCTTTCCTTTCTTTACTTTTCTTCCTTCAACTTTGGAGACAGTGGCTCACCATGTAGCTCAGGCTGGCCCCCACGCTTGTGATGCCCCTGCCTTTGTCTTCCGAGTGCCGGGAGTGTGTATGTGTGCCTCCATGCTCAACACTCCCTTCATATTTGTATTATCTGCTCTTACAGCATTTTCTGTGCCCTTTGGAACTGTCTCAATGTGTTTGCTTGGACACATTTAAATATGTATTCTGTATAGCATTTAAGTCTCTGGACTCTGAGGTCAGATTGACTTTCTTCAACACTTCCTAGCTGTGTGAGTATAGACAAATCTTGTCTGTACTTTCCTACCTAATTGTCAAGCAGAGATAAAAGTACCTATGCCCCAGAGTTGTTGTGAGAATTTCGTAAATTACCAACATGACTGCGGTATCTGAAACCATGCCTAACATACAGTTCAAGTCTCCTAAGGGACCCAGAAATGAATATATTTTTAAAGAGTTGGCAATTTAGTGGAGTAGATAGAAGTATATATTCACAAGAAAGCTGAGCATGATCATGTACCATAGAGGAGAAGTTGCAAGGCTGGGTAGAACATCAAGGGAACAATTAATTTTAATTGAGAGGACCAGGCAAAGTCTCATGAATTAAAGTGACTATGGTCTGGACATTGAGAAATGAGCTGATAGCAAGAGACAGGATTCCTGATAGAAAAAACAAAAGGAGCCAGGGTGGGAAACAGGAGATCCCTTAATGAGGTGACTCTCCTTAGTTGGAATGTTAGGGTGATAGAAGGGTGTGCGATTCTGGTGTGCTAAGGGGTGTGGAGTGGATTCCAATAGTGATAGAAAGTGTTGAAGCGCATTGAGGTGAAGAGACATGATGCCTCCATTTGTAGGCTAGGAAGAAGATTGGTGATTCTCTCAAGGAGAAATTAGAGAAGAGAGAAGTCAGATGAAATTAGATATATTATAATCGACTGGGTTCATGAATGAAGGATCAAAAATTGGAGGTGGTTGTGCAGTGAAGTAGATGCTGCTGTCATAATTTGGCTACCTGTCGAGTGCAGCTTTCCCCCTAATATGGCTCTTTGTGTTGACCTGTATATTTCGTGGAGCTCTCTCTTTGGTGATCCACCTATCTTCTGTCATCCAAGTGTATCCAGGCATGGAAGGGTTAAGTGGAAAGCCATTCATGAGTTAGAAGCCAGCAGCTTTTATCCTCATTTGTTTAAAGTGGGGGGATATTGTAGAGGAGGACCAAAATCACATAGCAAATAGCTTCTGTTTAATGAGAGAAGAGCTTCTAAGCAGTGATTAATTGGGGAGACATCTTACCAGAGACCAACAGATTGGAGGTACAATTCAGCCTCTTCATCATACATCTGCAATAGGTATTGTGTAGAAGGAGTTTTGAGGAGATAATTTTGTGAAGCACCATCTGTGGTACAGAGTTCTGGTTTTCATCACTGTCTGGGTTTTGTTACAATAAATAGGAAAGGGACTATTTAGATCAAGAGTTGTAGCTATTGTAGACAACATCTATGCATTTCAAGGGAGAAATTTTCCTTACGTGAAAGTGTGCATTTTAAGCAATTTCAGTTCATGATGATTCTCCTTAAATTATTTTATGTGTGAGGACAAAAGACGATTTGAAGTTTATGAATTCACGTGAAATACAGAGTAGAAACCAATCAGTGAATGCTGATGTAATAGAGTAATAACAATAATGTTAACAAGTAATGTAATAACAATAAGTTAACAGTTTTAGCATGGCAATGATGGCCTATGAGTAGAGATTGTCCATGAATCCTAGGGCCGCTTGCTAGCAATTATTCTCCAGTGACATAGATACATCGATGAGTATATATACTTCTGTAAGCATATGTTATTTATCATCTATCGATCTATCTATCATCTGTCTATCTGTACGTATGTATGTATGTATCTATCTGTAGCATAATATATACAATGAAGAATAAATAATTCACTCTAAGGTTGTTAAATACTACTATACACCAGAGAGTGTCCTAAATACTGTGGGCTTAATAATGAATAAAAATAGACCATTTCTAGGGCAAGGGACATGGTTCAGTGGGTAAAGTGCTTGCTGTGTGAGCTTAAGGACCTGAGTTAAGGTTCCAAGAACCCACTTAAACTTAGGCATTGACAGTGTGTGTGTTTGTGATCCCAATGTTTCTATGGTAAGATGGGAAGTAGAGACCAGAGAATCTCTGGAAGCCCATAGGCCATGTAACCTAGTGTACACAGTGGAGAAAAACAAGAGAACTTGGATCAAACAAGGTAAAGATGAGGACTGACAGATGCTTAAGATTATCCTACATGCATAGCCCGCATACATCACACACACATACACCACACACACACACACACACACACACACACACACACACACACACACACATAATTTCTAAAGAGTTTATATTCTAGTAGGAGAGACAAACAAATGTCTATCAAATCAGATACATATAAGCTTTCACAATACAAATCAAAAGGGTGTTAAGGGGCTGAAGAATGAGGAAAGAGGATTGTGTTCCATACAGGAAGTTTAGGAGGGGTCTCTCTAGTCAGGTGATCCGTCAGCTAGGATTCCAGGGAATGCACACTGTAGCTTGTCTTCTCGGAATGGGCACAGGGCGTAGCCTGTGGTAGGTAGTATTGAACTGAATTAAAGGCCAAGTAGGGGTGACGAGGGTGATGCCCTCCGAGGTCTTTAGGGATAATCCCTCTTTATTTTACTAAGCTCAACCTAATTTCTTTCTGGGGTGCATACCTTGTTCCCTAGAAATTAAGTCACTTTTGCTTTCATAATGCCCCTGTCGTACTTTAAATAAAAGACTATTATAATTTTTAAAGTAGAGAATGGGATGGTTTTCTCTACTGATGCCTTTTTGGTTTTACAGACAATGTGCATTAAATTGTTTCTTTCACCCAATATTGCAAAGAATTTTAGGACATTCCTTCCCTTGTAAACCCTTAGTGAGTGTTCTCTGATACTTTTGGTGGACACATTTTGAGTATAGCTCGTGTGGTAGATTATATTTTAAAACTGTCAGATACTCTTCCTTCTTTCAGGATCCTCTAGGAGGAGACTCTCTAAGCATCTTTGAAAGGAATGGAGTCTATTTCTTTCTCTTGAATTTGAGCTTCACCATGCATCAAGGCACCATGAGCTTGCCTTGGCCAGCTGTACATTAGTGTGTTTGTGTGTGTATGTGTGTGTGTGTGTGTGTGTGTGGCATAAACAGAGCCTTGAGCAGTGCTTATGATCATATTCTTGCCATCTCTGTATTTGTATGCATGCATATGTGAGATGTACATGTATGTATGCATGTTTGTTGGGGGGGGGCACATGTTCACAAAGGCCAGAGGTTGACATCAGGCATCTTCCTAGAGGCAGGCTTTCTTACCTGAACACTGAGCTCATTAATTCAGCTAGACTAGCTAGGTATCTTGCTCCTAGGGGTCCTAGGCGTCTGCCTCATGAGTGCTGGGATTATAAGTGGCTGCAATGCCCTCCAATGCTGGGGATCTAAGCTCCCTTCCTCACAATTTCATGGCTAGAACTTTACCTACTGAGCCATCTCCCCCCAGTCTCTTATGAATAGCTTCTGGTAAGCCTGTGGACACTATCATGTGCACATCTCAAGCTTACCTGCTAGGTAGTAAGTAATCCATAGTCAGTTACTATTACTTCTGACCATAGTCGGCCAATCACAAGGCACAAGAATGAGACAATTGTCAAGCAACCGGCTAGAAGCACAAAACAGAACCTGGCTAACATCATGTAGATAGCAGATGAGCTCCCCACCCTCAGCTATGACTACCATAAATTATTAATCTGCAGGATTGTTTATCTAACTAATGAAGCTCATATTCCCCTTAGTTATGTATATTTTGTGAAACCCAAAGCACATTTTTTTCCCACCAAAATACAACTGTTAGAGATGATGAGTCTATCTATACTCTTTTCTGTAGTTTTACCAACAGATTTCCCTACTCTCACATTTTAGTTTCATCTGGACATATGGGTATCCAGTTTGACATTAAACTTCTCTTGTGGCTAAGGTATGGTAATGTGACACAGTTATGAGATATGAGCAGAAGAAATGCATATTAAGAAAGCCTCTTGACTTTTGCTCTTTCTCCTCTTCTTATCTCTACCCTGCCACTTTGCCCAGCTGGCAAATGGTACAACCTTAGACCCAAAGATGGGATTCCAGGGTTGAAGGTGGCAGAGTCAACATACCAGCTTTGAGCCTAGAATGACTTCACAGAGTAGACTCATTTACTGATCCTGAATCTGTCAGCTACTGGCTGTAAGAGGAAGGTTAACTTCTACCTTAAGATTACCAGTCTATTTTCAGGTGTCTTTGTTGAAGCAGTTTGACTTGAATGCTAACTCCTGCTCACCAAGTACCCACAGACAGAATCACAGAAGCACACAATGTCTAAAACAGCCCTCAGAACTCAGTAAATGTCAAATTTGTGTCCTGTTTTTGGTAATCAATACTGGGTACCTGCCCTAGGTGGGCAGTAGGTTGCATAGAAATTACACATTCATTTTTCATTTTTTTCCCCCAGGAACTAGCAAGCTAGCAAGGGAAGATAGAACACAACTAATATAACAGGGAAATTAAAGGTAAGGAGTCCTGTAACAGGCTCTGTCAGGGTAGGAGCCAGAGAAAATGAAAGGATTTGGACATTTCTTAAAGGCACTGCAGTGGATGAGACACACATCAGGAAATGGCGCATCTGTTCAGTGCTCCTGCACAATTGCCTTGGCAGAATTTGGAGGCCTCCTTTTTCTTGTTTTTGGGTCACTAACCTTGAGCTCGTGTGGGGGCAGGGAGGGGGTGGCCACTGACTTTCTCTTTCCTTGCTTCAGACTCCCAACACTAGCTTTTCAAAGGGTTTTGCGTCTGGCATGGGGGTGGCAGTAGGGACGGAGGTGAGGTTTAGAAGGATTACGGACAATCCTGTAATAACTTTTGAAATAGCTTTTCAGATCAATTCCCATTCATTTCCCACTTTACCGAGACGAGAGGACCAGGGAAGGATCAACAGTTATGAGAAAAACTACAAGAAAAAAAAAAAAAAACTTCACCCACTACACTTAGAGATGGAAGATATCTCTTTTTTTTTCCCATGTCCCATTTTCTTTCACCACCAATACCTCCTATGTCTTGTTGGTGTATTCCTCCTCTCATCCACAATAGGTTTTATTTCATATGGAGAATATCCCCAGAAGCTACTAAGTGAGAAACCACTGCAAAAACGCATGAACAGAGCATATAGAGAGTCCTGGGTATTTGCTCACCAAGATGCTAAGCATGAAGAAGCACTGTGCCAAGTTCAGCTGCCCTGTCTCCTTCATCTCATGACACCAAGCCTCCTGCCATGCTCATTTGCTAACTTTGCAGCATTCCTGTGTGCCCTATGATCTACCTTTCCACAAATGTCCTATTCCGAGGTGCTCAGTGTCTTCAAATTTCTTCCATACTCAGTTTATGGGGCGTGTGCCTTCATGCAAACCTCCATTTTTGCATGCATTTTCCCTTTTCCTAAAATGGCTAGGTGACCTCTGAAATCTCCTCCAGATCTCATCTCCAATTCCACAATCTGCATCCCATCCTAGGCATATTGATTAAAGGATGGTGACAACTGTAGCTAGAATGGTAACAGAATGATGGAGCATATTACCATTAGTGTTAATGCAATAATCAGCTGTGTTTTGTCCCATATGGCAATTTATTTCAACAATTAAACCCAACTCCATCTGTTTTGGCATCAACAATATTCAGATGGGTTCCTGCACCACATCTTTGGAGATCGTTTTATGTTTTTCAAGTACTGCACCATCAATAATGGCTGTATGGAGTCCTGATTAGAAAAAAGAAAAAAAAAACCAAACCATTCAGTCCAAAGTCTGTTTGATAAAGGAATTGTTTTGCTATTTGACCTTATGGACATGTTACACAGGCTAATTGATAGTCTCAGGAAAGGGAAAAATAAATCTTGGTGTTGGTATAGAGAGTGCTCATTAGGGACATGGTTTGTGGAGCAAGCTAAGCAAGCCCCGTTGCTGTCAAGAGTGCATTCTAGTTTTCTGACCTGGGGATCTTGATGGGACAAGATGTGCTTCTGCCTGCAACAGAGACAAGACAAATGTTGCCTTTCCTACATCCGGCAGGGGTGTCTTGCTTCAACTTGGGTTGAGCTGCATTGACAGAATAGCAATAGGGGACGTTTGTCTTGATCTTTATAACACCTGGCAAGAGGCATGATTACTGCTGTAAAGGTATCAAAATAAAGAAAAGAAAGGGCTGTCCAAGAGCCCTGTTATTTATCACATTCAGAAATGGTAACCCAGACTAGCAGGGTAGAAACTCCTTGTCAAATTGCCTCTAAAAATTATTATTTTCCTCCCTGAGACCATATGGGAAGCAGGAGGAGTCACCTGATCTGTCTTTCCTCTCCTTGGCTTTCAAGTTGGGGAGGCAGTCTAACAGGGCTGAGTCTACACAGGTAGAGTTGCCACACATGGCCCTGTGCATGTGCCTGCCCAAGAACCCACATGTCAGTCTCCGTGTGTGCCTGAAATATAGAAATTCATTGGCTAGGGGTTTCTTAATAAATATTGAATGTATGCAGGAAAAATTTGATTTATTTTGAAGCAAGTGTTGGGATATCCAGGCAAATTTGAGCCAGAACAGACTTTGTTCTGTTTGTTCCGAACAAACCTTTATCTTCCCATTCCTTGTTTTCTAATTAGGAAAGTTTCTTTTTCCTTCTGCTTTCTAAATGCCTCTCCATTCAATTCATTGCATGGTTGTTGAGTCCTGAACACAACAGGCTTATATCGTTCATTTTAACACATTAATATCATGATGGAGACATATGACCCATATGATCCTTTTCAATTATATTCCCAATCTCTGTAAGAATGATGTCCTCTGCCTTTCTGAAATAGAATGTGCAGGATGGCACATGCTAGACACAACTTTTTTTTTTTTCTTGAGAAAATCCTGAACAGTAGATAGGTCCAAGTCATGTTAGTTTTGAAGGGCCACTCCTTCAGTTCAGTGTATGCTTTAAAACAGGGCTTCTTCCATCTTTGTTTCAAAGTGTTCTTTTAGCAGATCTTTACAAAAGAGGGCACTTGCTCACAATTCCTCATGAAGAGCATTTCAAGAACTGGATCAATAGCCACATTCTAAAACCTGCTCAGAATTCAACCTTTATTTGGATTTGACATTCTTCTATATGGTTTAGAGCAGTGATTCTCAACCTTGGCTTTCTGTTAGGATCATCTGGGGGCCTTTTAAAAAATATTGATGTCTAAGCCCCTTTCCAGATTAATTAAATAAGAATCTCTTGAGGGAGAGAGCAGAGCACTGGCATTTTGAAAAGGCTCTTCAGATGATTCTCATGGACAGTGGGGGTTGGAAGCCTGTAGCTCAGAGTTTTATCCCAAGAATATAGTCAAAGATCTCTTTTCAGTTATTTGCTCAATAAATTCTTGAGAAAGTACTACTTATTAGGAAAGGAGACTGTGCATCTTAGGGGAATCTGAACATATATAAAGGAATTCCTGCATTGCCAAAGGAGAGACTATGAGGTTTGCATTCATGTCACATATTCTGTTAAGCCCTACAATGTATTGTGAGCCCTGAAGAGTTAGATTTGAGCAACATAAACAAAACTCTGCCTTCAAGTGTGCTTATAGTCAAGGAAGTCAATTTAAAAGTTAGACACTGATAATGACAGCCACCAAGAAATAATAAAGAGAAAAAATGTGATAGTGTTTGAGACTGAGCATTGGATTCTAATGATATGAAGGGAACAATTAAGGGGAGGTTTGGAGAGAGCAAGCCCCAGTCAGAAGAATAGTCAGTAAATGTCAATGACCATGGGAAGTCAGAGAGGCTGTAGAGACCTTGACGGACAGAGGAAGCAGGTAAAGGCCAGATACATCTGAGTGGCTCTAAACACTTGATACAAGATATTGCTTTGGTGGGCATTTGGTTTTCCTGAAAAAGATGCTATGAGTTGTGTCTTGGAAGAGAACACTTGAGTGACTGTAGGTGAAGAAGTCATGGAATTATCTTCTGAAAAAAAAATATCTCCTCCAAGTTCAACACTGTTTGGTGAATCAACAAAGGGAAATGCCATCTGATATGCTGAGAGATATTACAGATATTCATGTAAGGTGACTCATTTCTTGGACAGAGTTAAAGAAGTTTCTGAAGATGAGACTTTTCAGTTTGACTTTGGAACATGTACCTTGTACAGAAATAGCAAGGAAAGATGGAGTCCATCTCATGATCAAGGCCCAGCCAGGGTACTTGACAGGAGCAGAAGGCCCAGGAGAATGTAGGCCATGGAAGCGGCAGGAGGAACCAGTGACAAGAACTGAGGCTGAGTGTAAGGAAACGTAAGAACCGTTTCGGAGTGATTGTGTTGGCAGAAAACGCGTCAAATGATGGGACAGTGTAGGGAGCCTGGCAGGGTTACTAAAGATTCTGGCATATAATTGGCTGATGTAAATGAACTTTCAACTTGAGAAATGATTTTTAGAGAAATCAGGTCACTTGAGCACATTACTAGGCTAAGGGAAAAGAGCCAACATACAAGGAAAGAATAAAGACAGAAGAGGCCACACCAGCCTATAAAGGGATCTTTATAAGGAGATATAAAAACGTAGAATTTAGAGAACAGAGGAAGGGAGAATTTACCCCAAGGAGAACTTCTTCCTTAAAGTCTAGGAAGGGATCGGCAGCATGGCACACATGTGGGTCCCCATACTGCTTCATCTGGCATAAGGGGGTGGCTCAGTGGGTAAGAGAACTAGTTCTCTAAGCATGAGGGCCAGATGACCTGAGCTCAAATCTTTGGCACTCACATAAAAAGTCTGGCATGACCGTATGGGCCTGTAACCCCAGTACAAGTGGGAGGGACAGGTGGATCCTGAGAGCTCACTGGCCAGCCAGCCTAGCAGAGAATACTAGCTTTTAACTCACGGATGAGAGACCCTTCAAGGCAGTAGGGTAGAGGGTGATAGAAAGAGACACCTGATGTCTTGCTCTGGGCATTAAGCACGCACATGGGCGTGCGCACCAGAATACTTACTTGCATGTATCACATTCTACACACATGTGTTGGCACATGTGAGTACAGGCACACGCACAGGCACCCCACGCACGTGCGTGTGCTCACACGTGTATGCACACACACACATACACACACAGGCACGCACTGACAGTACCACCATAAAAGACAACATTATCATGGAAACAGTCCTACTAGAAACAAAATGAAATTGTTACTTTTCGTTTCTTTCTTCCTTCCTTCCTTCCTTCCTTCCTTCCTTCCTTCCTTCCTTCCTTCCTTCCTTCCTTCCTTCCTTCCTTCTTTTCTTTCTTTCTTTCTTTCTTTCTTTCTTTCTTTCTTTCTTTCTTTCTTTCTTTCTTTCTTTCTTTCTTTCTTTCTTTCTTTTTGATAACAGTTAAGAAAGGTGGTAAATAGGAGGTGTTGAGGGTAACATTAAAGGGAGAATTATCCAATTATTAGGAGATGCTCACGCTAACAATGGGATTTCCTGGGAAATTCAGAATTTACCAAAGCACCCACTATGTTCCCACCTTTGTTAAAAGAAATCACACCTTCTCTGCTGTTTTACTTTATTTCTAAACTACAAAACAAACTAAAGGTTTGTTTCGAAACTACTAAGATGACCCAGAATGTCCTCTAAATAGTAACTAGAATTACGTGTTCCAGCAAATAGCATTTTTTTTTTTTTGGTCTAAAATCACTCCTCAGATCAAGTCTTAGCAGAAGCGTTCAGTGCCTTGAAGAAGCTGATGATGTAGCTTCTGTTTCTGACTACACCTCAGAAGCAACTCCTGCCTTTTTACAGAGCGAACCTGGCTTGTAATCTCCGTGTTGGGTAGGTAATCTTTCTATCCTGCCATGAGCCTAAGCAGTGGGCTGTCTCTGGGTGGAACTGTTACATTATCAGCCATAATAGTTTTCTCTTCCAGGGCAATTTCTTTAACACATGATTTCAAAATCAATAAACACCCCATAGCCTTCTGTTTCAGAATTTACTTATTCATGAGATGTTTATCTCTGTAAATTCCCAGGAAGAATTCATATTGCTTAATCCTACCATATTGGATTGAATACTTATCAGTTTGAAATTAGTTCTTATTAAATTTTCTTGGCAACTTTGTAATTGTTGCCAGGATTTCTCTCCCAGAGAGTTGTTTTTGCTTTTAAATCTTAAAATGGGAACAAATGCATTTTAGCACCCTGAGAATCCTTAGGACCAGCCCGCCGGCTTACAGGATGTCCCACATTAGTGTTCACTGGGGCGAAGACCACACGCCCACAAACAACACTTTCTGAAGGGTATTTTGCAAGGCTCCGGGCTTCATTATTCGACAGGAACTCCATCTCTGACAGGAAGTGAGTGACAAACCAAAAGCCGAGTTGCAGCAGAGCTGCTTTTCCAGAAGGCTGCTTCTGATGGCCTTTTGTTTGGTCACATGGCCACTGGAAGCTTCCCTCCTGATCTAGAATGTGATCCGGTGTTTAAAGAATCATTTTGTACTTATGTGTGATCGGGTAAGAGAGAGGGGTGTCCTGCCCCCATTGCCTGACTGTGGCGGAAGCAGCCTGCTCATGATGGCCAGCGCCTAGGGAATGATGCTGTGCTGTGGGCTCATTTGAATAATCTCCCCACTCATTAAACACAGCTGCAAGGCAAGAGGCAGAAGAGTTCAAAAGGCAAGCCAAGGGAATATATTAGTAATAGAATTATCGTTTCGGCCTGTAGGCATGTTTTCCCAATATTTTTGTACTTCATTAATTACAACAAGAACATTTTTGTCACTTACTAGAGGAAAAAAAGCTGAAGAAAAGGTTAGAGGGATATTTTGACTAAGAGTTGTAAGTACAATGTATACATGCTAGGGACGTGTTAGGTATACTGCAATTAAATTTTAAGAAAATCTTTGGTTGTTATCCAACGAGCCATTTCTTCATTGTATAATTTAAATCCCTGGTGAGCTGGGATTAGAAGCCCTTGGCACAAATCAGCTTCGTGAGTCATTCTATCCTTAATGCCATGTGTGAACGTCTCTCCACACAGCTCTGTGTGTGTGTGTGTGTGTGTGTGTGTGCAGTGTGTGTGTGTGCACAGTGTGTGCATGTGTGTGTGCGCAGTGTGTGTGCGTGCACAGTGTGTGTGTGCACAGTGTGTGTATGTGTGTGTGCAGTGTGTGTGTGTGTGTGCAGTGTGTGTGTGTGTGTGTGCACTGTGTGTATGTGTGTGTGTGCGCGTGCGCAGTGTGTGAATGTGTGTGTGTGCAGTGTGTGTGCGTGCACAGTGTGTGTGTGTGCGCTGTGTGTGTGTGTGTGCATGTGTGTGTGTGCACAGTGTGTATGTGTGTGTGTGCGCAATGTGTGTGTGTGTGCAGTGTGTGTGTGCACAGTGTGTGTGTGTGCGCAATGTGTGTGTGTGCGCAATGTGTGTGTGTGTGCAGTGTGTGTGTGCACAGTGTGTGTGTGCGCAATGTGTGTGTGTGCGCAATGTGTGTGTGCGCAGTGTGTGTGTATGTGTGTGTGTGCAGTGTGTGTGCGTGCACAGTGTGTGTGTGTGTATATGTGTGTGCGTGCACAGTGTGTGTGTGTATGTGTGTGTGCGTGCACAGTGTGTGTATGTGTGTGTGCGCAGTGTGTGTGTGTGCAGTGTGTGTATGTGTGTGTGCAGTGTGTGTGTGTGTGCAGTGTGTGTGTGCACAGTGTTTGTATGTGTGTGTGCGCAGTGTGTGTGCGTACACAGTGTGTGTGTGCACAGTGTGTGTATGTGTGTGT
The DNA here is from genome assembly GCA_026225945.1 of Cricetomys ansorgei. Taxonomy (NCBI): domain Eukaryota; kingdom Metazoa; phylum Chordata; class Mammalia; order Rodentia; family Nesomyidae; genus Cricetomys; species Cricetomys ansorgei. Next base: position 12,723,635 of record JAMJFZ010000320.1, read on the forward strand.
GCAGTGTGTGTGTGTATGTGTGTGTGTGCAGTGTGTGTGTGTGCAGTGTGTGTGTGCACAGTGTGTGTGCGTGCACAGTGTGTGTGTGCACAGTGTGTGCAGTGTGTGTGCATGTGTGTGTGTGCAGTGTGTGTGTGTGTGCGCAGTGTGTGTACGTGCACAGTGTGTGTGTTTGCGCAATGTGTGTGTGTGCGCAATGTGTGTGTGCGCAGTGTGTGTGTGTGTATGTGTGTGTATGTGTTTGTGCGTGTATGTGCGTGCAGTGTGTGTGTGTGTGTGTGCGCAGTGTGTGTACGTGCACAGTGTGTGTGCAGTGTGTGTGTATGTGTGTGTGTGCACAGTGTGTGTGTGTGTGTGTGCAGTGTGTGTGTGCGCAGTGTGTGTGTATGTGTGTGTGTGTGTGTGTGTGTGTGTGTGCAGTGTGTGTGGGTATGTGTGTATGTGTGTGTGTACACCCACCTACACATGTACTCTGCTGGGTGCTTTCTGGTCCAAATCCCAACAACCTCTTACCCACACCCACATCAGCCAATAAATTTATTTCAGAAAATATTGAAGGAGAAAGAGGAAACAACGAAACAAAAGGTTCGGAGAGGAAGCAGGATCTCCCCGCTTTCCTGCCCTTGAGAAAGGGTGCTGTGGATTTCTTTGGAGCTGCAGATTCCAAGGTCATGTTTTTATTCCTGATCCATCTTCACCTCTTAATCTTCTCCACCACAGCACCTTGTGAGGATGAATTACCAGAACGGCACTGTAAGATAGGAAAAGCATTCAGATTTTGAATGGTTTAACCCTGAAGCCCATTTTCCGTCCCTGGGTTGTGGATTGTATCAAGTTTTATTACCCCAGAGATGCATGTCCTCTTCTAAGCAGAAGCGGATGATAGGCGCTCTGTCACAGGCTTTCTATGGGGAATTTGATGATGTCCTGCTGTCCAGGGCTGGACAGCTCCTCTGTTTTTCTTCTTTTCTCACACTGCCTAAATTTACAGAAAGCGAGGGATACATCAGAATCCCACTCTCTGTTTTCATGTTAAATCCTTCCTAAGACTTGAAGCAAAATGGTGCTTTAAACAGAGGCTTTAAGTAACAACTGAAGATATTTTATTAATTTTTAAAACATCCTGCATACCCATCATTGAATGAGAAAAGATTCTCTTGAGTGTATCACTAGGGGTAGTGGACATGGGCTCCCATCCCTAACCTAGGAACTGTCTCCAATAGATAACTGCTTGCAAAGGAGAAATTAGTTTTCTCCAACAGAAGCTCACTGGGGATAGAAACTGTAGGGCTTGCCTGTAGTAAATGGCAAAAAACAAAACAAAACCAAACAAAACTCAGTGGCATTCTTGGAGGTTCTTTGTCTCATAATTCTGTCAGAGCTTTGATATTGTTTACTTATTTATTTATTTGCTAGTTTGTTTATTTACCTTACAGGTCCTTTTCGTATATATTATATTTTCTGGTTTTGTGTTTTTATGGGATTTCTGTGTACGTCTCTGAGTCTTTATGTGTTTCTTGTGTTTTCCTTTTTGGCTCTTTTTCTTCTGTTTGTTAGTTTTGTACTATTCCAGTGTGTTTGTTTTCATTTGATCTTACTTTGTTTTATTATTATTTTTCATTTGCCTGTTTTCTAATGAGAGAGGGTGGGATCCATAGGAGAGGTGAGTGGGGAGTGGGAGGAGTGAGGGAGGTGAAATTCTAATCAGAATATATTGTATGAATATATTGAATTTCAATAAAAGAAAAATAGAGAAAGAAGTGTATCTCCAGGAACTGGTATAGTGTTCCTTGCATTGCAAAGCTTGAGGAATGGAGCAAAAGCTTGCCTCTGAGATTTTGGGTTGGTCCCATCTCTTCTGTGTGAAATTGTTCCTTTTGTTTGATAGGTAAGAAGTGAGCACAGTAGGGCTGAAAATGTGTGCTCCTTCGGTCCCTTAATGTGAATGCTACCTTACAGGACAAAAGTTCATTGGCATTGGGAGATTATCTTATTGGGATAAAGATGCCTCTGTGTATCATGTAGTCACATGTATTTGTGTAATGGAAAGGCAGCTGGAGATTTGATACCTATAAGAGGTGTCGTGAAGGTATAATAAGGAAAGATTCTGAGATATTGACCTGGCAGAGTCCAGGGATAAGGGGACTAGCCAAGGATGCAAGCAGCTCCCAGAATCTGAGGAGTCAAGGACTGAGTTTTCCTCCGTTGTCTCTGGAGAAAACGAGAGTACCTTAATTTGGACCTTAATATTGATTTTGGACGTATCATTCTCAGAACTGCAAAAGAATAAGTTTCTGTTGTACGCCACCAAGAATGTGGTAAATTCTTATAAAGGAACTGGAAAATGAATACTACAGTGTACCTCAAAGGTTGAGGCTTACCAGAAAGGCAAATTATCCTACATCATATTTACAATTTTTATTTTTGCAAGCGAATATTTCTAAAGCTGAGATAGCACCCAGCTGGGTGGTACTTTCTCTAGTACAATATTGATAACTGAAAGTTTAGCAAAGTAAAAAGAATCTGTTAATTTAATGGATATAGATTTAAAAAGAGACATGCTACTTATTAATTTATCCGCACTTCTTAGTACTGACTTGGATGCCCAGGAAGGAAGCAGGTACTGTGTGGGGTACACATGAATCCTTCCAGGATTTGGCTGTTTTTGTATTTCTACTTTTAGTTGCTTGCCACGTTCTTACAGGGAACTTTGTAAGTGTGAGAGTCTGAGTATCAGATGAGCTCAATAAGAGGCACACCAAAAACTTCTGAGCCATGGAACCCAAGGATTAAGAGCAGACTGGGCCGCCTATAGTTCTCTGTGTAGGGTTGAGGCATCATGGGCTTTTCTTTCTTCAGTTTTGTATGTTAATTGTGTCATCCTTGCTTAGCTCACATTTGGCAATCTAGAATGGAAGAAATGGGCTTTCCCAGGGAGGAACACACCAATTGGCTTTCCAGTACAAAAAGGTCAGCCTTAAAAATAAACAGACAGCATTATACAGACTAAATAGGTTATATATAGGAATATATGTATTTTACCTCTACATCTACGTATGTGCATACAATAACAATTAGGAAAAAAAAAAAAGGCCATGAGTTTGAAGGAAACCAGGAAGGGATATATGGAAGTGCTTAGAGGGCGGAAAAGAAAGTGAGAAATGTTGTAATTAAATTATAATCTCAAAAAAAAAAAAACCCAAAAGATAAAATGAACTAAAAAGCCTCTGTAATTAGTCCAGGTACATCCCCCTACCCTTCCTTTTCGAGTTCCCTCCCTGATACAGAGAGATGTTTCTCTACCTCCCATAAGCCCGGTTTTAAAAGTGGATTAATGGGATTTTTTAAATTCAGTTTAAAAAAGCAGACCGATTAAAACCCCCTATTATCAATTTCCAAGCTTTCTTATTGAGCAAAATGTTATATTTAAACTACATAATGTGGTGTTTAGAGATTTGGAGCCACTGGAGCATGATAGCTATTATTGGGATAATCGATGTGTCTAGCAGTGTAACCAGTTCCTATTGTGTGTGTGTGTGTGTGTGCGCGCGCGCGCGTGCACACGCACGCGCGCAAGCGTGTGCGCACGCACACGCGCTAAGGATATTTAATCTACTGTGTCAGAAAATTTCAAATACTTTATTATAGTTACATCATAGTTTATACTATGGCTCATGTGTTTGACCCTTGGTACCCAGATGATGGCACTGGATTGAGAGATTGTGCAACCATTGGAGTGCAGCAGTTAGCTGGCAGACATGGGGCTCTAACGGAGGGGGGCCATCATGCCATACTGCTTCTTGCTTAAGCTTTCAGTTCTTTGATCTACTCAAAGAGCCCTGGCTTCATATTCTCATTGCCATGAACTCTGCCATACGTTTTATGCTATAATGAACCATCCCTCGTATATGTGGGCCAACATAAAGTCTTACATTACATTGCTTCTGTCAGTTTTGTTACCAAGGTGAGGCAAGTAATCAAAACACAGCATGTTAGCTGTCAGAATGGATTCACCTTATATAACTGAAATCAGGTACACTTTGATCAACACTCTCCTATTCCTTCCAACACCAAGATTTGGTAACTACCGTTTAACTCCATTTCTATGAGTTCAATAAATCTAGATTCCACTAATCAATGAGATGATGTCATATTTGATCTTTCTTTGCCTGGCTTGTTTCACTTAGCATAATGTCCCTCAGGCCCATCTACGTTTTCCCAAGTGATACTGTTTCTTTCTTTAAGGTTAATTAATATTCCATTGTGCATTTAAACCAACTTTTAAAAAACCTCATTACTTATTGATGAACACTTAGGCTGTCTCCGTGTCTTGAGTACTATAAACAACGCTTCAACACACAGAGAAATACGGACATATCCACAAGGTGCTCATTTAATTTCTTTTGAGTCTATGTCTAAGATGGGTGACCTTATTTTTTCTTGCCTACTTGCTCTAGTTAGGCCAGTAGAACCTTTTGCTGTACAGAATATATACCAGGAGGGCATGGAATTTAAAATTTCTTCACGTTTGAACATTAAAAACGGAACTTTAAAAACTATGTGGTGTGTCTCGAAACACAACTACTACATCAGCAGTGACATGACTACTGTAGATAATCATGTGAAGGTGGCATCTGGGTGTGGAAAACTTTTAAAGAGATCCTCGATGTCTACTAGCAAAGAAACTAGACAGCAATATGTAATGAATGTGAAGCAGTGGTTCAAAGTGAGTTAAATAGATTTTAAACATTCTTCCATGCTGGATGGTTAAGACACTCATTTAACACAGAAGAGTTTATTATGCCCCTTCTGTGGTTGCATTTTTAAAATCAGGAATCAGTTCCTGAAGTCTTTTCATGGATGCTTTGATTCACAATAGCTGTTGATTTAAAACTAGGTTTTTCACATCAGTGAAATTCAAGTTTTTACAGGGATGTATTATTTCGACCTTCAGACCTAGAGAATACAAACTCCATGTTTGGGGACCAAAATTTCCATTCTCTCATGTGCACCTGAGCTTATTATTAACTTGTCTCTGTCAGCTGCCTGACTGCTCACCTCTTTTCCAGCTCCATGTTGGATGTCCTGAAGTTGTAGTTGCAGGAGGTTGTACACGTGAGTCTTGCGGCAAATGTTCTACCACTGAGCTACAAGCCGAGCCCCAGAAATGTATTTCTCATCGTTTGAGAGTTTAAGCCCCAAATCAAGATGCCAATAAATCCAGTGTTTAATAGGGACTCATTTCCTCACACATGGTGACTTTTCACTTTGTTCCCACATGGTTAAAGGGAAAGAGATCCTTTTGTTCCCCTTTATTTTATGTGTATGGATATTTTGCCTACACTTACCTCTGTGTACCATGGCATACAGTGACCACACAGACCAGAAGAAGGTATTATGTCTCCTGAGAATGGAATTACAGACAGCTGCGAACTGCCTCCTGAGTGCTGAGAACTGAACCCAGGTCTTCCGGAAGAGCAGTCGTTTCTTTCAATCTCCAAGCTATCTCTCCAGTCCCAAAGACATGACATCCTATAGGACATTTTTTTAGAAGGGAATTCACCCCGTTTTTTAGGGTTTCACTCTCATAATCCAGTCACTTACTGAAGAATTTACCTCCTGATATTATCACCTCTGGGGCTAGGATTTCCGACTATAGCACCTGGCTTCTTCAGTGCTGAGCTCTTTTTCCCAATGCTCTGACTTCATCTGATCCTTAAATATTAACCTCTCATGATTCTTTTTAAGTCCATTTCCAGGGTCACTCAGCATATTTTATCTATTCCCATCTAATCTATAATGTCATAGTTTAAATTGTAGCAGTTAGGATTATGATTCCACAGCCTTTATCTCTAGTCTAGTTCCTCTGCTGAGCTCTAAGCATACCTGTCCAGCCACTCAGACACCATCTACGGATACCTTCTACTTCCTAAGTTTACAAAACAGCTTGGCAGTTCTCCTGCCAATGTGTGCATCTCTTGCTGGGGTACCGTGTTTCAGCCCTTGGCTGATCTTCCAAACCTTGATGCCATCTTTAATGCACCAACTACTAGTTTTACAATTTCCTTAATTTTTTTTAACCACCTAATCTCATTTTCTTCAGTTACAAAAATACTAATACTTATTTGACAGACAGATGAGGATTTTACAGACATATACATTAGAGTTATGAGTAATACATAATCAACAGTGTTCTTTCTTACTACACTTGATTCCTTCCTTTCCTACAATTCTACGCTCCATGTCCTGGCAATCACCAAGTGTTCTTTCGTCCACTTCCTTATCAATCTCTGCTATAAATGCATTTTCAATTTACTCTCTTTCAGATTTTAGTTTTTTTAGTGTCCCCCTAGGCAAACTATTTCCACTGTTTTCCTTGTCTTCTCCCCTTTCTACTGTCAATCATTTTACTTCCCCAGAATCATCTTCCTGATTGATACTCCTGCTTATAAAATCCCTTTCCCTGGACCTTCACAACATTCCTGTGTCTTAAGTATACCATTGAAATGCCTGACAGGGTTGCTATGGTCTGGTATCAGCCCATCTCTCCTAGATCTCTGCAGGCCTAATCGTTTTTGAACAGCAACGACAGGCATGTGCCAATCTTTCTCTCCTCATGGGTTTTCACTTGTTCCCTCGCAAAATACTTTACTTCCTCGCTTTCCCTAAGTTGACTCTGACTCATCTTTCAGACTGTGAATCACAAGTAGAGTTTACCTCTACCACCTTACGCTCTTTCATTTCCTAATTTTTTGAGTTTTAATTGACAAATTAGTGTACATGTTCAAGCTATGCAATGTGTTTGATATTCACTGTGTAATGATTACCACATGAAGTCGATCACCATAATCTTTACCATATATGGCTGTCATCTTGTCTCTGTGTGTTTGCACGTGAGTGTGGTAAGGCCAGAGAACGCCTACTTTCAGCAAACTTCGAGTAAACAATATGGCCGCATTGGCTATAGTTACCGTGTCATTCGTTAGATTCTCACAGGTTACGCATCTGACGTCCGAAACTTTGTAGGCTGGTTTTGTCCATTTTGAGTTGCAATAAAAGGACATCCAAGACTGCACAATTCATAAAGAAAGGGGGTTTATTTTGTCACAAGTTTGGAGACAAATGACATACGTGGACCATCTCTTGAAGGCACCAATTTCGTTTCCTTCGGGCTGATATTCAGAAATAGGGTTTGCCCAGCCACGCACGGTAGTTCTATTTTCAACGTAATGCAGTAAATTGGGTGGGGCATCTGGGAAGTGCCCCGTGAGGCTTTGACTAATGGAAGAAAGTAGAGGGGAGACCAGATTCATGGGGAAATCTCAAGCTGAAGCTAATTAATCCTGGCCTAAGAAAGGGAAAACTCAAAAATGCTGGCATTTTTGATGTCTGAGAACGTCAGTTCAACTCTACGACCATGACCCAAACATTTCCCGGAAGCTCTCATATCCTATAACACTGGAAAATTAAGACGCAAATTGAGTCTTGGAAGGGAGTGAAACTCATCGCGTACTCTTTGATAAACATCTTCCCATTTCTTTCTCCTTCTGGCTTCCGACAGCTACCATTCTATTTTCTACTCTTATAAATTTGAGTGATTAAAATTATACACATAAGCAATGCCATATAACTGTCTCCCTGTGTCTAGCTTTTGAAATTGAGTATAATGTCCTCCAGGTTCATCTATGTTGTTGCAAGACTACGGCATAATTATCTTCTTTTTTATGACTGAATGGTGCTCAATTGTCTGTATCTGAAAATTAGTATCCTGGCTTTGTCCATTTTGAGTTGCAGTAATAGAATATTTGAGACGGGGTAATTTATAAAGAAAAGAGGTTTATTTTGGTCCACATTTTTTCCCCGTTCCTATGTCGATGGCCACTTGGATTGTTTCCATATTATGAATATTACTAATGGACATAGCAACAATTTTCTTTTGAAATGGTTTGAATATCACGGGCAACAGCTGTACAGATAAACACAAGGAACTTTATCAAGCTTTATAAAAGCTTCTGCGTAGCAAGGAAACAATCAACAAAATGGAAAGGCGACTTACTGATTCAGAAAACTATCTGCATTTGTATATTGGATCCAGGGTGGCTATCCAAAATAGATAAGAGAGTCATACAAATGAAGCAAAACTAAGGAGCAGATCAACTGGCTAAAAAATGAGTGAATAACTAGAATAGACCTTTTGTCAAAGCAGATACCCAGAAGGCGTCAGCATCGTGAATCATCAGGGAGGCACAAAACAAAAGCACAATGAGATGTCAGCCCAAGTTGGTAGAAATGTAAAAGTCAGAGCCGTTAAGTTGAAAATAGAACTATGGTGAGGAAACTCCATTTCTGAGTATCAACCCAAAGGGAATGAAATCGATGTCTTCCGTAGATGGTGCATGTACTCCATTAGCACCTAGATGTATATTTACTGTGCATGGTCTGGAGGCTGCCTACTTACGTGCTCATAGGGCTGGCAAGTCTGCTGATTTGAAAGAGAAATGTCCCACAGAGGGTCAGGCGTTTGAACATTTGGTCCCAGTTGCGGCACTGTTTGGTGAGGTTAAGAGCCTTTAAGAGGTAGAGCCTTGGTGGCTGAAGTATGTCACTGGGGGCAGACTTTGAGACTTTTATAACCTGGCCCCATTTCCTGTTCTCTTTTTGCTTACGGTGTATAGATGGTATGTGGCCACTCGGCATCCTGACTGCCAGCCAGGCTGGCCTCAGGTCCCGCTGCCACACCTTCCCCGTCTCATGGACCCTATTGTCTCTGGAGCTGTAAGCCAAAATAAACATTTTATCTTCTAAGTTGCTTTTGTCAGGGTACTCTATCACAGTGACAAGAACAGTAAAGAATACAGTAAGCTTAGTAAATAGCACAGCCAGTTAAACTGACATTACAGATAAACTATGAATTCCTTTCGGTATAAATATAGCCCATGGGATCTTATCTCCGTACACTATTCTCACTCGAGGCAATAATCCCCACTGGTTTCCAGCACTTAGAACTTGGCCTGACCCACAGCGCATGCTTCACTCACTGCTTAGTGAATAATGCACACACCGTGTAACCAAGGCCACATGTGCCTTTGTGTTTGTATACTATGCATTGATAAGTTTCTGTACAATCCTATTGGGCTATTCCAATTATAAAACAGGCTCAGTTTCACTACATGCACCTCACACGTGGTTTAAATCAGAGATCCTAGAAATGACGGTTCCCATCATAGTTTACTTTTTTATAATTCTTTTTTAAAACCTGTGTTTAGAATCTCTACTGTGTCAGAGCAAAGCATGATCTTCAAACACAGCAGATGCAAAAATGTAAGTTGCACAATTTGGCTACTGTTTAGACCATCTGAATGGCTTTTGTTTTCTCTGGTATGTGTTTTCTACTAGGACAGACATCATCTAACCTCTGGGGCTTATCTGCCTAAAGAGAATCATTACATGTGGAAATGTGCAGAGGATCCACTTTTCATTAGTTTGGGATACAAGTTCACTTGAGAATTGATATGTAGATGTCATCTAGGAACCTTTTTGAAACAAAAATAAAGGGATATTTCACAGGCATTCTCCATTCAGTGAACACACAGAGTTCAGGTGGCCAGTGGAAGGGATTTCTTTGTGCAGACTGAATGGAAAAGAAGTAAACAAGCTTCAAGGTGAATGCCTAATGGTCTGAACACCTAATGCCTTTCCTCTAGAAATAAAAGCCGAAGCTCTCAGCGCTTTTGTAAAATCCAAGAAAGGGAAAATGCCACACCGCCTGAGCTCTCCATTGGGCCACTTTCTCCTTTAACTGTGCTTGTGCAGGGATGTAGTTTAGTTTAACAAATAAGGTGCTACGCTGCTCTCAGACTTGGGACAAAGCACCACACTGTGTTTTTCAGTATACAGTTCCCAAGGCAAGTGACCCTGGGGATTAAGACCTTGACTGTCTGGTAAGTGAAATAAAGCCAAACCTTCCACCCACTTTTATTTAAAATTTAGTTTGGGGTTGCCAGTAAGAACAACAGCTTTTAGCCTTTTGAGTGGCTGTGTAAAATTTATTCAAGTCTGAGACAAAAAGAAAATTCTACAAGAGAAGAAGAGCACACACAACTCTGTTTCCCAGGGGATTAAACACATTAAAATCAAGAGGTGCTTTTTGTCCAGGATGATGGTCCTGTCAGGAAAATAAGGGAAGAGTCTGTACAGGTAAATGATCAGAAAAGGCAGCCTGGGGTCACAAAATCACCTTCAGCATTTCCAGTAGTGGTCCAGCATGTTCCAGATGATAAGGATCATCCACAAGGTTACAATGAAACAAAATGGCATCCAATAGAAATGAGTGATTTAAAAAGATTGTGGTGGTGTACTCATCCTATGTAAAGCAGGTCCTGAATAACTGGGCACTATAATACTGAATAGTTCCATTCGATTGGAAAGGGTTATCAGCTGTACTAGAGGTAGGCCCTCAGCCTCAGTGGTTAACTTGGTGGAGGGAAGAAACAACAAATATGGAACAACAGAATAGGGTTAAAGGAATAAATACAAACTGAAATCAGCTCCTTGGTAAGGGTCGATATGCTGAATTACAAGAACAGATTATGTTTGATGACTTGACCACAGAACAATGTCATTTAGCAGCTTTATGAGATTGGGAAAGAGTAGAAGGAAGCAGGGGAGAAGTCCATCTCATTCACAAAATTATACAAGGGCTCAAGTGAAGCTTTTACTGATTTCTTACAAAGGTTAACTGCAGCAGTTTTAGAGCCATCTCAGTCCCTGAACTGATTGAGACAGGAACTGATTGAGACACTGGCATTTGAAAATGCAAGTGCAGAGTTTAAGGTTTTAAGGCCATTTAAAGCGAATTCTGCAACATTGGGTCAATGGATTCATGCTACTGCAGATATTGGATCCAATACTTACACAGCTTCTGTAATAGGACAAGCTGTATTTTGAGGACTGAAATGCCAGAATTTCCAATGCTTTTAACTGTGGAAGAGTCAGGCATCTGCAAAGAGATTGTGACCAAGCTGTTTATAAAGCCAATGTTTCTTGTAAATACCAGTCAGAAAATAGGATCAGATGGCCAGGTATGTGCAGATAGTGTGGAAAGGGTCATCGCTGGGCAAATGAGTGCAGATGAAAGAGAGATATACAGGGGAATTCCTTGCAGTCAGGAAATGCCACAGACGGTGAAGCTTGGGACCCTGGAGAAAAAAATGAGCTGCCTGTGTTCTGTCAGCACTGGGGTAGTGTGCAAACCCAAAATCCCAAGCTCAGAGTCAGAGACCTGATGCATGCTACTGAGGGCAGTGCTGCATAAGACATCTTTCCCTATCCTCAAATGTTCAATGCTATAAAATTGCTAGTGGAGTTTATGGTCCTCTTCCCCCAGGGACCATAGGAATGATCCCAGGTAGAAGCAGCCTCACTTTAAGGGTTTTTTTTTTTTTTTTTTTTTGTGCATCCTGGAATTATAGATGGAGATTTTAAAGAAGAAATTAAAATTAAATTAAAATTAAAATTGGGAGCGCTGGGAAATGTGTGTTCTGGCTTGCTGTCATTATTGATAAAAGGCCAAAATTAAAAATGCAATTAAATGGCACTGAGATAGAAGGGTTGATGGACACAGGTGCAGACATGACAGTAGTCTCCCAAGAGTCATGGAATTCAAGTTGGCCCCTTCAGGAAGTATCAACACAGTTTATATGGATTAGGAAATTATCTCATGTAAAGCAAAGTATAAATGTAATTAAATATTTGGGGCCAGAAAGGCAAAAGGGAAAGTTAAGGCCTTATGTGTCTGACATAGCTATAAATTTATGGGGAAGAGATTTATTATAGCAATGGGGAACTCAGATTAATATCCCTTCAATCCCAGAAAGGGTACATAAAATAAGGTAACAAGAGGAAGATGTTCTTAATAAGGGGGATGCACAGGATGTACAGGTTATTCTAAAGCCAGATACAACAGGTATTCAATTTCCAAATTTATAAAGGGACCACTGCTGAAACTATACCAACTGCTCTACCCTTAAAATGGTTAACTAACAAGCCTGTATGGGTGGAGCAGTGGCCCTTAACTAAAGAGAAATTGAAGGCTTTCAAACAGCTAGTAGAAGAACAATTAATTTATTTGTTATAAAGAAAAAGAAATCTGAGCAATGGAGAATGCTAACTGATTTGAGGGCTATAAACAAGGTGATTCAGCCCATGGGACCACTGCAGTCTGATCCTTTACCTTCATTATTACCTAAAGCATGGCATCTGATAGTGATTGATTTAAGACTGTTTTTTTTTTTATTAAATTAAATTAAATTAAATTTTATTTTTTTCGAGAAGGATAAGAAGTTTGCTTTTAAGGTGCCCACCTCAAACAATGCTCAACCTGTCAAAAGATATCAGTGGAAACTCCTTCCCCAGGGAATGTTAAAATAGTCCAACATTATGTCAATATTTTGTTCAACAACCATTAGAACTAATTTGAAAACAATTTTCCCAATGTATTATTTACCATTATATGGATAATATTTTGTTAGCTGATTCTGGCCTAGATACTTTGGAAAAATTGTTTGATGAAACAAAAAGAATCTTACCCTGTTGGGGTTTGCAAGTTGCTCCTGAAAAAATACAAAGAGGAGATCCTATTAACTATCTAGGTTAGAAGATAAAGTCAACAAAAATTCAACCACAGAAGGTACAGATCAGAAGAGATCAGTTGCTCTTAATGATTTTCAAAACTATTGGGAGATATCAATTGGGTAGGACCCACAATTGGATTAACTATGAAAGATCTAAGTAATTTGTTTCGAATGTTACAAGGAGACTCCAACCTAGATAGTCCAAGAAACTTAACCACTGAAGCAGAGCAAGAGTTGACTCTGGTAGAAAAGAGACTAAACAATGCTTTTGTGGATCGAAAAGATCTTCATCTGAGCTGTATTTTTGTCATCAGTTCATTCAAAACAGTCCCCTACTGGAATTCTTATGCAAAGATAGGATAATATTTTAGAATGGATATTTATGGCACGTAAGCAGAGTAAAAAATTAAAGACATATATAGAAAAGGTTACTGCTTTAATTATAAAGGGAAGAATAAGATTTCATCAGCTGTCAGAAACGATCCAGCAGAAAAGTGGTGCCTTACATGAATGCTGAGATTATGTCATTAATGCAATTAATGAAGATTGGCAAAGGGCAATTATTTGGGAGAAATTAATTACAAATATCCTCAAAGTAAGCAAATTAAGTTTATCAAAAGGAAGGTATGGATACTCCCTTGTATAGTGAGAGAAAAATCTATTTCTGGAGTGCCAACATTTTATACTGATGCAAATAAATTAGGAATGGCAGGTTAGAAGTCAGAAAAAATAAGTAAAATCAGTTAAAGCCATATGCTTCAGTTCAAAAATCAGAGTTGTATGCTATTCTTGTGGTACTATTAGGCTTTCCTGAATCTATCAATATTATCACTGATTCTCGTTATGCAGAAAGGGTTGTTTTGCATGAAGAAACTGCTGAATTTAATCCTGAGAGTTCAGAATTAACATCATGATTTATGCAGCAACAAGCAATTCGAGACAAAAGTTGCCCATTATATATTACTCATATTAGATTTCACTCAGGGTTGTCAGGCCCGTTGGTAGAAGGGAATGATGAGATTGATCAGTTATTAATAGGAAATATGTTAGAAGCCTCAAAATTTCATGAAAAGCACCATGGAAACAGCAAACCAAGGAAATTATAAAGAAATGTCCAATGTGTTCCTTATATAATCAAGTCCCATTGCCTGCTGGAAGTAACCCTAAGGGTACTAAATGAGGAGAAATATGGCAAATGGATATGTTCCATGTTGCAGAATTTTTTTTCAAATGGCCTTAAAACTTTCTTACACTCTGTGTTTGCATTTTCAAATGCCATGGTCTCAATCAGCACCTGTCTCACTTCAGGGTCTGAGATGGCTCTATTAACTGCTGCAGTTAACCTTTGTAAGAAATCAGTAAAAGCTTCACTTGAGCCCTTGTATAATTTTGTGAATGAGATGGACTTCTCCCCTGCTTCCTTCTACTCTTTCCCAATCTCATAAAGCTGCTAAATGACATTGTTCTGTGGTCAAGTCATCAAACATAATCTGTTCTTGTAATTCAGCATATCGACCCTTACCAAGGAGCTGATTTCAGTTTGTATTTATTCCTTTAACCCTATTCTGTTGTTCCATATTTGTTGTTTCTTCCCTCCACCAAGTTAACCACTGAGGCTGAGGGCCTACCTCTAGTACAGCTGATAACCCTTTCCAATCGAATGGAACTATTCAGTATTATAGTGCCCAGTTATTCAGGACCTGCTTTACATAGCATGAGTACACCACCACAGCTTCCTTCAGTCTTTTTAAATCACTCATTTCTATTGGATGCCATTTTGTTTCATTGTAACCTTGAGGATGATCCTTATCATCTGGAACATGCTGGACCACTACTGGAAATGCTGAAGGTGATTTTGTGACCCCAGGCTGCCTTTTCTGATCATTTACCTGTACAGACTCTTCCCTTATTTTCCTGACAGGACCATCATCCTGGACAACCTCCCCACTTGGTTTTACTCTGGGGAAAATCCTTCTCTCTGTCACTGGGAAGGAGCTCAGTTGTGTTCTCAGTCCTCAGTCTGTTCTCCCGTTTCCTCAGTGTTTCTTTTTTCTACCCTTCCAACAGCCCCCGTCCCGTATTTCTTTTAACAAGACCACCAATTCCTTTTATGAAGAGAAAGAAAAAATTGAGCCCTTATGTTCTGTTTTTTCCTGTCTTGTTTATTTTTTCAATTTCTCTCTCAACTCTTCTAGCTTCCTTCCCACTTCCATATTGTTTTTTGAAACAAAATATAAGAAAAAGAGGAAATAGAAAAACATATCATGACTAAAATCAAGGTAGTATATATTCCTGTAATAACAGCCATTATAAATACTTTTTGGCTTCTTGAACACAAAAATCCATCCCTTCTTCCTCTGTTTTTTCCTTTACATTTGAAACTAAATTTCCTTTTATCTTTTATTTTATTTTCAAGACCCTGGTACAGATACCAAAGTATAACAGTTTTTTCTTTTAAAAAGAGGCTGTGGGTGTGGCTGTTTTTCGCCCTTTGGGTCTGAGCTGTGTATCTAAGCTTTCAAGTCTTTTAAGTGTTATTTTTTTTTCCCCTTCTGGCAACTTGACTCTGCCCCTCTGTTCCAGGCTGAAAGGTTTCTAAATTGTAATGTTTGTAAACCTCAGCTCATAGAGTTAGGAAGGAAAAAAAAGGAAAGGAACCTTTACAGTCCTTTTCTGGCTGTCTTAATCCGTCTATGTCTGGGGAACTGAACTAACTCTAACCCACTCTGTTTCAGCTTCTCCCTGCACGGCGATTACTGAGAAAGATCTAAATTGTAACTTCTCTAAAACCCCAGGTAGTCCACTGTATCTGAGGCTCATTTCTGCCTGCTTTCCCTGTCGTCAGCGTTGTGTTCTCTCTTTCCATATCCTACTGTAAGTGCCCGTTTCCAACCCACAGTCTCCCTCTTATGTACTCCTTCCTCCAAGCTGTTTCCAGAAGTCCAAGTGGCATGCGTCCACAACGGGAGGGGCTTTTCTTTGGCAAAGCTTTACTCTACTGCCCTTTCGTAAAATCCAAGAAAGGGAAAATGCCACACCACCTGAGCCACTTAGGTCACTTTCTCCTTTAACTGTGCTTGTGCAGGGATGTAGTTTAGTTTAACAAACAAGGTGCTACGCTGCTCTCAGACTTGGGACAAAGCACCACACTGTGTTTTTCAGTATACAGTTCCCAAGGCAAGTGACCCTGGGGATTAAGACCTTGACTGTCTGGTAAGTGAAATAAAGCCAAACCTTCCACCCACTTTTATTTAAAATTTAGTTTGGGGTTGCCAGTAAGAACAACAGCTTTTAGCCTTTTGAGTGGCTGTGTAAAATTTATTCAAGTCTGAGACAAAAAGAAAATTCTACAAGAGAAGAAGAGCACACACAACTCTGTTTCCCAGGGGATTAAACACATTAAAATCAAGAGGCGCTTTCCTTGCAGGATTTAATTGAACTATTTCTCAGTAGCTGGTATTTAGTTTGCGTTATTTATATTTAATGCAGTTGTAAGTAGGAACGCTGCGAATTGGGTCTCTAGGCTAATCATGCTGACGTGTTTTGGATAAAACTCTAGGGCTTTGTGTAGCAGAGTGCTTGGACCGGTGTGGTGGAATTGCATTTCTAAGGTTGAGCGTGGGCCCGCATTAGGCTATGCTGTTCCAGATAAGGAAAAGAAAGTCACAGCTAGAAGAAACGAGAGCCAAGAGTGGTGTGCAGGCAGCGAGCAAAATGAAATCTTGAAAGAAGTCAAGTTTGCTCTAGCTAGGATTTGTCCCTGTCATCAACACACATTGTTGGAGATGGAGGGAAGTTAAGCCACGGTGGTAGCTACAGTGATTCCAGGATAGCAAGGAACACGCTGTGCCTCCTGATCCCTTGAGTCCTCCCTCCCTTTTTGTTGCAGCTTGGCAGTTTATGGTCCCTATTCCTGTTATGTGGAATACACGTGTTAAAACACTCATTACTGACACCATAGGTGGGGAGAATGGAGGGCAATGCTCATAGTTTTGGGGTTACCAGTTCAGACATACTTAAGCAAAACACTCTTTCTTTGACTTACTGGTTCTAGACTAATGACATTTCAAAAGCATCAGGTTGTGGGAACTAACAACTGAACATCTCCGTTCCTCAAAATCCAGTAAAACCCCTAAGATTGCTCATAATAGGTAAGTAAGAAAGACCACTGGGTCCACACTCCGTGCTGTTTAGTTTTTAAGGACACTGGACACATCAGTATCATTCTCTGTTTTCGTTCAGGGTCCAAAATCAGAGTATGTTCAGAGATTCTGAATCTGAAATCCAGCCCCGTCATCTCCTCTGCTACATGATTTATTTTAACAAAGCCTCAGTTTCCATCTGTAAGGTGGAGACAGTGGCACTACCCACTCTCAGCTGCGCAGGGAGAAGACTGAGAACAAGTGAGATCACCTAGGCAAAGCCCTTAGCATTATGCTTCCTAAGCTACAAGAGCGTTGATCAACTGAATGTACCAGGGTTGTCAAACTGTAGGCAGCAAGTAATGAGGGCTGACTTCACTATTGACTGTTCATGTTGACATCTCAACAGTGGAGAAGCTGGAGAAAGGTTGAGAGTCACACTGTCCTTCAAGCTTCCATGACCTGTGTCATAGTCTCTTTGGTACTTGAGACAAGGCCTGTGCCCCTGTTTAGCTTGACATCCTCATGCCTGTCCTGTTCTCCATCTGAGTCAGGACATCACAACCTGTATTGGTGGTACTTCTTGCGATATTTCCTGTTGCTAAGTGAGGATTTTTTAAAATCATTTCTCTCCCCTTTCAGCAGGTGCAAGTTCTTAACTTCCTTCAAGCTCCAGATCGATGTCTATCTTCCCTGCTTAGCCTGGGTGGTTCAACATCTTTCTTTGGTGGCATTTCTAAATCACTCAGACTGTGTTTTACAAACTTGATTACTTTTACTGCTTTTTTCTATTCCCCTAGTAGCATAAGGCATGTTAGCTTTATTTTCTCACATGGATTTTTGTTTCTTAAGGGTCAGAAGGATATTCCGTGTTCCCTTTCTTCCCCATAGCACCAGCTTAGTACTGAGAATGCAGAAGGGAAAGAATACATTTATTTTTGTCACTGGCTTATTTATGGAGAGTTCAGAATGTCAGGGAAGTGCATTGAGACAAACACAAGCAAGTCATTTTGAAACTAAGTAATATGAAGAAATTCAGTGGGGATTCTGGGTTGAAGGTAAAGAAGGCAGACAGAGAAGTCAGAGGGGCCAGGTTTGGCTGTGTGATGCAGGGAGGAAACTTGAGTGTTGATCTAGAATGATAATCGATGGACGAACTGAGTGCCATGTGAAGGAGACAGAAGACTCTCCAGGAAAAAGCACTGTACCTTAGAAGTGAGTCACAACTCCATCAGTTGCTGGCTGTGCCCTTAGAAGAACCATGAAAAAACCCTCCGGCCCTGTGCTTCTTTGATTATAAAATGAAACACTTGTCTCAGAAAACAGCTAAGGCCCTAGTTGATTCTAAACTCTGGTTTTTGCCAGACCCGCTGATGCAGGCCTGTAATAGCAGCTACTTGGGAAGCTGAGGCAGGTGAATCCTAAGTTCAAAGTTGGTCTGGATTATAAAATGAGTTCAAGGCTAGCCTGTGCAACCTTGTGAATGCCTGACTTGAAATTAAAGGTGAAAATTGGACTGGGATTCAGTGGCAGTTCACTTGCATAGCATGTGGATGATACTAGGTTCAATCCCTAATATGAATGAATGAATGAATATGAAAATACAAGTGTATTTTAAGGTGGGAAGGAAGTAAACAAAATCAGTCTCAGAAAGTAGAATTTGTTCCTTTTCTTTACCCCAAAGGGTGCGACAGAATGTGAAGCACTGACTCCACTCTGCCTTTGACTCCCCGGGGGCCATTCTTTTCCTACCCAGCACAGGCTGATGAAGCATTATGTGGTAGGCATTGGTTAGTACAGGCAGCAAGTTGCTGGATGAAATGGTCATGTCCCTGCCTCTTGGAATTTGCACACAAATTCCCAGTACAGTACAGGCACATGTGAGTCTGTAGTGGTGATGAGTGCCAGGCAAGGCACTTGCATGCTACGACATGTTGGATGAGAGGAATCTAACTTGGACTGAAGTCTGGGAAAGCTTTGAATGAGAAAGTAGGGGACAAGAGCTGATATGCAACAATCCTTTGGTGGGAAGGAGAATGGCAATGCTAGAAAATATGGCAGTGTAGCTGGATCTTAGCGAATGGAAGGAGAGTGATTCAGGAAATTTGGGAGGGGTAGGGGATGGATTATGGAAAGTCCTTTTAACATGACAAGAGTGTTGCTTTCTGCTTTAAGAACAATAAGGAACTCTGAGTCAGAAGGTAGGGGAATCTGCGTGTTGGGAGGTGAGTTTGAGGGGGGGCTGGAGGGTGCAGGAGAGTCAGCTGGAGACAGATGCAGGAGTCCTGGTGAGGCCGCTGCAGTCTGGGCAGGTAATGGGAAGTGAGCGCTGCGGCTTTGCAGGCTCTTTGATTTTCTCATCTGCACAGGGATAGGCATTTCTGTGGTTTGATGGGATGGTGTGTTTGATGGAATGGGAGATGGTGTGTTCCTAGGTGACTCTGTGACTGATGTATTCAGACTGAACTCTCACATGATGCCTTTGGGGAGAACTTGTACGTGGGGGTCCTCACATCTAATGTTCACGATAACATTTCAGACTTACATATGGAGCTCCTGACAGCTGCTGCTTAAAATTTTTATTTTGAGTCCAATTAGACTCTTCTAGGTTCTAGCGTCTAGAATGTAACTTAGGAAAAAGGACTAAGAAACGTCACCTCCTGGACAAGACACAGCCTGCAGTCGGGAGCTCAAGGCAGCTGAGGATGCCTGCGCTGAGTTCTCACAGAGTGGGCCTGCCAACAGCTGGGCAAGTATGGAGGGGAAATTCGGAGGGCCCTACCCCTCACTGCTGAACTCATTGTTCCTGATAGATTCAAGGAAAAGAGAACCACTGCCTTCCTTTGTGTATCTACTGATGATGTCACCAGGTTCCAATGGTTGGCTTTAATCCAATGACCCCACAGGAGGCCCTGATTAAACCAACGGAGTCACAAAACCCCCCAAAGTCATGAATCTGGAAAGGGAGGGGTGTGTGTGGGGGTGTTGATAGGGATGGAAGGGAAGTGGGAAGGGGTGAGGGTAGAGGGTAATCAGAATATACTGTACACGAATGTAGGATTATTTAAATTTCTCTTTTGGCTAAAAAGTCTCTCTGTCTCTCTATCTCTGTCTCTCTCTGTCTATATCTATCTCTGTCTCTCTACCCCTGTCTCTGTCTGTCTGTCTGTCTGTCTGTCTCTCTTTCTCTCTGTGTGTGTGTGTTTCTGTCTGTCTGTCTTTCTCTCTCCTTTACAGGAAGCTCTTGATATAAAAAAACAAAAGAAAAGAAAAGAAAACAAAACAAAAAACAAACAGCTTCAACCACTGTCTCAAGCCAGAAAGTCATCATGAAGAAAGAAAGCATGGGGACATTTGGAAATACTTTCCTGAAGTAGGAATAAATACCACGCAGATATCAACAATTTTATGCCAGGTTGTAGTCTTCCTCATATAATCAGAGGGGTTGGTTAGTATAAATCATACTATTTCTCCACTGACTAGAAAACCATGTTTTAATTGCAGAAAACTTGAAAAAGGAAGAAAAGTGGAAAAGAGAAAATTTAAATTATAATTCCATCATCTAGAGCTAAGTACAGCTTGATGTGTTCATTCGTTTATGATCAAGGTTCTCTTGCCAGTTTAAATGATTGTGGTAGCATATTTATGTATAAGTCTATATTCTTTTTGTTGGTCCTGTGGGGAAGGATGGTGTTTAGAGGCTCTCTTATCACTTAGCCTGTTAATTCAGTTTACTACTACACCTCAGGTTAAGTTCAAGAATATTTTCCCAAGCCTCAATTTATTCATCTGTAAAATGGATTATCCTAACAGCGTAAGGACCAAGTGAGATAGAGTGTGTAAAAAAACCCCTGTGCTGCTACTCTTGTCTCTAGAAATAAACACGGGCTAATTTTGCTGCATGGTTTTGCCGTGGTTTCTGTGATCTTGGGTCTCCTTTCTTCTCCCCTTGTTCCCTGTGACTCTTAGTTTCTCCTCGGATCCAAAAGGTAGGCAATTCTCTATTTCTAGTGTCTGTCTTTGAGTTTTATTTTAAAACTTTGCTTAGTCTGTATTTATCCAATTATCACAGTGAAGAGGGATGTTCTGTGGCCTTCTTCTACCATGCAATAAGAATGTCTAAGTCCTGTGACTACAATGGGCAGTCAGCTCATTGCATGCATACATTCCTTGAGTTTTCAAACAGGCAGGTTAGTCATCTTGTTGCAAGATGAGGAAATGGACTTTGAGAGGTTAAGTGTGGGGCCTGTGACCATCCTGTTTCAAGTGTAGAGCTCGGAATGGAACCAATTCTTTAAGACTCCAAACATTTTAACTCTTGACTCTTCTTCTCATTACTGATGGTTTGTGAGTTGATTTTTGGACAACTAGGGACCAAAAGTACTTTTTTGATATGAACCCAATTCATGAATGGCGGCACTAGAAGAAAGCTTTAGTTTATACTGACTTTGACCTTCCTACTGTCTTCTCGGAGGTTCACATCCATCCCATTTCCAACACCACTAAGCAGTTTTGATATTCTTGGGTTCCAGGATGTGCCATGGGGGCTAAAACACGACCTTTTCCCTTGAATAGCTTTCTGATAAAGTAGTATATAATAAGTATATGAAAACATAATTAGAGACAAATATGAAGCAGCAAAGAATGAGTGTGAAACCACATTGAACAAGTATGGTCTTCTGAAGATTCAGCACCAAGGGAGAAGAACTGGGTGTGGTTTCCAGTGCAGGCTCACTGCTACTCTGCCTCCTATTCCATCTGAAATACTATAATTATAACTGTGAGGGAGATTCAGAGTGCACTATTGGACCTAAATGGTAATGCAATAGCAAAAGAAACTTCCGCAGGGGTCCTTGGATGTTTGATGCAAATGTAAAACAGATCCCACTAAAATAATACATGTCAAATGTAAAATCTATTGTTTCCAATTACTGCCACTTCACAGACTTTAACTACCTAATTTAGCCAAAGCATGAGGGGGAAATATTTTGTGCTTGAAAATGTAAATTAAAACATTTTCCAATGCAGCCACTACTGCATATTATTGAGCTTGGCAGACCCCCGCTCTCTTTCCCATGGTCCATTACCCTGGCCTGGAGCCTCGGAGCTTATCGGGGCTGCAAGACATTCTTTGCTTCAGACTCTGCCTGTTCGATAAGGGCTATCCCCTTGCTAGGTGGAGGGAGCTTGGATGCGCCATCCTGGGGCTTTCACCAGAAATGCATGAGAGGGCAGGGGCATGCTGCTGTGCTTATGCAGAGTCTTACATTTCTCTTCTTAAAAGAAATTGGTGATCATGAGCTCCATGAAGACTTTATTGACTCCCTAGAAGTAAAAATATAATTATTTCACTTATTGGGCTCTACTGTTCATTAGATTTGAGGATATATATATATATATATATATATATATATATATATATATATTCCTATATTCAAAGTAATTTGAATTAATGAATATCCGATATTCAAATTAATTTGAATGAATATATATATATATATATATATTCATTCAAATTAATTTAATTTTTGTGTATGGATGTTTTGCTTGCATGTATGTCTGTGTGGCACATGCTTGCCTGGTCCACACAGAAACCAGAAAAGGGCATCTTATCTCCTGGAACTGGAGTTCTAATGGTTGTTAGCTATGATGTGAGTGCTGGGAATTGAACCTAGATTCAACTCTGGAAGAGCAGCAAGTGCTCTTAATCACGGAGCCACCTCCCCAGCTTGAATTTAGGTTTTTAGCATAGTCCATCTCTGAGAGGAGGCAGGTTAAACTGCCTTGCCGGAAGTTTATGTCAAGGAACTTGAATCCAGGTGATGCTGGAGCCACAGGATATCCTGTGTACGTCATGCCCATGTGTTAGTCTTATTTAACAGGATTCCTTATTTCTTCTTGGCTATGCTACTTTCCCCTCAATATTGCCCTTAGAATTTACTAGGCTCTCATCTTTTATTCCTCCTCATAGCTGTCTTTCCAGTTGTGGGCTTGCCTTCATCCTCAAATCCAGGACCCATGTGACATGAGGCAAATTATGGTTCCAGAAGCCTCATATTCTTAAATCGTGTTAGTTATATTTTGTCTCCAATCCAAGGCCTAACCATGTTTCAAAACTGCTTAGCTTTTGAGATTAGGTAAAACTGGTGCATTCAGGGTGGTATGGCCACAGACCAGCTTTATATGTCTTTGACAGATACCTGAAAAAAAAAATGAAAAGAAAAAGAAAAACACTAACTTAAAGGTTCTGTCCATGTTTTTCTGGTTCCGTTTCTGGGAACCGGAAGTGAGGTTGAATAGTATGTCAGGGGGCATAGGGCGTTCACTTTGTCAGAGACAGGGAGGGAGGGAGGGAAACACAGGAAGAGGCAGAAGAAGAAGAGGAGGAGAGGAGGAGAAGGGAATATGAGGGCAGAGTGTATCCAGGGCACACGCCCAATATCTCACTTCTCCTAATTGGGCTCCACCCGCTATGATTTCACCGCATTCTAATAACCTATTCAAGTTTTGGGTCTCCCGGTGGACTAGTCAGTTTATGAAGGCAAGGTCTCGTTGTCCAACATGTATCCAAAGCACCCCCCCCCCCTTACACACACATCATGTTTTCAATACATGAGCCTCTTTGGGGGATACTGCATAGCTCCTAACACTTGCGCCTTGTTCACAGGTAGGTGTCTCTCATTGTGAGTCACTGTTGCTTCTTCTCATCTTCTAGGTTTTTGGGAAATCAGTCTTCAAAATATTCTCTAACTTGCGGTTGCTTTAAGTCAGCGTTCCCCCCTTTTTCTCATCCTCTTTGAGAAATAAGATTGATTCCTCACCGGAAATACAGGAAATATAGTTGGCGTGTTCGTCTGGCTGGAGATGAGCTTTGCGTTAGGGCCGGATCGTGACATGAAAGCAACGATGTCAAGTTGCCGTGCTTCCCGGGGTCTTGTCATGAATGCACACATGATATCCTCATGCATAGGGCGATGGGTTCCCTGTTTTCATTCTAAGGAACGGTCTGTTCTACTCCGCTTCTAAGAAATGTTCCTTTTCTCAGTCTAATCATTCGTTTTGGGTGGAAAAAGACATACTTTTACGATGACCATTCACTGATCTTCCACTGACTGGTCTAGCACAGGCAATCAGTGTTAACTGGAACACTTTTTAGGCTCTTAGGACTTGGGGTGAGCAGAATTGAAGAACAACATCTGAGGGCGTGGCTGGTCCTAGTTCTTGCTAGCTGGAGAAAGATTACAATAATTCAACACATTCAAGGAGAAGCAGAGATGACAGTTAAGGGAAAAGGGGTCTGGCATTTTGGGGACTTCTGACTGATTCTGCTTTCTGAAGTCACGTGTTCTAGACCTTAATGCAGTCCAATAGGTTCAAGAGAACAACTCTTCTTAGAGCAAGCTTAAATGATTATTGTGCCCACTGTAGCTTGTGTTACTGTCTATAGTTGTGTAGTAAAATACCACTAAGCTCAGGTGCTTGAAACAACAATGGGCATTTATTATTTCTTAACTTCTCAGAGTCACAACTTCAGGAGCTCCTCAGCGAGCTGATCTTGATTTGTGGTTTCCCATATTTGCTTAGATGTTGGTCATTGCTACAGCTGCCTGAGCTTTTGACTGAGGATGGAGGATCTGATTCCAAGGAGGCTTAGTCCTGTTGGAAAGACTGTTAGGGAGGGGTTTCAGTTCCTCTGCAGAGCTGTCTGTGCTCATGAAGTATAGTAGATGTCTTTCCCTACTTTTATCAATCCAGGAGACCAAAGGGAAAGATGCGAATGCTTCTTACGATCTAACCTCAGAGGACACAACACTACCCTCAGTATCCCGTTGCTTATGTCCATCAGTCCTCATTCACAAGGAAATGCTTACCAAATGGTACAGACTCCCAGAGGCCATCTTAGAGGTTGGCTGCCGTGGATCCAGAGTGGTCCACTGCAGGGACAGGTTTCCCTTCGTCGCATAGGGATTCTGATCACTATGATAATCAGCGTGCGCTCACAAGTTCACCGCCATTATTAATAACATCACTTATCCTTTAGGATTCTAAATTCATACAACACATTTCTTCCTTTTGCCGCCTACATAATATATGAGTGATTCATGAATAGAGAAGTTCCCTTTTTGTCTACATAAATCTTTCATCGGTCAAAGTTCTTCACCGAGTGTGTGAGAAAAGGGCATGCATTGCCAAAACAGTTGTCTCTGATCTTCAGGTTCTGACTTCTTCTCCACTCTTAAGTATAGTTAGAATAAGAAGCCTAGCGTGGCCTTTAGATCCAATAGCCATTACCAACTCTATGATTTTGGCTAAGTCATTTAGCCTTAACGAATCTCTTCCTTCATGTTGAAAAGTGCTAGGTATTTTTATTTTACAGTGAAGTGAGAGGATTCTGTGATGTAGTTGTCTTTAACTATAAGTGGTCCCTGAATTATGATGGCTTGATGTAACTTTTAAGAAAATTTGAAACTGTAAAAGCAACACCTTTGGGGTAGAAACTGTACTTCGGTTTTGAACTTCGATCTTCTCCTCTTGTAATTTAGGGACTGTGGCTGCAGCTCAATCGGCCCTTGATCCACCAGTACTCTGTAGAGCTCTATAGTGTGCCACCCCGTTAAGGTACGATGCGTGACAGCTGGAGTAAGTTAAAATACTTTTTCAACTTTTGGCATATTCAACATAGATGTTTCAATAAACACGGGTATTCAAATAGGATTAGATATGCTTAGAGGTATGTAACTCCATTGTAAGTTGAGGAGTGGTACAGAAGTTTGTTTCCAGTTACATTTGAAATGGTTGTTTTGTGCATTGTTTGGAGAAGGGATGCCTAGGTCTTGGCATTTTGTATTATCTGCAGGTGTTAGCTTTATGTAAAAGATATTTGATTACTCATGAGCTGCACATACAAGAGAACATCTGAGGAGATTAGGTATCAATAAAAACCCCTGAGATGAGAGGCTCAGGGTTCCACTGTCCAGTATGGTGCTTGCCATGGTAGAGGCAAGGCTCCCTCTGCCTCTTTGTCTTCTTTCCTGAACCACGCAGTGGGTTTACTGCTACAGAGGAATATTTGTATAATGCAGTATTTGTTAGCTCAGAAAGGTAACATGGTATTGATGTTACCTAATCAGAAACTGTTTTCCCAGCATTGGCAGCTTCAGGGCCATACTTTCTCAAACAGCTGTTTATCCCCTATGACTGTCAATTTCTTCCTTTATAGCACTGGATTAATAATAATTTAAATTTCATACACATATGGAGTTTAGGTGGAATATTCTTTGTAAATGATTATACAAAACCAGTAGATAGGAAAGAAATCACAAAACATTGTAATAGTCTGTGGGACAGGCAGGCACCATAGTAGCATCTAGGAGTGGTGTCTAAATCAGACTGTAGGATCACAGAAGATTTTCACGAAGAAAGAAAATCTTGAAGTGAACCCCAAATTTGAATTAGAGTTAGGCTAAGGATGGTGAGAGAGATTTTGGGTAAGGAGTATCCTAGGTGGGAGCAGGAGCCTTGGTAAAGAATGGGAGGTATTAGAGCACCCAGAACACTTCAAATTTATTCAGCATGACAGGAGCTCAGGGATGGAGGTGCAGTAGTAAGACATGAGCTAGAGAGTTGAAGAGATACTCAATGAGAAGAAATGTTCTTGCAAGTGTCATAGAAAGAATTTGCTTTGGGTTATATCTTAAGGACAATGAGAATTTCCTAAAGGATTGCAAAATAGGATGAAGATACAATCAGATTTTCATTTTAGAAGAATTTCCCATTCAGGATTTCTCAAAGGGCTGTTGTTGGCATTTTGGGTGGGATAATTCTTCATTGTGAAGATTGATCATCTTAGTTAGAATTGGCTGATTAATACCCTCCCCAAGATGTCCATGTCCTCATTCTTAGAACTGGTGAGTATGCTGTGTTATTTGTCAAAAGGGACTTTGCAGACAGAATTAAAGTTATGGACCTCCATCAAAAGCTACAATTAAAAACTACAAAACAATCAACGAAAACCAATCAAAATATCACAAAAACAAAAACTACACCCCAGCCACAGTGGCTTATAAACAAAAAAAGAATCACAAATACTTCTGAGAAGGGGAGAAAAAGGATTCTTATAAACAACTGGTGGAACTGTTCAAGTACTATGGGAATGAGTATGGAGTCTTCTAAAAATGCAAAACAAACAAACAAACAAAACTAAACAAATGAAAAACTCTTAGGGTTTGGAGAGATGATTCAATGGTTAAAAGTGCTTACTGCTCTTCTAGAAGAACAGAATTTGGTTCCCAGCTCCTAAGTTTGGTGGCTCACAATGACCTGTTACTACGGTTCCACGGGATCTAATGCCCTCCTCTGGCCCCATTGGTACTGCACACATATATCACACTCAAATATACACATAAATAAGGAACAGATCTACCATATGATCTAGCCAACCACTCCTGGGTGTATACTAGAAGGAATATAAGTCAGTGTACTACAGAGATTCTGGCATATCCATATTTACTGTTGCACTAATAAAAATAGCTGTAATATGAAATGAGTATACATCTACATCATCAGATAAGTGGATAAAGCAAATTTGGCATATACTCAATGGAGTTTTATTTAGCTGTAAGAAAGAATAAATTATATCATTTAGAAATGATCATATTAAGCAAAATGACCCAAATATAGAAAGACTCTATTTTTGCTTCATATGCAGAATCTAAGTTATATCTACATTTATCTCTATATATGTATATTACATAAAAATAGAAATGTAACTTTGTGAAAAGGAAAAGGATTGCTAGGAGGGGGAGAAGGCAGAGCACAGTAATTGAAAGAAAGGTCAAGTACATGCTATATTTGTGTGTATATATTTTCATGAAATCTATCACTTTGTACAATGCATATATGCTAATAATTTTAAAGAGTTATAGATTTCAAATGGACAATTAACTGTCTAGATTTGGTAAATTTAACCTAATCACTTAGTCCCTCCAAAGTGGATGAAAAAGGCAAGATACTGAGAAGAAAACTTGTTAGAAGAGAAGGAAGGAGACACGAGGCATGAGAAAATTCAGTCTCCCATCATTGGCTTTGAAGATGAGGGGAACCTGAAGTCAGGGATGGAGAGGTCTCTAGAAGCTAAAAATGTGTCATCCTTGATGAAATACAGAGACCTGGAGTCTTGGCTCTGCAGTCTCAGAGGTCTGCGTTCTGCCAACTGAAATGGGCTCCAAAGGGCATTCTTGCTTGACTTCTACTTCCATCTAGAGAATGCAGACTTTTGGAAGCTTTGGTTTTTAGCCCAGTTAGATCATTGTCAGGCTTTTACCTACAGAACTGAGATGGTAGGTCAATGTTCTTTTAAATTTCTAGGTTTGTGGTACTTTGTAGAAGAATAATCTTTTATTCCAGCAACATGGCTGCTCTAGCAAAGGATCACATTGAAAGGGCTGTATGGCAGCTAGGAAGTAATCCAATCCAGGGGTTTATATAAAGAGATCACATTCAGAGGCCTGTATGGTCTGGATGGAATGTAGAAAGAATGTAAGTACATACCTTTAATCCCAGTATTCAGAAGGCAGTGGTGGTGCATGCCTTTAATCCCAGCACTTGGGAGACAGGAAGCAGAGCTCAGAAGGAGTCAGTGTCATCCAGGAGGTAACTTCTGAGATGAGTCAGAGTGAAGGGCAGGCAAAGTAGCAAATCAAAGGGAGAGTTATCAGAGTGAGTCAGAGTGAGGGCATGCCCAACTCTCACTATATAAAAGCAGGCTCTCAGTTCAGAGAGACACAGAGGCAGTATGATGCAGTCTGAGGCAGAGACACAGAGGCAGTTCCGCAGAAATCAGTATCAGATGGGAAGAGTGAGTCATTTCGAAGCTGAGCAGTGCAGTTTAGTCAGAGAAGTTGCAGGAGTCAGCCAGAGTCCACCAGAGTCAGAAGAGTTCAGTCAGAAACAATCAACTGGTTCAGAAGATCAGTTTGAAGAAGAGTTTGAGCAAGAACAGTAAGTTGAACCAGAAGTCATCTGAGTTCAGAAGGAGCTAGTCGGAGTGGCTCAGTCAGCAGTAGGTCTCAGAGACTTAAATGTTCTAGGTTGTACAGAAGGCCAAAATGCTCCAGAGCTACAGGACTGGGACTGGGGATCGAAGAAACCAAAGAATAAACTGCCTTTTCTCTGAATCAGTGCCTGCAGTACTTGATTAGGACAGCAGTAGGAAATGAGCACACCAGGCATTCAGTATCTCTGTTTTCTTCCTTTTAATGGCAACATCGCCTTTCTCTGCAAACCTCAAACAATCACTGGTTTCCTCACATCTGCTGCTGAGCACAGGGGAGGTGTGCAGGGAAGGCAGTGTGCTCCAGGATGTAAGAAGAGTGCTAGGTAGAAGGCAGAGGAACCAGTTAGGAGACTGTTGGCTGTTTAAACGGAGAGTGACAATGGCCTGGAGGACCATGATAGCCATGAGACTAGAGAAGGACATAAATCAGAGAAATAATTAGGAGACCGAATCCACAGAACACATCAGCACTGTTTGATTAGCATCGGGGCGAGCAATCTCCCCTACCCTGTCCTCCTGCCCCATCCCCGGCTCCATCCTCCCTTCCTCTGTCCTCCTCTGCTCTGTTCCCCCGCCCTGTCCTCTTCTGCAACCTCCACCCCTTTGCCATCTAAGAGCAAATTGCTTTTGCATGCACCAGACTTCTCTCTAGTAGGCAAGAGGAACATATCCTGGAAACCATTAGGAGTTTTTCTTCCCAGGAGCAGCCAAGGACAGGAAATGGCAACAGAGCCATTGCAAACCCAAAAGGCCCTCTATGGACAGTGGCACCCAGATGGTGAAATGCAGTAATTGCTAGAACAACTTCAGACATTCCACACTGAAATGGAAATGAGGAGAGATTTTTATACTCCCTAACACTATTAAGTCGGGAGATCCAAATGTCTGAAATGAAATTTGAACTAGGGTGTTTGGCTGAGTTTCCCAAACTCCTGCATATAATTGGAGAGCATATCACCCTAGAGAGTTTTACTTACAAAGCCCTACCACATAATGCTGTTAAGGTCAATGATAGATCATGGACCATGTGTAATAAATATAAGGGTGGTCCATAAGTTTGTGACAGAGCTTAAACATTCCTAGCGCCTTAGTGATATTGCCACTCCTGGCCATATAGGACCAAACGTCACTCATGTGTTTGCTATGATGCAAGTAAACAAACCTGTATGCTGTCAGTTGTATAAAAACACAGCACATGCAATTATGTATAGTATCTGATTTTTGATAGCAACAATAAATAGCTGTATTACTGGGTTGTATATTTACTACACTGCTCTTTTGTTGTTATTTTAGAGTGTATTCTTTCTGTGTGTTAAAATTCGCTTACTGGCCATAGCTTCTCTTGTGATAACAGTAACTGTCTCCAGCATCTGCTCACTGTATGTTTTTGTTGCATTAAGAGGTTAGGTGGAGCCACTGACCTGAACCTTTTTTGCTATATGTAAGCATTGATGTTTGTACAATGGCAAGATGGTCCAATGACACAGTTCCCAAACCATATCTATGTTATTAAGGAATGCATGACTATTTTATCCTAACAGATTTCTACCTCTGTTTGTGCTCCTGTAACCAGATCCTTTTAATAAACTCTCTCTTTCTGTGTGAAATACTTAGTGCTGTTTCCATCATCTTGCCTGGAACGTGATGGAGCCAGGTGGGGCAACTTCAAGGCAGTTTCATACAAAGTTTGCTCTTCCTTGACATGTCACAGACAGCCCACTTACTTTGACTTCTAATCCTGCCTGGTCTAAGTTCCTTTACTCTATAACCAGAAAAACCAACCCTGCACAATTAACCCCTAATCTTGAGGAGATGCAGGAGGCAGAGCATGGAACCAGTCGCCTAAGACACAGCCATGGCAAGTGTCATGGAACCTTCTAAGCTCGATTCTAGTTAGATAGTAAAATTCTTTGTGCATTTACATTTTTCTTACATTTAAAAATGATTTCATTTTGTATGATTTTTATTTATGTGCATGTGTGTGTTCGTGTGAATGTGTGCCACACAAGGGTACATGCTGTGGAGGGCCAGGAGATGGTGCTGGATCCTCGGGAACTGGAGTCTCACAGCGCTGTGAGCTGCCCAGAGTGATTGCTGGGAACTGAACTCAGGTCCTCCACAGAGCAGCAGACATTCTGAAGAGTCATATCTCCCACCCATTTCCCTTGCATCCTTTAAAATGTTATTTCTTTTATTTGATATTATAAGTATATCATCTTCGCCTTCTCTTTTCTCTCTCCAAACCATCCCATATACCCCTATTTGCTCTCTTTCAAATTCCTGGACCCTTTATTCATTAATTATTGTTATATGCATATATGTACATGTATCCATACGTACATGAATATATTCACATATTCATATGTGTGTATGTATGTATATGTATATATATATATATATATATATATATATATATATATATATATATATTCCTAAATATAACCTGCTTAGTCTGTATAATGTTATTTTTATGTTTGTTTCCAAGGCTGACCATTTGGTATTAGATACTGAATTGGTATACTCTTCCCTGGGGAAGACAATTTCTCCCACTCTCAGCATTCCTTAGTTGCCTGGAGTTCTTTGTGTAGCATCGAGGACTCCTGATTTTCCCCCTGTTCACTTGGTGTGATTACTGCTGTCCTTGTGCGGCTCCTGACTAGGGAGTCATACTGGTGAGACTTTATGGATACAGTTTCTGACGTTACTAGGAGACACAATCTTACAGCGAAGCCCTGATTCTTCAGCTCTTACAATCTTTTTCTGCAATGTTCCCTGAGCCTTAGTGCGGGAGTCGTTCTGTAGATGTATTCATTAGACTGGGCTCTAGAACGCTGAATTTGGGTTGGTTGTTTTCTGTAACAGTCTCCGCTTTCCTTACCTTCTTAAAAAGAGTAAAGCCACAGTGACATGAATGGAAACTCAAGGAAAAGCCAATGATTCAACACATGTCACAGGTCAGAGCAGAGAGTTTGAGTTGTGTGTGTGTGTGTGTGTGTGTGTGTGTGTGTGTGCGTGTGTGTGTGTGTGCGTGCTACTTTAGGCATAGAGACTGATGACTTCTGAAGGTTCTCTAGGCATTGGTACTCCGGGTGACATGTTCAGTGTGCTGTGCTCAGACTAATTGGAAGACTCAGAGTTTGTGAAAAAGTGTCACCTCTTAGAGTCTGATTAAAATTTTTAACTCTTTATCTCTAGCAGAACTGAAATTGGTTGTGGTGAGGGTAGCTTGGCTCAGGGTCAGATGAAGCATGGTTCTTCCTTTTCTACTGTTGGCTAAAGTCTATTTGAGTGGAGTCATTTCTGTTGTTCAGAGCTGATGTTTTTGCAGACCTGTCCAATCACCTTTCTCAGGAGCTGTTTTCACCTCCAAACAGTCTCTGATCTTCATGTAGGTGCCAAGAAAGTGGCAAGGATGTACGAAACAGGTCCTCCCGTCCAGCTTCTCGGTGCCATTCTCTGGACGTTATGTCACAAGATTTGCCCGATTAGATAATTTGACCTATTGATTTGATCCTGGATAGTAGGATCTGCTAGGGACCTGCAGGGCTGTGTTGAGATACTGTGAATTTGGCAGCTCTCTTCTGAATATTCAGGAAAAGGTAACAGCTGTCTCCCTATTCTTGACACGGTCAGAACTTCATCCCCAGAAAGAGGAGAAGGGCCCGACATAAGGTGAGGTAGCTAATGAAACTATAGTCTAGGACTTTCTCCTCTATGAAATAAAAATCCGTAAGTGACAAGATATAATCACCTGGTCGTTTTTCTTCCCACGTCTTGCACGGCCTCTGAGCTTGGCACACACACAGATTAGGTTTGCAGACCCTGTAAGGCAATTCGTTCTGCCCTGACTCTAATGCCCAGTACGTTTTGAAGGAAGTCAGCACAGTGTGTTTTGGGCAGGAAAGTATTGTCATTGTTTTTAAAACCCTCCATTGTTTTTATTCAATCTGCTACAAAAACTGTGACCAAATCACTTACTCTTTACATTTAACTTTTAATTCTGTGTTCTCTTTCCTTCAGGCTGAGGTTGCGTCCTCGGCCCTCATTCCCACAGCCCAGCTGTACGGTTGTATAAGGGGTTTGTTTCAGTAAAAATGATTACTGGTATCTATAATGGAATTGTAATAACTCAATGCTGTTTTATAAATTTTTGATTCACTCTGCATTTTTTATTTGACAGCTTGCCAAGTTCTGGTTTTTATCTGATCATCTTTGCATCAATAATGCATGAGGTTGAGATCTTCTGAAGACGGACACTTTTTTCCGCCCTTTGCTGAATGCTTTGCTTTTGCCAGCAGAAATATTGACTTGGATTTAATAATCTGTAGTCCGTTTGGTTTGATCACACTTAGCAGGAAACCCTAATAAGAGCTATGGCCACATATCCGCCAACAGAGAATCAATTACTCGTCTCTAAGAAATGCAATCATTGAACACCTGATCCATACTATTGCTTGGTATGTGTAATCAATTACAGGGTTGACACAGTTGAGACATGAATGGCCCTAGGTTTCCCTATTCAAAGCCTTTCAATGACAACAAAAGATAATCAAAAGAACCCAATGCTATAGAAAGATGATGTTTCCGATAGTAATTTCTTGTCACCGGCATCAAGATACATTCTGTCAACATTCTGCTCTTACCAGATTGTGACAATGCTGTTGCACTCAGACTGTGCTTGCTCCCAGCTGTTCCCGTTAAAGATGATGGCCCGAGTAACAAACCCATCCTATCACAGGCCTCCAGCGTTGTTAAAAATAATCGGCGTCAAGAAAACGAACTGACTAGAATTCACAAGGGCCCTCCAATAATACATCTTCATCCGTGGTCTTATTTCATGGAACGTAGCCAAGGATATCTTTTAAAACGTAGCATTCGCATCTGAAATAAATGACAAAATGCTGATTAGTTGCTTACCTCCTGGTAGAGAAATAATGAAATAAGAATCTCTGGTATACAATGTATGCATGGTAGTATGTTAAGGCACTGCACGTCATTTCAGTGTGTAGCTGAGGGTGAGACCCAGTGCTGGAAGGTGGTGCCTTGCTACCTTCGTTGGAGCTGAGTGGCAATCATGGGGTTGCTAGAAATATGGGAACTTCGGGACCTCTTTCACATCCACTGAATCAGAATCTGCCTTCTAACAGCCCCTTCCCAAATGTTTTTTAAGTACATTAAAACTTGAAAAGCATTGCTTGGAGTCATATAAAGTACTCTCAAGTCAGGGAAGCTGAGCGTTAAAAGGTCAATATCTTCTAATGTTTCCGGAGGAAGTGGGATAGGACAGTGGACTTTGCTTTGAGCAGTTCTGAGTAACCCTGGTTATGGCATCTGCCAGCTGTGTGATGCCAGGTAAGTAGCCTCTTGTGATGGTTCACATATTGGCTCTCCTCCTGAAAGTTCCTGTGCCAGACTTGGTCTTAACTGTGGTAGTAAGAAGTGACAGACTTTCAAAAAAGGCATTCTGAGGCCAGTAAGAGTATACTATTAGAAGGAGTTGTGGGTCCTCAACCTCTCTGGCTTTTTGCCTTGTCGTGTGATCTCTTCTTTATGCACAAATTCCCACCAAGACATGGTGTAGGCATACAGCCTTTCCTGTGCCTGGTCAGTGCCAGTGCCATATCTGTAAGCCAGCAGCATCATAAGCTTTCTTTTTTCTTTAATAATTTTAATTATTATTATTATATTATATTATATATTATATTATATATTATATATTGTATTATATATATTACTATATATTATAATAATATATTATTATATTTTACTTAAAATATAATTACACATTTCCCTTTCCTTTCCTCCATCCAACCTCTCTCAGCCTCTCCATGGCCTCTCAGATTTAGTTTTATCTGATTATTAGTCACACACACACACACACACCCACACACACACACACACACAAAGGTATAAATATATGAATACAACTTGCTGAGTCCGTTTAGCACTGTTTGTGTGTATGTAACTTCAGGGCTGACCATTTATATAACTGTTTAGGGGACAGGTCTGTGGGGGAAGAGAAATTCTCACTCTCTCAACAGTACTCAATTATTTGTTGTTTTTGTTTAGGGGTGGGGCTCCTTGATACTTCCCCCTTCAGCATTAGCATGTCTATTGTTGCTGCTGTATCATTAGGTTCTTGTTTGGGGAGCCACACTGATATGGTATTGTGGGTGCAGCTTTCCTGCCACTTTTAGGAGACACAGCGTCACAGCAGACGCTCCTGTCCTCTGGTTCATGCAGTCTTCCTGCCCCCAGCCCTTCTGTTTCCCGAGCCTTGGCTACCGGAGTTGCATGTATACTCACTCACCGGGACCGGGCTCCACAGATAGCTGTTGTCTGTTTTCCCATCAGCTGTGGTTTTCTGTGATGGTCTCTGTCTGATCTGAAGGTTGAGAATCACAGATAAGAGAACATGCGGTGTTTGCCTTTCTGGGCTCGGGTTCCCTCACTCAGTATATTTTCTAGGTACATTCTTTTACCTGCAAGTTTCCTGATGTTATTTTTCCTTATAGCCGGATAGTATCCCATTGTGTGTGTGCACCACATTTTCATTATTCATCCGGCGGTTGAAGGACGCTTAGGTTGTTTTCTCTTTCTAGCCGTCGTGAATGGAGTAGCAATGAACACGGCCTAACAGCTCTCTGTAGACTAGACTGCTGAGTCCTTCGGGCATGTGTCACAGAGTGACAGTACAGCTAGGTCATATGGTAGATTATTTTCAATAAGTTTAAAAAATAAAACTAGCCTGGTCTTGGGTATTATTATTATTATTATTATTATTATTATTATTATTATTTTGTAGCAAAAACAGATTAACATGTCGTTCTAAGTTTCAGTTGACTCATCTATACACCGGTGTGAATGGCACCCATCACAGCCTGGAACTGCTGTGAAAATTTATCTAAAGGTTGCATGAGAAGTGCTCAGTACAAGTGCCAGGTACATGACAAGAAAATGGGCCGGGCCGTGGTGGCGCATGCCTTTAATCCCAGCACCCGGGAGGCAGAGGTAGGCAGGTCTCCGGGAGTTCAAGACCAGTATGGTCTACAGAGTGAGTTCCAGGATAGCCAGAGTTACGACCCTGTCTCAAACACCACCAGCACCACCACAATAACAACAAAAACCAGACAAAATATGACAAACAAAGGATACATTCTCTTTTAGCAATATTAATATTTAGGTCATCTTCTTTGGAAAAATCTATCCTTGCTCAGATGTCTAAAATGCTGGTAGTAATTATCCATAAGGCCAGTTCAAGTTCCTGTTGAATCCAACCACAGTGTCTGTCTGGTACTTGCAGCTCACACTTGGTCCTGTGCCTCCCTTACAGCGGGGATGACATAAAGGTTAATGGCAGTCTACAAAAACCAGTGCAGAGGTAACTTAGCTCAGTCATAATCTTTCCCAGCTCTCCAGTCTGGGTGACTTCAGCTTCATTTTCTTTGGGAGCCACTCATCATGCTATATAAAAGGATACACAAAGCTGGCTTCCATGTGGGGCTAACTCTGTTCACCTAAATTTGGCCTGATTTGGAAAGCTTTCTTGGCTCTTTCCCACCAAATCCAAACAGGGATGGGAGATTTTATTAAAATGACTTGGGCCCAGCCTGCTCTGTGCTCTGAACCATTGATGGGAGCCAAAAATGTCCCCTGGTATCCATAGAAGCATTGTTCTTATTTTTTCAAAAGTAATCTAGCTGAATTTGCAAGGCTGCATCACCTCCATCAGAGATGCAGACAGCCAGGACAAAGAGCTGTTTTGATGTTCCCAGCTGGGAACCCTGCCCTCAGCAAATACAGTTGATATAAATAAATAGTCTCTTGCCTGCCTACATTCATGCCCATCTGTTTGGAGGGCATGGTGCCCAATAAAAAGTTGCCTAGATGCTTGCCATGGGCAGTAGTGCCAAGGAACAAGGATTTCATGGCAGCCTGCCTAAGGCTGTGAATGCCATCTTTTCAGTGGTGGGTTCTCATCCTGGACCAGGATGGGATTGCTGGCCCTGCATGCTTCTTTACTGTTGATCACACCTGTTGACAAGGCTGTGCCAAATGATGAGAAGAGGGAGAGGAAGAAAAGTGCTATGTAGGAGCATCCTTGGGCTCTCAGGGCCTAATGAACTCACCCAGACAAATTTTAATTAAGTAGAGAAAATCTTTGCCTGTGGATGTTCTGATGGGGCAGAAGATTGGTGGGCCAGACTTGCCGGGCTTTATCGCATGGGTGGAACACAATCTGTTCCCAGCTGGCCATGTTGCTCCTGTCTAATACAGGAAATAGAATAGAACATTGGTCTTTGATGATACCAGGAACCAAAAGAACTGTGGGACATGAATAATGCCCATTCCAGTGCAGAATCCCTGGTTCCCAATTTTCACCTACCTACTGGCAACAAAAAGTCCTGATGTGCACAAGTCACAGGATATAAAATCCAGGAGCTGTGTGTATTTTGGGTTGGTTGAACTTGAGGAAAATAAAGCCAGTCAGGAGAAAGCAATGATGCAAGGGCATTTTTATGCTTGACAAAGTAACTAAGTAAGTTTCCTTGGAGATTATTAAGCACGATCAGAAATAAACTGATATATTCAGATCACTAAGGGGCTCAGGAAGCATCCTAACAACAAAAGATAGTCAATTACTAATTTACATGGTCCTGGGCACCATGGACCCTAGAGGACTAAACACTGTGGTCTAAGTAATGAAATGAATTCGATGGTGACAGGTAGTGAGCAATCTCTATTGTTAAGAAATGCACAGATTCAGGCATGCTACCTTACCCTGTGGAAGAAAAATAGGTTGAACAGCTGCTGGCAGGGAGCACCAAAGCAGCATGCCCTGCTTATACATAAATGGGCGTGTTGTCAGTGCAGCATTGGTTTTGATCCTGAATTTCCATTGCTTAGCTTAGCTCTGAATATCTTGACATAGTCTAGAGTTGTGGGAAATCCTTGTAGAAGTATGTAAATGTCTTCCCAGGGGGTCCGAGTGCTAATTACTGGTACTTACTTGTGAATAAGTGTAGGATCCCTCCCAGAGCAGCAGAGACCCCCTGCTCACCCCACGCACAGCTGGAATGAGTCAAGGTTTTTGAGAGGTAGAGATTATCCTAGAATATCTTTGGGCATCTGCTGCCATCACAAGAACAGAGCAGGAGGCAAGGTGATGAAGGAAGCAGAGTCACTGATGTGTTCCGAAGATAGAAGGGGCTCAAACCTACTAGAAGCTGAGAGGACAACAGAATGGCTTCCCACCTCTGAGCCTGCAGAAGGAACTAGCCCTGCTGGTGCTTGTCTGATTTTGGAGTTCCTATAATCACTCCAGAATTTGCAAGGACAGCTGTTTTTTTTTTGAAAAGGGAGGAAGGGGGGGGGGGGGGAGAGGAGAATGTGTGTGAAGGTGCATGTGTGCAAATGCATCTGGAGGTCAGAGGTCAAGCTTCGCAGTCGTCCTCAGGAGCCATTCACCCTGGTTTTTTGAGATAGGCTCTCTCACTGAACCTGCAGCTCCATCGTTAGGTTAGATTGGCTGGCCAGCAAGCCCATGGAGCTGACTATCTCTACTTCAAGCTTCAGGATTACAAGCACAAACTACTCCCTGGGCTTTTTCAACTTGGGTTCTAGATATGGAACACGGGTCCTCATGTGTGTATAGCAGAAGTATTCATGACTGAGCTCCCTCTCCAGCCTACGTTTTGTTTTAAGTTTCTAACGTTGTGACTTTGTTACAGTAACCATAGGCATAAAATCTATATTGTTATATAGTAGACACAGTATGATGTGGCCATGGCCAGAGAGCTATAAGCCAGTACAAAGTTAGGAGCAACATAGTACAGATAAAACTAACATTTGACCTGTGAATGATAGTGGTAGCGGGCACAGTGGCCCTTCTACCCAGCCGCAGTTGAAAATTTGGGTATAGCTTTGACTCTCACCAAGTCATACCGACACTTACAGAGCCAATTAACACACCTTTTGTGTGCTACGAGTTATGCGTATTATATATTATCAAAAACACTGATGACCCTCAGATCTTTTTACTGCCAGCCGTGACTCACCAGAGGGCTCAGTGACTCAGTGGAGATGGTCAGTGCTACAGGGCAGATATTCACACCGCGGAGCTCACAGAAATGGCAACGGGGGCTGGCTCCACATTCATGCCTGGAGGACGGTGCCCCGGAGCGTATTCTAGGCAGTTAAGATCTAATATTGCAACTGTATTTGGTCACATGTGCGGTCCGAACTTGGGTTTCTTTTCCCCCAACGGCACTGATCCATTTCAATTTTTAATAATAGGTTCGTGTATAGAATTTGCGTGGCAATGATAGAACTGACTGTTATATCTGTGTTTATAAGTCACAACTTGAGAGTTCTCCCTCTTAATATTGCTTTGCTACTTTTAGGACATCTGTAGCTATTGCTCAAGTTGTCTCAGGCCTAATTAAAAAAATCCACGTATAGGTGGGTCCACACAGTAAAACCCACGCTGCTCTAGAGTTAGCTGTCACTGGGTTAGCTTTTTTCTTCAATACTGACATTTTGGGTTTTTTCCTCTCAGGACCAAAGGATCATGATAGAGTCCAATGTTTTTTTCTTTTTTTTTCTTTTCTCATTTTTGCTTCTTGACATTGTGTAAGTGTAGATTTTTAGAAAAAGGTGCTTTATATCAGGTCTCATCATTCTGCTCGCGATGCTTAGCCAGTCTGGCAGGATTCCACGTGAATTATCGAAAGCACAGGCATCCCTGCTTCAGAGGCAAGCATTCGGGTCACAAAGGCAGGGCGTAGGCTTGGAGCACGCGTTCAGATTCGTGCTCAAGTGATGTCAATTAATGTCTCCATACCTTGTGCTGGACACCGAGCCTCACATGTTAAACATTAGGGACATCTCAAGTGAGCCAGTGAAGCCAGCGCATCGTCTGAGATGTGGCGGGATGCACACGCCACGTGTGAAATACTACGGATTGTTAGTGGTCGGTTCTTAGCTTGTTCTTGTCATCGGCCACCCTGTTAGGGCAGCCTCTGCTGCTGAGTGTTATCAGTACACGACTGTCCATACAGCTGTCCATCGCTCCATCTCAGCAGCGGGACCGTTTGTCACTTGCGTGCTTTCAGCAGCCTTGGCCTGAGAAGGAAACGCTCCAGTCAGGTTTAATACTTTAATGCTTATAGGTTATGTCCTGTGGTTTCATTTCTTCACTGTGATATTCTCTCTCCTTTCTGTCCTCCCCCTCTCCTTCTCTCTCTCTCTCTCTCTCTCTCTCACACACACACACACACACACACACATACACAGAGAGAGAGACAAAGACAGAGAGACACAGAGAGAGAGAACAGTAAATCTGCACACTAAGTAAAATAATTGAACTAATCTGTCTCATACACATGCCCATGTACCCCAAAGTGAAAAATACCCTGAAAAAGAAAGAAGGGTAAACTCTTTTACTATTTTTGTTAATAAATCAAATTTTTAAAAGTTATTATGAAAACTTAATTGAATAATTTGTAATTCTTACGTTGCTCACTCCCGTCCGGTCAAATTAAATGACATCTCTTCTAAACTGAGTTTTATCCATTCCTTATGAAATGGCGAGCATTTCAAAGTACCTTGCATTCTGAAGAGAAGAATCACCCCGTTATTTCTTCATCAAGTAGCTGGATTTCCTTCTGCCAAAACTTTCTTTTAGTGATAAAAGTAAATAAAAACTGTTTTTTTTATTGGCAAGACATTTCTGAAAGCATTTTTCATTTTTGCTTGCAACCTGAGTTAGCGGCAATGGAAGCCTCGGTTATGTGGCTAGCCTCGGTATGTGAGATGCCTATCACAGTGAAATGAAAGCACTGCAGGAGAATCCAACAGACCAGAGAAGAAGAAAATCAAAATACTCTTCCCTCATTCACTTATCAACAAACATTTATTGGACATTAAGTTGCCCTGCCAGACTATCTTTCCTTTTTTTGCGATTCTCTCCTGTCTGACTCCAAAGACTTGCCACCATGTCTAAGAAATGGAGAAGTCAAAGACAGACAACCTCACCCTCGGAATGTAGTAGGACAGGGCTAGTGTTGCACTGTCAGTTCTGTTAGGGAAAGGAACAGGAGGGGTGGCTGAGTAGGGCATCAGGAGAAAGGGGCCATTTTAGTGTGGGAACACAAGTGGGGGCATCACGCAGACGGTAACTCTGAAAACAGAGTCCAGTAGGAGTTCACCAAATGGCACGATATGGATGTGTACCCACCCCGCCTTGCAGAACTTCATGCTGAAGTTAGACTGCTGTTGTGGAATAAGGCCTTTCAGAGTGGCAGGTTGTTAAGAGAGATTAATGGCTTTCTCTTGAGACTGGGTTAGTCTGAGGACAGGTTGTCATTATAAAATGAGGCCAGTTTTCCCTTGATGCTTCCTCTTCCACATGTGCCTGCCCTGAGACACAGGGTGCACCCAATATGTCAAGTGAGCTGCACTCTTATCTGGAGGTTTGAGTAAGATAGAATATATTCAAGTTCTTGACGACCTTTATTTCCTTGTGGTTGTGGCCTCTGGCTTTATCAGGCTGTCCACCAAAACAGAACAAAATCATGGGAGTGGCATCCTGTTGCCTTTAATGTGTTCTATTGGTAGAAGCAAATGACAAGCCTTACCCTTGTACCCAAGGAGAGGGGACTGCAAAGAGTAAGCTCCAGAGTAAGGACACAGTTGAGTTCACCCTAAGGGTTGGTCACTACTTGAGATACTAAGAGTAGGAGGGATAGAGAGAGCGTGGGAATAAGTGGTGGTTCTGTGTAGCTGGGATGAGATGAAGGGATTGTGCAGGAAGGATGATAGACTGGGCAGGTATCACCATTGCTGGTGCCTATAGAAAGCTTACTCCATGGCAACATGCTCCATATGTATAGAGAGCATTCCATCCCTGAAAACCCTCCCAGGGGTGTGCACTGCCACCATGATTAGTTGAGGTGAAAGAGTCCAGGAATCAAGATTAAGTAGCTTATAAATGACGGATCTGAATTCAAATTGTGTGGCTTCTGGGTCTGTCCTTAGCAGCCTGGCCATATTCTCTCTAGGCAAATGTCTGTATCTGTGTGATGCAGGTGATACAGGGTCTGGGTGATGAATTGGATCAGGAAGCAGTGAGGGCACACGAGAGGGGCTATAGTCAGTCTATGTGCTCAGACAGC
The DNA here is from genome assembly GCA_026225945.1 of Cricetomys ansorgei. Lineage (NCBI taxonomy): Eukaryota > Metazoa > Chordata > Mammalia > Rodentia > Nesomyidae > Cricetomys > Cricetomys ansorgei. The sequence goes on from JAMJFZ010000320.1 coordinate 12,765,639, forward strand.
CACACTACCAGAAGCACAGAGAGTCTACCAGCCCAAGGACACTAGTGTAGGCAAGGCAAACACAGGGATTATAGGGTTGAAGGGAGGGAGCGGAATTATATAATCTAACTCAGTGGCTGTGTGAGGGCTGAGAGTTCAATGACAGAAACAGGATGAGTCTAGATCTTCCAGATTCCTGCTCTAGATGACTTAGTGGATAATGGAGGAGGAAAAGCATCCATTAAGGTCCAAGTCACTAGAAGGCAAGGACTACATCTTGCTTTCCTCTGGATCCTTTGTGTCTGGTCCAGTACTTTGCTTGTAGTCATAAAAGCAAGCAGATTCAAGAATACACTCCTCATACCTACCTCTAATTTCGCACTGCATCATCAACCTCTTCCCATTTCCTCCTCCCCTATCTTCAGCAACTGCTGCTTCACCACTTTCTATGAAAGGGGTTGTGGACTCCACGTGTGTGAGATTATACAGCATTTACCCCTCGATGCCTGACCTTTGCACAGTTGAGTGACAATGGTCGATAAAAGTAGCCTGTATACTTCGCAAATTAGAACAGGGTTTCGTAGTGCCCCCTAAAAGAAAGACTAAATGCGTAAGGTGATGGATTAACTTGCCCGATTTTGTCATTCTAAAATATATTGAAGTACCACATTGTATTTCTTGAATATGTTGGGGACGCCAATTAAACATTAAAAATAAGATGGCAAACACTCGTATTTTTTGCTTACTACAGACTAAATATTGTTCAAGCAATTTCACTTATATGAATTGCTTAATGCGTGTCACTCTCCCATGGTATAGATATCTGTATTTTAGAGAGGAGGCAATTGTAGGTAAAGCATGACTAAGTAATTCATGCTGCCACCTGTGGCTAATGTCAGAGTTAGAATTCGAACTCAGCCAAGCTCTCTCCAGAGTCCACAAGCTTATCCACCATACATCTCTCGCACGCGCGCGCGCACACACACACACACACACACACACACACACACACACGGATTTCAAAATGCCGTTGTGTGGCTTCACTAACACAGAAAGGCTATTTTTGATACAATGTGATGGATTTCTCGATAGCCTCAGTGGCCTTTGTCCCTACTCCACAGGGTCACATTTTGGGATGCCATATTCTGAGGATGTATCTTGCTTTCCAACTCACTTGAGGTGCTCTACTTTAAGAACCGCTTCTAGTACAGAACCGGTTCTACTACATCTTGTGCAGTACAGTGGGTGACCGTGCTTGCAATTAATTGTTGTTTTATATATTTCATGTGAATAACTGATACATTTTAGATTGCCTAGGCTGGTTCCCCTACTTAGACAGTGACAGCAACTGGAAGTCATGGGGGTGGTAGGCTGTTGCTATTTCCATTTATTTATAACAAAAACAGAAAGGGGCAAAGGAGATTGACCAAACTGAATCCCATAACTCAACTGAGAGGGCTGTTATAACAACCAAAGACATGCTTAGCCTGCTTGTTTCTTCACTTGGAGTAAAGGATGGCGACTGGAGTGTAGGCTGACATATTCAGTATAATGCAGTGACTCTTACCAGTCAATACTAATATTACTATTACTTTTTACAGTCACATCAGAGAAATAATGAGGACGTGAAAATACAGGGTAAATTCATGTAAAAAAAATCATAATGAAGCCCATCGTGATGTATAATTAATATATGTTAACAACAGCACAGCATTTTCCAGACACAATGGGTCTTTTGTACATGTGACTCACAGAGACTGTGACAGCACACACAAGACCTGTGTAAGTTCAAACCAGACAAAATCCCAGGTCGGGGAAGGGGAAGTGGTTCCAAAGGCCTAGGTCTAACCAAGAAGCTCTTTATAAGAGATACATGCTGGGGGTAGGAAATGGGACTCTCTGGGTATATCACCTCCACTCCAGGACAAGCCCCATGCTCAGGAGTAGATGGCTCATATTTTCCTATGTGGTTTTTTTTTTTTTTTTGGTCATATTGGCTTTGTTTCTTTGGATTTTAGTTTTTTGTTTGAAAGAGGTGAAGAGAGAGAGGAAGAGGGAGAGGGAAAGGGACAGGGAGAGGGAGAGAGGATGAAGCTGGGTATGTAGAGGGTGGGAAAGACCTGGGAGGAGTTGGGGGAGGGGAATGAATATAATCAAACTACACTATGTGGAAAATTTTAAATAAAAATCAGGTGCATTAAAACTAAAGGGGACAGGAAGTTACAAAATCTGACATCAAGTGATTGTAGCCATTTAATTAATTAACTAAGCAATGTAGTCTAAAGGAAGGGTCTGTTAAGTGAAAAATAAATGAAAAGCAAAATGTCAGAGTCACAGGCTGTGCCACAAGGGCTTCTGCTGTCAACCCCCGAGTGCTGCTTACCTTTGTCAGCCTGACCTCCCATCTACTCACCAATTCAAAGTGAATTTAGGAAAATAACCCTCACCAGCAGTGTGGCTGTCAAACCACTCTCCAAGTGCGGCTTGATGGTCTTTGTTTTTCCCTTTGAAAATCACCTCTGTAATACCTTAATCTGTATCAATTTTCTCATTTCTTCCCATTATTCGGAGCCCATCTTCTTCCCCCTATTATTTCCCTAAGAGACAGAATGCCTCTTGCAACAAGGGGACTGTTTCTTTTCTTTGCTTCTTGCTTTCTTGCTTGTCTTCTCTATGGTCCTCTCTCTGTGTCCCAGAAGACAGATGTTATCTTCTCCTGCTTTAAGAAGCAGCCCAAGGGTCTTTGGGAATAGAATGACTTCTAAGACAGCCCCTAGTCAGACCTGCTTTCTACTGTTCAGGTCTTCCCATAATTCCTCTTTGAGAACGAGTCAAACCTAGTGATCTGCCAAGCACTGGCAAAAGTCACTTTTACTATAAAACTGGGTAGTCGTTAATTTTCTCATTGCCATGACCAAATACCTCAAAAGGCACAATTTATGGGAGGGAGGATTTATTCTGGCTCACAGTTTGAGAGTATAGGCAGGTATGACAGGGAAGGTATGTGGCAAAAGTAAATCAGCAGTAGTGGCCGGAACCTGAAGCTGTTTGCTCAGGTCTAGGGGGATCAGGAAGTGGAAAGCAGAGAAAGGGGAGCTCTAGGACTCTGTTTTCCTTTTTCCCCCCATTTCCCCAGTCTACAACCCCAGCCCAGAAGTTTGTGCCTCTGACATTCTGGGTATATCTTCTCCCTCCGTTAATCTTTTCTGGACATATCTTACTAGGTGCACCCAGAGGTCTGTCTCCCCAAATTCCCTCTACATTTCTTAATCTAATCAAGCTGTCAATGAAGGTTAATGATTGCTGGTTGCAAACCATTGAGAGGACCCTCTTGTGAGCAGGCACCCACTTTTGTTTTCTCAGCTAGTATGCTTTGATGAGGCAAGTCTCCATGTTGGAGAAGTCCAAATGTCAATGGTGTGGGGGCTGGGTGACTGAGACTCCAACCCAGTAGTGTGCCACTGTGCAATACTTTCCAACACCCATGAGTGACAGGGACACATCCCCAGCATAACTTTCTGATGGGAACACTTGATTGCACCATGCCAAAAAAACCAGAACAGAAGACCCACATGGGCTACTTGCAGATTTTGCCCCTAGAAACAGTGAGATTGCAAGCATGTGATGCTTTGACACAGAAATTTGTTACATGTTACTAATGTATCTCCCCGTGCAGCAGCTTTCCCACATCCAAGGCCCCTCTTCACTGGGTGGCTCTATTCTTGACTTCATAGTCTACTACAGTATTGTCATTGTTTGTCTTGCTTCTCTGCATTAAGCTCTTCAAGGGCAGTGACCCGATTCATCTCTCAGCACAGCACCTGGCTCAACAATGACTGTGTGTGGAGCAGTGAACATGTGTGCATTAGCCCTCTCTGTAGCCACTGCTCAGCCACCCATCACCTACACCTGCACCACTAGGACAGGAGAAGATGCCATAGCTCTGAGGGAACTGCTCTCATTCTTCCTTGGTCTTTGCCTTCTTTTAGAGCAATACCTCTGTGGCAAAAATGAGAAGAGCAAAATTTCTCTTCTGTCATCTTTCCAGCCAGTCTCAAGAACGAAATTTCAGAATCCAATGGATAAATAAGGAAACGCATCTCTTGGGTGGGGTCCCCCAGCTGATAAATAGCAGATTTATCCCCATGAGGAATATGTTCTGAGTTCAAACTGTGTGGCAGGCATTGGTTCTCCTCCCTCTAAATATATTTACTTAGGAAATTCTCATAAAAAGCCCAAGAAAGTGGTGTTACTGCTATCTTCATTTGACAGATCAGAAAACCAAGACACTGTTCAGCTTGTCCAAGGTGAAGTGAAGCAGGATAGGGGTTCACCTGAGGTGCACCCGGATAAGAAATCAGCCTGGATTTAGGGAAAATGACTCCTCTTGGGACAGTTTTTCCTCCTTCTAAGGGGAGTGAAATGACAGCTCAGTGTTCACATGCATTTGAATCTGGGGTTCCTAAAGTAAAATTAATCCATTTTCCTTTGTTAATGAGCATCAAATTTTCTCTGGAGAGAGACCCCCTTCTGCTCTGGATCCCTACCGCTGTGCAGGAACTCTAATTAAACCTATGCAAAATACCTTTTTAAAAAGAAAATAGAGTCTGGAATCTGAAAGACACGGCCCTGAGAGCAATCTTGAACACAATTTGGCCAGATTTACTCCTTTCCTCTCGCCATCCCATGGCTATGAGCAAAGAGAAAGAGTTGTAAAATGCAAGTTAATTTGGGGTGAAGAAAGCTTAATTGGAATATTTTTCTCAAGCAGGAGCATAAGGCATTATGCTCCTCTTCAATTCCTTTATTAAGAAGAATTTATACAAAGCCATTTCTTTTTCTTCTCCACCGGTTGTAATGCTGCACAGTATAGTCAAATACATGTGATTTCTGACAGAGAGTGGCTGCCTGCTCTGTCCCCCCAACAAAATGCACCCCAAAAGCTACAAAAAGCTCTTCAGCTGTTTCTTTTGATATTTGTATCTATATTTCTGAATAGTTGGTGCTTAACACTACCTTCTGCTTATTTCTGTTTCGGGAGCCTTCTGGAAAGAGTTTTATATGTCAACCTAACATTTTCTTGCCAGGTATTTCTTAGAGAAGAAAGAAAAGAAGGCTGAGGGTTAATCCCCATAAAGATTGCGGTCATATTTGCACAGGCTCTTTGAGGCAGATGGGCGAGGGAGAGAACAGCTGGATGAGACAACGTAGGGGCAGTAAGCACATAGATAGGGCACACCTACTGTTACTTTGGAGTAAAGCATGCAGACCAAAGCAAACTTACAGGGTCACTTAAAATCAAATGGAGTAGAAAAAAAAAAAAAAGCTTAAGGAGACATCCTTTGCTAGTGTGTCTGCTTTTAGTATAGACAGGAGTAGCAGTCTTCCAATGGGCTGCTTTTGAAGATCAGTGGCAAATGTGTCCAGTGTCAGAGTGTCACAGAAGAGATCACATTTGTGACCTAGGAGTCTCCCCGGAAAGGCACCCTAAGGAAATAGGACCACAGTGGTGAAGCGTTTTCTGTGAAACAATAAGGTCATTGCATCGTTAGCTCTGAGTAGGAAAGCATGAGTATGAAATATGAGGTGCTTAAATATAGTGCTTAATAAATTAATATCAATCTGCATCTATTTATTCAGCTATTAAAGGTGATAAGTGCAAAAAAAAATAAAGGTATGAAAAGTATGGCTTTCTGTTAGCTGAAGAAAATGAAACCAAAACCAATTTGCATTGTTCCACGTCAGCCATAACAAATGAGCGTGTGTACCCTTAGGCATGGCCACAGCGCTGAGAACATGGGTATTTGAAGAGGATGAACCAATCTGAGCGTGTGCCTTCTGTTTAGAAGCTCTGCTTCTTGGACTAGCAACTGGGAGAAAATGTTAACCTTTTGGCGTTGTTATAAACATTAGCAAAATTCGTAAGCAGAGGTTAATACAGTATTCAACATATTGCAGGAAGGACTCAGCACACAGTGACAGCGTTGCTCTTGCGTAGGACAGAACTAGAAGGCGATGTTTGGGGAAGTAAGAGGACAACCTCGTGACGATGGGATTAATGTTATTATTATGCTTTCCCCTAAGAATTATATTTATGCTTGGAAGTGGTGCTATACGCCTTTAATCCCAGCATTTGGGAGGCAGGGGCAGGTGGATATCTGTGACTTTGAGGCCAGCCTGGTCTACAGAGTGAGTTCCAGGACAGCTGAATTTACAACAGAGAAATCATCTCTCAAAAAGCAAAAATAAAATAAAATAAAATAAAATAAAATAAAATAAAATAAAATAAAATGTCAATGAATGGTATTTCTATATAAATTATTGCATGACCTCATATTTTATCTTGTTATCTTGTTATACATATGTATTTTTAAGGAGAAAACCATAGCCCCACAGTTCTACCTTCTAGTTTACTTTAGCTCCCTTGGTTACATAGCTAGCTAGGTAGACAGGATACGTGTTTGAATTCAGGGCAATCCTCCACAGAGTCTTTTTTTAAGTTAAGGCTCATGTCTGTAAAGATGCCATGAGGAATAAGCCTGAAGTGAAGGGAAAGCAAGTCTGGGAGCCTTGCTCACTCGGGCGTTTCTCCTCTCTTCTTACTGCCCTTGGCTCTCCCAGCTCTTTGTTCTCCTCTGGACAATTGCTGCTGGAACTGGTACCTTCCTGCTAAATGGCATTTTAACCCCGGTATTCCCAGAACTTTATGCTATTTCTTTAACGGACATTTGCATGGCAGATGGCGCAAATGGCCTAGCAAATATATACTGGGTCAACGTTAAAAAACTGCCAGATTGATGGCTTTGTTGGCTGTGTGCCTCCGAGCAGACACATGACTGGAAATTGCACAGGGGCTCAATTTTCCAACCAAGTTGTGGGCTTTTTTTTCCCTCCCTTGCTCTGGGTGATCAGCAGGACAGGTGAGGATGGGGCTGGTGTGGCTGGCTTCACTTTTAAATAGATGTTCATATGGGCAGATGGGTTGGCACACAGTGTGCAGAACTGGGAACTAAACCTTTCTACTCTTAATCCTGTTCGAATTAGATTTACTCAGGAACGGAAGCCAAAATGTTAACCTGTTCATTTCCAGAATGTTCCATAGGATAAAGGTGATCTTCTTTCAAGGAGTGTCATGAAAGCTGCTTTAAAAAATTGCAGAACGTTTTACGTACATGGTCAAGGAAGAGTGATTTACTTAGTATTTCTTAGTACCCAACTACTACTATGGAAGGACTAACTTGATTTGACTTCTATTCTTCTTCGTTTCTGTGGTTTTCATCTCTGCAGTCTGATTGTAGTCTTCCCAACTAGACTATGCTTCCTGATGACATCTGATAGAATATTATACCTGTTTTCCTTATTGGTACCTAGCACATGCTCATGAGACAGGTATAGCTGGCCTGGTGTACAATGCTATGGTAAGAGCCTGTCTTGCCCTTTGATATGCCCTGCCCTGGCCCACATATGGCTGTAGTCTTACAATTACAGTGAAGAGTCTTAAGTTTGAATAAACCAATAGATGACTCTGAATATACATTATACAGACAGACATCTTTAGGACCATCCTCCTGCTCTGCATCTTCTAAATCACATTTCTCTAAATGATGATCTTGGAATCTCTTATCCTGAATCTACTTACAGATCTCGAATGGGCTTCCTCTAGGGGAAGGGCCCATCCCTGTTCTCACAAAGGAAGATTAAAATGGAGAGTTCTGTCCTTGGAGATTCAGGGTGGTAAAGGAACAGCTCTTTGCAATGGAAGATAGAGCTGAAATCTGGAAATGTGAACCTGGGACTAGGGGTGTAACTCAGTGACAGGGTGCTTGCCTGGCATATGCAAGGCCCTGGGTTCAGTCCCGAGTGTGGGAGCTGGTGTGTGCGTGCGGGGGTGGGGGGGCGGGCGAATGTGGGAGCTGGTGTGTGTGTGCGTGTGTGGGGAGAGTGGGCCCGAGTGTGGGAGCTTGTGTGTGTGCGTGTGGGGGAGGAGACAAGTCAACCAGGAAACATGAGTCTAGCCATGTGTGCACCATGAATGCCAGATGATCTTCACAGTACCAGATGAGTCTGGGATCAGAAGAGAAGGTGGGGCTCTAGCAGGCTAATGCTAATGTGCCCTGTGTAGCCATGTTCAGAACAGCCCTTTGATGAACCTTGGGCTCTAAATTTAAACACAGTCTTCAATTTTCTGGACCAAAGCAGGGACTATACAATCAAGCTTGTTTTTCAAACTGCATGCAGCTTTTACAAATATGGACATTTAGGAGGCAGGCTTCTATTTGTAGTCTCACTCTGAAGTCCTGTGAATTTTAAAGGTGGGCTGAGCTCTATGCATTCAGTTTGTTTGTAGGATAGAATTGGGGCAAAAAGATCTCGACATTTTGTATCGATCTCTACATTTTATCGTCGGAATGAACTTTCCTATGGACACATACCTTTAAATATAGTAAGTGTCCAGAAAGGAAGGTAGAAAACACAATCTCTGTTTGACTTACCAGGGATGTTCTTCTCACGTAAACCCAAAGCCACATTTCATCAGTCCTCATTCTGCCCACACTGGAAGGCCTCCCAAAGTTAGGGAAGACTCTGAATTGCAGTCATTTTTAATATGACATAATTTCATTACATGTTATCCCCAAGCTGATGAGCAACTAAGGATTGCTAAGTTGAAGTCCTATGGGCCTCCTTCCATGAAAAGATAATTAGCTCATTAATGGTTCTGAGTGAAATGAAACAAAAAGCCCTTAAAGCCCTTGAAAATGATGCTTTCTATAAAAGGCTCATGTTTCATATGTGTTCTTATATACGACTAGCTCGCTCAGGTCCTTTTGTCCTCAGACCTTATGAAGATGAACTTTCGCCTAGTCTAGGTAAGAATGAGCAGGACCCAATTTGTCAGGCTTGACAATGTTGACTGGTGTTTGTGGACAGTGCAGATGGGAATAGAATACCCAAGTGTCCAGTCTCTCCTCCGGGATACTTGAGGAGAGGAGAATCATCAAGATAATGATTATTACAATTTATAGAAACATTTCATTGTCTCTTTTCAAATGATTTTCTTAATCCCACTATAAGCAGGAAGAAATTAAATTCAGAGGGAAAACAAGAACTTTATAGACCATCTGCTCAGACTTTCAAATTTAAATTTTATACATAAGAGCACATTAGCTGTAGGGGGAAAATGTGATCACATTTTTTTAGCTGTCTGAGCAATGAAGAAATTTCCCTCTTTGGGTTTTCTGTATGGAAGCAAAAGGCGCCGTTTTGCTGAGGAAAATGAAATGGCTTCGGTATGGGGGAAATTTGCTATTCACCATCTCATATTTATGGAATGCTGAACTTACACGGCTCTTCATAAAATATGAAATAACAGCCAACGCCTCAGGAGTTCGCCGGAGACGTTAGACAAACAGTGTTCCTGGGCACCTCAGAAAGAAAGCAGAGGCAGTGACAGCCTGCAGGTGGCGGTGAAGAACAGTATGGAGAAGGGTAGGTTCTTGGGATGACAGAGGGGGACCAAGGGAGAAAGAGCCACAGATGTTGGGGGAGGGGTAATGGAGGAAACCTCTCGCCCCTTTTCTAGTCCTGGATACAAACACTGAATGTGGTCGATGTAGCTTGTACCTCTAGGGATCTACTTCTTGTCTGGGCATAGGAAAGAAATAAAATAGTGTCAATAGCTAAGAAGAGTCCAGGGCCATACAGAGCTGAGAAGAATGGGCAACAGCAATAGGACTCACACTGGCCACTGACCCCCAACCAGCCGCAGTTGGTGACTTTCCTCAGAATGTTCCAGACAGCACAGCGCTTGATTAGGTCAGCCTGCTCCTGCTGGCTCAAACCTACCTGCCTGACGCTCTGTGGCAGCCAGAAAGGTCACAGTGAACATGGAGACAATTAATGCCCATGCCCTAGCTTTTCTCCGCTGTCTGGCTCCCTCCCGGGCTTCAGCGTCACAGAAGCTTCCATCTTGGCTTGCGTAGGTGAAGTCCGGCAAACAAGCCCAGCCTCTTGCTCTCTCTTTGTTTTGTTGTGAAAAGATAAGGAGGCGCAGCCAGCCCAGACTGACGGAATGAACGCAGACCCCCGCAGATAACGGTCTTTTGTTGCTACCCTAAGGTCTCATGCCTTAAGCATCCAGTTCAGAGAGGAATGCCAACCATCGCTTATAGAAATCTGGACGAAAAAAAAAAAAAGAGTTAAAGGGAAAGCTGCGCACTGAGGTTTATGAAAACCAAATTGAATTCATTCAATTGGATGCTGTTGCAGAAAAGCTTAAATCAACCAGATAATAAATGAAGGATGGGGAACACAGAAGCATACGGGAACTTCATGTGCTGAAGGTCAGGTTTCATCTAATCATGACCAAAATAAAATTGCATAGTGCCCCAGGCTCAGCAGTCAGACCTCATGTACTTGTGTCTCAGGTCTTCTGCCTCCCAGCTACATGACCTTGAGTAGGTCCTGGACTTCCTCTGGGCCTCCATTCCCTCATCTGCAAAGTAGGGATGGTAGCATACTTCCTTCTTATGGCTTTGAGGATTAAATGGGGTCAACACTTTGAAAGCGTTTAGCAGTGTCTGACACTTGGAAAGCCTCCCTGAGATATTAGGTCTTCCTGGTCTAGTGACTTTTAAACTCTGCCTCAGTGAGTTCCAGGTTTCTTTCTAGAATATGAGCAACTTTCTGGCAAGGACTTGCTTGAGCACCTGTGACCCAACAGTAGCTGCCATAATTGCTCAACTTTCAGACGCTTTTTTTCCAGTTCAAATTTGAGCAAAGCCTTTATTTATTTTAAAGCATTATGAGGAATCCAAACCAGCATGCTTCCCAGCCTGGGCCTGCTGGTCATTGTTCTCCTTCGAGAACTATTCACATACTGGACATTCGCTCATCTAGTCCTCTATAATCCAGGCTTGCTCAGAGCGTTAGAAAGATTTTTATCCATGTTGACTGGAGATCCTGATTTCTATCTTTGAGTCTTAGCTTTGCCCTCTGAATAGAACCATGTTCCCTTCAGAAAAAAAAAAAAAAATCCCTTCAGATATTGCTCCAAAGCTGTGGCATCGCTTGAGATTTCTTTGGATGCCAGCTGCAGGATTTGACTCTGGCAAATCCAAGAAGAAAAGGAATGTCTTGGTCAGACATCAGGCTGCTTGCTGAGTTGTAAAGGGGTCTGGAGAAGAGGGCTCAGAAGGAAAGGCAGTCATTGGGATTGTGGTTCCTTTGCTGGCTGTCTGATTTGGATGGGGCTGTAGGTCACCAGTGTCTTCCCGTGAGTGAGGCCAGACAAGCACAAGGCCACCAGAACATCTTCTGCTGAGCTCACTGAAGGAGTCTTCTTCCCCGCTGCTGCGCATCTGGCCTCCAGTGAGCTACTAGAGCCTGCTCCAGTCCACCCTTGCATTCTTAAGCTACAAGACCGGCTTACTCTCAAGTCAGCAACGTCATAAGGACCTTGGCCAGCATTTAGGCAACTAGAACTTCAACAACGGGTGATACTGACAAATGACGTACAGCCGGGACCACTAAAACGTCAGACAAATGGTGAATGTATGGTGAACATGTAAGTCCTGTGCATTTGATTAGGCGGTCCTACTTTCAGAGTTTTGCTTTGAATATAATCTGCTATAAAACTATGTTCATTCCCTCTTATGCTTCATTTTCAAACCTAAGCTCAGAAATTTGCATTGCTCTAGATTGCATCGCATAAGTCCAATTTCAATGGTTTCAGCTAGTCCTAACTTCTCAGAAATTCTAAACGTTTAGCTTTACGAGGTTGGTGTGTTATGTTTTCCATCTTACATCCGTACTTTAATTTTATGACCAGGTAGGGAAGAAGAGCAGGGTCAGGTGGAGGGAAAGGCAGAGAAAAGGGGGAAGAGTAGACGGGATATGGTACTGGTGAAACTCCTGGTCAAAAAGAAATGGGAATAGACTAAGGGAAAAGCAGGGGAGACTGGAGGATGATCCCTGAGAACCGAAAGAAATGGTGTCTACCAAGGTTCTGATTTCAGGATAACAGAATCTGCTCAAGTAAAGAAAACAAAACAAAACACCCCAATGCAATTACATGAAGACATGGAAGGCTCCCTGATGACGTGCCAGGTTTGGATCATCGCACGATCTAACGGCTAGGCACGAGGAACTGCAGGAGAGGCTGAGAAGCAGAGGCAGGCTGGACTGAAAGTCAGAGGGCTGATGCTCAGCTGCAGCATGACCCCACCCTGCCCCATCTATAGTCTGGAGTCGTAGCTGATTTCTGGGCAAGGAGTAGCCCAGCCACTGCGACGAGGGGAATTTTGGTCCAGCCCTTTGGTCTCTGTGATGGAAGACTCAAAGCAATTCTGACAAAACAGATCTGGCTGCAAGTAGGGAGGCTTGTGTGTGAATAAAACAAAGAAACCACCAAAGAGCTTTCCCATGGAAACATTGAGAGAACAGCCACTTGCAAGTAACTCAGCACATCCAGCCTCCAGTCCAGGCCTCTCGAGTCTCCTAATCATTTGGCTGTTCAGTTTCTCCAGTCACGTGTGTCCAAGCAGTGTCACAATAAACATATCAAGAATCAAACTCCCACTTGATCCCCACCCGTCCCTCCTTTGAGTTGCACGTTCCAAAGCCACTCGCGTTCTTTGTCCTTCCTCATCTCCTGCCGAGTTTATTTCTTAATATCACTTGACTCTGCTTCTTGCCATTTTTACCACCCCTGTCCATGGCAATCCTGCCTCTCCCCTTTGCTACTTACAATAAACTCAGAATCCCTGCTGAGTACCTTGTCAGTCAAGTATAGTCCATGGACCAACAGCATCTGCATTTCCTCGGGTCAGATTGAAATGTAGAATGTCAGGGCTCCATCCCAGACTCTCTGAACTAGAACCCCCGTCTTAAGCACACCTTACGTGATTTGTTTGCCAACGAGACCGAGGGGCCTCTTTAAGGCTGTCTCAACCCTCCAAACACTTCCAACACCCTTCCTTTAGACTTTCCTGAGCCGTGCTGACCTTTTCACGGAGAAAGCGGAAGCTGTCAGAAGATCGCTCGGGCATGCATCTGGTCTCCAAGTTTCCCACCCAACCCACGCGCATCCGCACACTCGGTCTTCCTTCTGGATGCCATGGTTGAGAAGTTTCGGCTCCCATCTAAGTCCATACCTTTCTTTTCATGAATGAAAATCCCATCCATTTCATTCACTGAAAGTCATTGCTCCAGTCACAGCCTACTTCCCCTTGGCTTCTTTTTTTCCTCAACTTAATTGGATAGTTTCGCCACTCTACAAACTATCTGCTTTATTTTATCCTTTAAAAAAAAATCCCATGGAAACAAAACCAAGCTCTCTCTTGAGTCAGCCCACCCCCAGATACCACTATTTCTTTCTCAGTTCCCTTTTATACAACAGTTTCTTGAGGGAGTTAATTACGTCCAGTTTCTCTCTTTACACTCCCATTTGGTTCTAATGACCCTGTGCTTTGCTTTTCCAAGGCCCTGCAGCTACCATGTCCGGGATGACCAGGGAAGACTGTTGTTCTTGGCCATTTCTCCCTGCTTGGCTCTCAGCATCATTTGACAGGCACGCAGCTTCATCTTCTCCACATGAGTTTCAGGACCACTCTCTCCTCTTATCATACTGACCTCTTCCCTTCAGTCTAGTTTTCTCTTTCCCCTGTTCCTACAGCTTCCTAAAAGCAGAGTATTCTGTGGCTCTGTACAATTCTACCCTGTGCTCCTCCAAACAGTCTGTGCAAACAACAGTATTTGTTAGCGTCCAGTCTCAGACCCTAACCCAAATCTTCTAAATCAGAGTCTGAACTTTAACAAGATTCCTCCCCACAGCCCGGTGATTCACATGTATGTGAACTAATCTAGCCTACTGATGGCTAACCTTAGCTATTGAAAGAAACCAGAGAGATTTTAAGAATCTTGATATCTAGGTCTTATCTAAAATCAATGATGAGTCAAATCTAGGTGTCAGGATGTTAAAAAATACTCTCTAGGCGATTCCAAGATAAAATTGTGACACTCTATGATCCCTCACTTTCTGGCATTTATATATAATTATATTCTCTTAGTGTAGGAGGTACCTGTAACTTACCCTAAGCTATAGACCATAGTAGAGTAGTGAGGTGTCACTCCCATGCTTCTGTTGCTGGTGTATCTTGCCAGCAGGTCACTGTTGTAGGTTGCAGGATTTGAAGCTTGGTGACATTGATGCTTACTTTTCTCCTTCTCTGGTACTGAGCAAAGTAACTTCCAGCACCATGAATACTAGTCAATAAGGGTAAAGTTTCTGGTTGGGCACCACCTCGATTTCTCCATGTTTAATGACATGTTTAATAAGTGTTGTTTTAGTGGTAGGGCCTTAATATCAGGTTCTGCAGAGCAACCAATAGCCTGTTATGTTTGGGGGTTTCCATGGGGTTCCTTTGGCTAGTGATGTAACCCATTTCTGCCAACTGGAGGTTGGAGTACTGTATCTATTTAATGTGTGTGCGTGCATACTTTGGGTCCATTAAGTGTTGCTTGTATGTACAAGGGCTTCTGTGTACAAATATTGTTTGTGTGTGTATGTGTTTGGTGCCTGGATGCCCTTCTGCGGTTGCATTGATATGTGTGGTGTGTGACACTTGGGAAACTGGACTAAGACATGCCCCTTCTTGGCCTGATGAACAGGTAGGCTTACTAAAGGGATCAAGTGAGCTTGGGGTAGTGTTATGGTTTGAGCTTAATATTCCTCAAAGGTCTGAATGCTTGTTCACTAGTTGGTTGTACTATTAGCCAAATATATAGGAAAGATGACCAGTCTAGTGACCAGGAAACTGGGTCACTAGAAAGTATGATCTTGAGAGCTCCAACTCTTTCCTTCCTCTCTGCTTCCTGGCCCCCATGGGATGGGCAGCTTGTCTCTGCCGCACACTCACTGCCACGGTGTTTGCCTTACCAGAGGTCCACGAACACAGGAGCCCACTGAGTACAAGGGGCCACTTCTGAAACCATAGCTCAAAATAAGCCCTTTCCTTCTTTGAGGTTATTTCTCTCTGGTACTTATCACAGCTGTAAAAAGTTGACTGACATGGGTGGCCCTTGGGGACTGTGGATAGTTCCAGGAAACTACAGATAACCTGGAAGACCTGAGGGAAGCTTTTAGTTGAAAGGCAGCAAAGAATCAAGACCTGCAGTCAAAGAAGCACATTCCGTTAGCAGCCAAATGAACTTGAGTGTGCATTCTTTCCCAGTTGAGTGAGCCTCCAGATAAGAACAAAGGTCAGATGACTTAAGAGTCACTTTCTTTATAGCCTCATGGAATTCTGTACAGATTCTAGCTACTCATGATTCTGACTCATAAAAATAATGAGATTGTAAGTATGTGCTGTTTGAAGCCACCATATTTGAATTTTTAAAAACAATATAGTAGCCAAAATGGATAACCGCATATCTGGTATATTTCATTCAGACTGAAGACTTTATACACTGTCAGTTATAGATTGCTAATTATAAGCAATTTCCATGGATAATGGCTTAAAATAACAACAAGAAGTTGCCTTAACCCGGGCTTCCTTTCCCTTGGCTTTTGATTGGATGTGAGCAATGAGAGGCAGCAAAGGATGGCTGGAGGCAGGGAACTTAGACGTTTCTCTTCAGTGTCTTCTCCAAGTTGCTGTACGTTTGGCAATGTTAGGCTCCTCTGTAGCCAGGATTTTCTTGGATCTTCCCTTTCTTATGTCTCTGGGGTTTTACTAACACTCTTTTCTCCACATGTACCTCTAAGCCTACTGTACCTTGGGTTTGGTACTGAATTCCTACTGTTGGAAGTCCTGGCTGCTTTACCAACTTTGGGTGGGTACCTTATTCTTCTTACACTTTTGTCAATAGCCCTTTCATCAAACCTTCTCTAGTTAAACGTCTTAAGGGTATCCTCTGTTCCCTACGAGATCCTGACTGATGTGCATACCATTAAATTACGTTTTTATTCATTTGTTTGTTTTACTAGAAAATAAGCATCATGGGGACAGACCCCTGATTTAGTCATTGCTCTATTCCCAGTTAGAATGGAGGCTGATATAGAATAGATCTTTAAATGCTTGCTGAGGGGGAAATGGGACTTATTCAACATTAGATGCTGACCTGATTGAGTGATGCTATTGGTGTGATGGCACTGCTAACAGGACCAGTCTTAATTGTTTGTCAAGGAAAGGAAGAGCACAATTGGACATCAGGCTAATGGGAATCCATACTGGCAGGGCATGGAAACAAAGGGCATTGGATAATAAATATTAAGTTAACTCCTCCTTCCATGTCATGAGAGAATGCTCTCTCCCCTGATCCTAAGCCACTGACTTGGGAGTACCATGAAATCAGGAAATCGTAAGTTCAAATCCTGTGTTCTCTTCTTATCAACAGGGGTGCATTTTAGTAATTTGGAAAAAAACTGTCAGAAATTAATTTTCCATATTTATAGTGGAGTTGTTAACCTGTAGCATCTAAATTCTGTATAATGACTACTGACAGTTGGAGCACCTGAAAATGCTAGGTGCATTTCCCAGGGATGCATGTTCCTCTGTATTAAATATTACATGCATCATCTAATTTAATCTTCATCGTGTCACTATGAGGTCACGCCTTCATTATTTTGGGAATTGAGATGCAGAGCACTTGAAAAATTGTTCCATGCTAGTCAATGCAGAGTCAGGGCATGAATGTCTCCCTGCATTATCTTCATAAGCTTTGTGTTTTTCATAAGAAGCATCATCTCCTGTCTGAATACAGATCTGGGTCTAGTTGTTGGAAGTGACTAGAGCTCATCATAGTGACATTAGAAGAGAAGTGACTCGAGAAATTAGAAAATTTTGCACTGGCCACAGGATGCACTCCACCTTAGACTCAACTACGAGACAACTTGCTCAAGATACGATCAATGTAAATCTGTATTCCACACTTGGAAACTTCACTAACTCACTCTTGTCTTTTCCCTAATTGGATGGGAAATAAATATCTTTCAGACTTTTCTATTTTTATTTTTATAAATCTCATCAAAGCATGTAGATTCCCTAAATCACGTTTTTGTGCATTAATTAATTGGTAGCGTGTTTGTTGGTCATGTAATCAATTTGCCTCTCGCCAATTCTCAGAGTTAGGGAGATATGTGTAAAATCTTTTGGAAGAGAATTCCATGCCAATAAGGGCCTCTAGCATCTCACTTACTGCATGCCAGCAAGCTGGAATTTCATACCAGATTTTGCTTTTCAATATCAGATTCAGTTTTCATTGTATATCCAAGCCTCACACTAACTAGCTGGGCTTCTGTTCTGAATCGTCATTGGGTTGAACTATGGTAGTAGTTAGTAGTTGGTGGAAACCTACCTCTGAGTCACTGAATCAAAATGAAGACCATAAGCACTTTGGTGTAGTCTATAATGTCTGAGTTTTACTTCTCTAATGAAATACCTAAGGCTATACACTTATAAAGAAAACAAGCTGTAGAAGCTATTTTTCCTGTTGATATTATAAAATGCCCAACAAAAATAATTTAAGGAAGAGGGGGCTTCTTTGGGGCACAACTCATCATGGTAAAGGATGTCATGGTAGGTGGAGCTTGACGTGGCACGTCACATTGCATCTTCTGGCAGGAATCAAAGACATCAGTGTTAGTGCTCAACTTCCTTTCTTCTTTTTATTCAATCCGGGACTCCAGCCCATGGAATGGTCCCCCAGTTACAGTAGGTTACCCTACCTCAGTTATGCTAATCAGTTATGCTAATTACCGGCATGCTCAGAAGCAAACATAATCGATCCCACACAAGTGTGCCCAGAGGTCTGTCTCCTTGGTGATTCTAGACTCTTTTAGGTTGATAATCAATATTAAGTATAACACAAATTTGTGTCCCTTATAATTTGGAGGCTGAAACTCTTAACAAGATAATTCAGGCACTGGAGGGGGTTTTATTGGTTTCATCACTTCAGATCATGTTGCGATGATTAGGGCTATATGGAGGAGTGATAGATTATGCCACTAGACAGGAAGCCAAGAGACTGGGGATTGGCCAGGTTCATTTCATAATAGAAGTCCTGAGAGAATGAATTCATGGTTCCTATGAGAACCTCCTTAATTCCTTCTGAGGGTATAGCACAACAGTCCAAGGATCTCCCACTGGGCCGTTTGAATGTTTCGTGGTAAAACCCTTGGAGACACACCTCAAACCATGTCTGAATGACCAAACGTTACTTACCAGTGAATGACCTGGACAAGAGGCTGGGTTTGATGAGCTTCAAGAGATTGAGTTCACAAAAGGTGAGATAGTAGTGCCTAGTCTCCAGAGTTTGTAAAAGTCTCTCTGGGTTATAGCCTCCACTTTTTGTACCCACTGAGCCATGATGTTCTACTAAACCGTACTTAGGTATTCCTTTAGTAACTCTCTCAATGATCCCAAGAAGTACAATAGCATCATATTGCTAACTTTATAGACACACACACAACCACACATACCGCTTAAATACTATGCTCGTAGTCAGGAAATGGCAGCAACTGGTTTCAAACTCAGGCAGATGAACCTCAGAGCCCTGGATCTTTGTTGTTGGCAATAATGGTGAGGATTTGCTAGAAATCACTGATGTTGCTGTCATTGACGTTACTGCATTACCGTTCTCGTGTGCCTCCACTCTCAACTTCTCGGTACCATTCAGAAGTATATCAAGCATGTTCCTTGTTTCGTTACTTAACAAGAGTGTCTGGTTAAATGCCCAGCAGCATCCTCACATAAGAGAAATGTACAGGACAGCTCCAGTTCCAGAACTTCTGATAGCAGAGTGCAGAAGACTCAGCTGGGTATGTGACACAGGGGAATACCATACTGTGAGAGCTGATAACGAGGCCCTCTGATCCTATAGGCTGGGTGTTGCATTGTGGAGCAGGATGGCCTCTTGTGTGAAAATCATTCATTCCTCTTCTTGGGAAGCTTGTAGATGCTAAGGCAGTTTTGTTAGGAGACTCTGTACAGATTACCAGAAGGATTTTTTTTTTTTTTAACTAAAGATCTTATTTTTAAAAAAAAGAACAAATAACGAATTTTAGAAGCTATTATGAAAATAGAATTGGTGAAATAAGTTAAATATGATACTATGATATAATTTCTGGTTTCTTTTGGAGTTTCCTTCTTTATCAGAAAATTCCCTCTACTCATGTCCAACCCACCCCCTGGCTGCCAAGCCCTCATAGGTTTTAGCATCGGTGAACACATACTCTTTTATTCATTGGGCGTTTTGCATCTACATACTCCCAGATTCTAGATCATTCATTGTGCCAAAATAGAAATTTTATATCCACGAGGGCATCCTACCAATGTACAGCTATGTCAGAATATCCTAAATCTGTTTTGAAATTTGCATTTGCTTAAAATATTTAATCTAGGGGGAATCAGCTGCTGTCTCACAAAATGTTGTAATTCTGTATATTCTATTTCTACTAAAATATATAGAAGGGTATGTGAAATATTTAGAGTAAGGGATCCTAGAACAAACCTAATTTATTTATGTTATAAATAATAATGAAGCTGCTTCCTAATTAGAAGCTGTTTCCCCAAACAAAGGTACTGCAGTCGTTTATTTTTGTAGCTCCTTTAAAAAAAATCAGTTCATCAGCATATCTGAAATCCATATACCAAAACTGGCAGAAAATCAAGATATTAATTTTATATGTGAGGAGAAAATCCCCAGAGCATTCCATTTAAATATCTACATCTTGGATTCATTTCAGGTTCTGATTTAAAATTGGGGATTCAATATTTTACAGCAGATTATGAGGTGGAAGCCAGAGAATTAGATGAGACATTTTCTGACTTGTATATTATATCCTTGATGAACTAAAGGCTTGCTTTTAGATTCATTTCCAACATGATTTCCCCATTGGATTTGTCTCAGATACCACAGCGAGAAGCCAGCAATGTGACCCCAGGGAAGAGGCCAGAAAGGATGCTGGCAGAGGGAGAAATGGCAGGGGACTTGAGGCTGAGAATTGGAAATGATGAAAGAAATGAAAGAATGGGAGGGTAGATGTGGGAGAGCAGGGAGGGAGGGATGAAGAGAGTAAGAAAGGCAGGAGGAAGAGAGAGGGACAGAGAATGTTCCCATTCAAGGGAGTATAGTACACTCAAAGAAATACCACTAGTATTGCCACCAACCTGATCATGTTGGCTTTTCTGATTTAAGCCCTCCTTAAGCCTTAACTTGTAATTAATAAGAACTGCTACCTAAGGATTGTCAGAAGGATCTTCTGCTAAGTATTGAAACATAAAAGAAAAATATTGGCCTTTCATCATCTCCTAAAGGGGAAAAAAATCCCCGCAATTTATGTTTATACTTTAGAATCAAAGCCCCCTTTTAAGTTCCCAGGAGCCAATCATAAGTAGAAACCTAAGACTGATTTCTCCAAATAATAAAATAGTGGGGAGAAAAAGAGATAATGCATCCTACCGGTGGAAGCGCTTGCACCACAGAATGGTTCATGTAAGTGCTGCTAAATGAGTTCTAACAGTGCAAGGCATTAGAATTTGTTCAGTGGGGTTTTCCTGTGTAGATGCCACTGCTGATCCTGCCATTAAAGGAAACTCTCCAGGGTTGTTTCCAAGGCCAGCGGTCATGTGCTATGGGGTCACC
This sequence comes from Cricetomys ansorgei, assembly GCA_026225945.1. Taxonomy (NCBI): domain Eukaryota; kingdom Metazoa; phylum Chordata; class Mammalia; order Rodentia; family Nesomyidae; genus Cricetomys; species Cricetomys ansorgei. The sequence continues at coordinate 12,786,261 of JAMJFZ010000320.1, forward strand.
TCTCACCCTTCTTATCTTGATGTCTCTTGGAACTGATGGTGTGAGACACTCCTCTCAAGGAACTCACCACTTCCTGTACTTCTCAATGGGGAGAAGATGAATTATTTGTGCCTCAGTGCTGGTATTAAGCTGAGTAGGTTATTTACTGGAGTGTAGAGTTTCGATGGACATTCAAATAGAGATAAGCAACATCTGCTTAAGGCCAGGGAAGAATCCTTAGGATAACAGATAACAAATAGAAAGCAAAAATGCTATGTGTACAGCTCCTATCTACATAATTTCTTCCTATCGTTGTTTGGGACTTTGGACCAGAGAGATAGAAGGTGAGTAGGTGTCTGCACAGATGTCAACAGCCAGGCTTTGGAGTTCTAGTGTAAAAGCTAGTAACTGGGGACGTTTACCTAGAGATGGAGTGAAGAAGGACATCGACTGACCTCTAAATTTAACTGGTGTGCTCCACATTTGCTTCATAGTTTCCTCTTCTTGTCACTGTGCACGAACTCACCAGGTCTATGACTATTACACTTAAACGTAATCTATGTTGATGTGATGTCTGCAAGGTGCTTAGAGACTTGCTTAGTTCATGGTAAATGCCAGAGACCTGTCAGCTGTCTTATTTATTATAGTTAATTACTAGCAAATGTTTACACTAGAATGTTTGATTGTTATTTCTAAATTAAATCCAAAATGGAGTTGTCGGTTTACTGCTCCCTCAAGCCAATGACCCTTGTGTTGTTTTTCTAACTTTATAATTGCAACCTAACCAAGTGACTCGGGCCAGAATCTTAGGCATCATGGCTGATTTGCATTGGCTTCTTTTAACTCTTCACAGTGAGTTCATCAGCTGGTCCCTTTGGCCTATTCTCTAAAGTATAAAACAAATCCATGCACTTTTTCCTTCTTCACAGTTTCTCTTCATTGTTTGCCCCTCCTCTTCCTCCTTCCTTCTGTCTCAACTACTTCTTCTTTTCTTCTTTCTCCTCTTCCCCCATGTACGTGTTTGAAGACGTATACACATGTCTATCACATATGTAAACCTCAGGGGATACCTTGGGTCCTTCTTCTCAAGACTCTCATCAACTCTAATTTTGGACAAGCCTCTCTGACCTCTAGCTAAGAGGGCATCACTGTTGTCTTTTATATATTCTTCTTCTTTTCATTCTTTCATCTGTATGCTCCATTCTCCACGTAGCAGACAGATCGTAATTTAAAAGTGCAGTTTGGATAAGTTTACATTGAAGTCCCTTTCTGTGGCATATGAAGAACAAGTCTTAAAATCTGGCTCTTCTAGTACCACTGTCTTCCTTGTTTATTAAATCCCATTCAATCCGAACAAATTGTTCTTTCATTTGTTTCCCCTGTGTCACCTACCACAATGGGATCCTTCTCAGAACTTAGCTTGCAGGGGTTGGAGCTATAATTTAGTGGTAGAATGCTTCCTTAGCATGCTGGTTATCCTAGGTTCTGTCCCCATCACAGGAAAAAAAAATCCACGCAGGTTGCATTTCCAGTGTTTAAGTCTTTCCCTGATTTGTCAGCCAACTCTGAATGAGCACAGCCACCTCAATTCATGAAGTCACTGCAAGCTTTGAGTTGTGGAAGTCGCTGATACCAAGATGATCTTGTTCTTGTCAGACTTACGTGAAATTGGAGCTGGGAGATTATGATGAAGGAGAATTCATACCTGTGTGCCTGAGATAAAGACAATTTTAAGAACTTTCTAATGTTTATCGTTCTTCTCCATGTATCCCATGCTTTGCACACTCTTCATTTATGTAGAGATTTTGAGAATGCAGCTTATCTTAAAGAATGCCATAATTGAGACAAGATGCATCGGGCAGACGGTTTGTCAGGCAATAGTCTCTCTACTGATGAGCTCACAGCTCCTATCTCGGGTCTTCAGAATCAACACATTTTGTATCCAGTTTACTTGTGTAGATTTTCCTCTTGTCCCAGCTTTCTTAAATATCTTTATAGTTTTTTATGCCACATATTTTTTTGCATTGTAGTACTTGGCTACTCCCTCACCCAATCCTCCCTGCTTCTCCTCCTCTTCTTCTGCTGCTTCTACTACTTCTTCTCTTTCTCCTCCTCCTCCTTCTGCTTCTATTGCTTCTCCTCCTCCTCTCCCTTCCTCCTCACTCTTTCTGACTGTTATTTAGATTAATAAGAATGTAGAAGATTTCTTCAGGAAAGTCCTGAAACAATAAAGATTTTCCATAAATGCAAATGTTTGTAAACTTTTCAAAATATAGTTTCCCTAATCAGATGGACAGATGGCATTGTCTTTCTCATTACTGTCTATCCTCAATGACTAGTTCGCTTGCCCTTTTATTCCAATCCATCCAGACCATTCTTGTTAGTATTTGCCAATTTTTTCAAGCATTTCCTGCTCTGGGGCTTTGGTATTTGTAGCTCCAGTTGTGTGAAGCCCACTTGCCCCAAATGTCTACATAATTTGCTTCTTCACCTCCATCAGTCCTTGGCCCAAGTGAGTATTTTTCTCCTAGTAATTCCTTCCTGAACCTCCTTTAAAACCACTGAATCCACAATTATATCAGCTTCCCTTTTCTCTTCCCCAAATGTATTGGATTTTACCTAGCTGATAACCCTGACTTCTCTCACACTGTGTTTTTATCTGAGTAGAGGTAAACTCATTCAGACCCTTTTGTCTATCTGATTCTCCACGAAAAATGCAGCATCCCCACCAGGGCCTGGCACACAGACGGCTCCTATACCTCCGGCTAGAACAGACAAATGGAGTGATGAGCAGAGGAACTCCAAGAGGCAGTGGTCTCAGCCTCACTGGAAGAAGGCTTTGGAAGCAGGTACCTCAGGAATTGTCCATGGCTATTTAAGTATCTCTTTATGTATTTATTTATCATTGGCAAGTCAAATCTCTGAACTGCTATGAATTTTTGTTGAACAATCAAAGAGAAGGTATTCCAGAACACTATGGGTTTTAAAACCTATCATTATTGCTTTCAAGAAAGTACATACCAGAATCCAGAAAACCATACATTGGCTCACTTACCACTAAACAAGAGTTTAGAATTGATCATTTTAATCTATGTCTGTTTATCAGGTGAAATTTGTCACCAAGATCAAATATGAGCACAGATGCTTTTCTAGACTCAAGATGGGGCTGTGTCCCAATAGTAACATTGTAAATGGACAATATTGTGAATCAAAATGCATTTAATGTTCCTAACCTACTGAAAATCCAAACTTGGCCACAACTACCTTAAATATGCTCATAATATATCAGCCCATAGCTAGATGAAGCCATTCAAAACAAAGCCCATTTTAAATGAAGTGTTGAATATTTCAGGTAATTTATTGAATAATGTATTGCAAGTGAAAAACAGAATGGTTGCATGGCAAGATTTTATACCTCATAGAGGAGAAAAATGGATGCCGAACTGTTGTAAAGTTGTGGACCAGAAGAATATTAAGAACAAGTTGTGTTAGACTACATTAATTTCTTATTTGCTTTGCTGGAAACTATAATGTCAGAGAAATATGAGAGACAGAGTCTATTTGCATTTTAGCAAGCCACTGATGAAAAATTTTGCATTATTGTCTTATGGATAAAATGAGGAAAAATAAGCTAGGCCTTGCATAATTAGGTGGATTAATGGTTTGTTTAACAATTAAAATGATTGCCATCAGCTTAGATAGAAATTCTACTCAGAAAGTCTTAATCACTTCTCCATGTTTGGTAAGCATTTTCTGTTCTTTCATTTTCTCCTCAAAGTAGCGATTTCCAGTACCTCATAGCTCTCTTTGGTCTCAATCAACATATTTACTAATGTCCTTTATCAATATTAAAAAATTTCAGAGCAAATGTATTAAATGACTGAATCTAGATAAAATGTTACCAGGCTGGTTTGCACTATCAGCTGCTGCTACAAAGGCCAAGCACAAGGTCCCATCCGATTGAAATAGCTCCTTACACCTGGATTCAATAGAAGCAGGCATAACTCGCTGGTAGTCCACCTACAAAGACTTAGACATTTCATTAAAGGAAATGGAAGTGATGGGCTACAAAAGTAGAACCCAGAGATAGCAGAATAGACTCTACTGGGACATCTTCTAGATTGTCGTTCTATTCTGCATGATCAAAATGACCTGGTTTTATGTCAGTGTCCTAGAATGTCCAAGAAAGGTGATTTTCTTTTTCCTTTTTAAACAAATATTTTTAATTTTCATAAAATTCTTTTCTCTTGGAAGAATGTCATCCAGTGAGTTTTAGCACATGCCTAATTTTTAAATGAATCACATTTAAGTTCTATGGTGAGAGATGCCAGACTTCTCTTGAAGCTTCCTCTGCGCAGTTCTACTTTGGGTGTTGTCACAGAGCCTACCTTAACGTGTACCAGAGGTACTACCTAACCAACAAACAGCCGCAATGCTGCTGAGTTACTGTCCGGTTAAACATTCCCTACTTGGTTCTCCTGGCTCCTCTTCTTAGTCACTTTTCAGAGATCTTTGATAGTTACTTATGTATTATTCTAAGGATTTTGAGTTATAATGACTAGGAGAGAAAATCTGGGATGTGCTTGACCTCAGCTATAACTAACCCTCACAATGATTTCCTATTAAATGCTTGCAAAGGTCCTTCTTGATTTTGTTCAATTCTACTGGTGAGAACTATATGACAGAGTTACACTCCAGAGCAATGGAAGCTAGAAAAATGCACTCCCTGGGTACTGGTAATGAGAAAAAGAGAAACTTCCTGTACCAAAAAGCACATATCTTGGGGAATATTATAGTCTTTCATAGGGATGCTAGTGAACAGTATGATCAATGAGAGATGGCTCAGTGGTTAAGAGCACTGGCTGCTCCTCCAGAGGACTCAGGTTCTATTCCTAGCACTCACATGGCAGCTCACAACAGTCTGTAATTCCAATCCCAGGTGATCCAAAGCTCTCTTCTGGCCTCTGAGGGTGCTGCACACACATGTTGCACAGACATGCATGCAGGTGACATCCATACACATAAAATAAATAAATATAAATACAATAGAATAAATAAATCTTTTAAAAAACAATATAACCAATTTGGCTTGAAAAAAGAAATAGCTAATAAGGGTCCATGTTATATCTCTGAGTATGGAATAGCAGGCTAGAATGAGCCTGCCCCTGCCTCAGTTTTATCATTAACTCTAATTGTATTATGTTTTTAGATCACTGTGGTAAAGTAACTGACAGAACAGTTAATGGGAAGAAGATCTCTTTTGGAGGGGAGGAGGATTCCAGTCCACGCTAGTATGGAAAGCATGACACTGGAGCAGCTCATTCTTTGTTGATGGGAGCTTGCATGTTTGGTCTGCGTACATGGCAGCAGGCAGGAATCAGAGAATGTAAGCTATAACCAGAAGCATTGATAACTTTCTAAGGGCTACGTTAGTGATCTACTTCCAGCAGCCAAGTCCCATCTACCCACAGCTTTAAAAATGGTATGACACAATGAGGACCAATAAGTCATAATATAAACCTGTAAGGGACATTTCAGATTTTCAGCCACAATATTAAATAGAGGTAAGCCACATCTAAACTTAATAGGCTCATGTCCATTGCATGATACAAATTGTATTCAGTCAACATCAAGTCCCCTTACAGTCTTAATAGTTTCAACACTGTTCAGAGAGTGCTTCTGAGAGTCAAGATAAGTTTGTGGCTCTGACACCTTGTAAAATTTAAAAAGCAAATGGTATACTTCTAATATACAATGACAGATATTATACATTCGAGATTAACAAGGAAAGACCTGATAGGACAGACATTAATGCCTTCAGTTTCATGTCCAACATCAGGTCATGTGGTGTCATTATCTCTTTTGATGCACTTGAGTTGCTAGACCTCCACGACCTGCCATTTGCAACACAAAATCTTTGGGTTGGCCTCTTTTAGTACCTGAAGGTTTCTATGGCTGCTGTCTGATGCTCTTTACGTCTCCAATATCCTAGAGTCTTCACTGCAACATAAGCTTCACCCTCGGAATTCTATGTATTGGTTTCTCAGGATCTTCTAGCAGGGCATCTGATCATGTTCTTATCGCCTGACTTCAGTTTGCATTTTGGTACACGCTTCCGTATCCCAGGAACTTTTGCTTTCTGCATGCCACCATGTGGATAGTGCAAAGCCCTGCTGCCGACTAGCTGGGCTTCCTGTTTCCAAAGGTGTTCCTGGTTCAGATCCTATTTTTAGGCATTGTCTTTTCAAATGAAAATCTGTCAAATGAGTTTGCATTTTAAATCCTGGGCTCTGGGTAGGTAGAGTCTTACCCCGAGGACCACTTTTTCTGTTCTTTAGTTCAAAGTATATCGGCTTCTCCTTAATGGGACTACTCTCATTAACAGTTTGCCTTGTCCACACATTTAACTGCTTTCATGCTCCTTTCCTAGCTAAATTTTTCATTTTCGTGTCTTCTTGCTCTGCCTTTTGCTTTGTGTTCTTACCATAACTTTGGATAAATGGAGCAAGCAATAACCACACCATACAGAGGTATCTACACCAAATATTATGTTTTGAAACATAACTAAACATAACTAAATTGGTCTATTAATTTCTTCTGATAACTAAATTGGTCTATTAATTTTCGAGTCGAGTCTTACTCAAAATTTCATGACATGGATAGAATGTAGACAGATTCTGTACCAGAACACAATAGGAACGCCTCTGGTCCACTGTCCGATAGTGTACTTGTCCAACTGAAACTCTGTCAGCACTGTTGACGTTCTGACCTTTCAGAATCCCACTGGAATGGTCCTTTAACTTCTTACAGCATCCAGGGCTTCCATAGTCCATATCTCCAAATTATTTGATATCCCTCCATAAAATCAGCCATAAAGGCCTATAAAGTACAGGGTCAAGTTCAATCAGAAAATAAGCCCATTTCTCAGTACCAAGTTTCTTCATCTTCAAGTTACTTTTCACATCATTGTGATAAAATATCTGGCAGAACATTTTGTCGGGGGAAAGGGAAGTTTCATTTTGTCTCGTGGTTTTGAAGGGTTGAAGTCTATCAAAGTAGAGAGAGCAGAGTGAAGGAATGGCTCAGTCTATGGTGACAGGAGCTTGTGACACTGGCTTGCTCTCATCTGATTACCATGCAGTAAATAGAGAACACAGGTCTGAGCCAGAAGTGAGAATAAGATTCAAACTTCCCCTCCTAGGGACCTACACCTTCCATCCAAGCCCCACTTCTGAAAGGCTCCACAGCCTTCAGAATAGTGGCAAAATCTGCAGCTCAAGCTTTCAGAACATGCAGGGACAGTGCAGATCTCACTGACAACACACATGTAACAGATACTGGACACCAAAGGGAAGATAGACACAGTACTTCATATGGAACTACAAATGTAGAATGTGGAAATTCAGGTCGGGAATTTCCTTGGAAAATGTTATAACCTTCCTTTCTAGCATGAGGGAAGCTCTAGACATAGTGAATTTTCATTGCAACTAAGAATCAGTAACACTGATACCTAGTTCACAACTGAAGCTAAAGGTGGTTTCATAAGAACAGATGATAAACCGAAGGTCATTGAGACAATGATGTTCATAGAGCAGAGAGAGAGAGAGAGAGGGAGGGAGAGAGAGGGAGAGAGATGGAAGGCCATCCTGAGTCTGTCAATGTGGAGGGAAAAAGGACCTTATATGCAAAGACATAGAAGAAAATAGTGAATTCCAAGGGTTTAGGAATGGTCTCAAATAACAACAATGGTGACATTAAGCTGAAGTAAAAATACATGTTAGGGTCAGTGTACACACACAACACACACGTGTGCACATGTGAACAGATACACACATACACATGTATACACACATACACACACACACACACACACACACACACACACACACACACACACGCACAAATAGAACAACAAAAACAATGCTAAGCTTTTTCCAGTCCCAGAAGGAAATAATGTAGGTTTTTATTTGAGTCCTTTTATAAGTCTGAAAAGGTAAAAAAAAACTATAGTTAGCAAGCAAATAAGAAGGTGAGCCGCTGTCACACCCCAGTTCCTGTCTCTACCCTTTTCTTATCTTAGGCTTCAAATCTGAGGCCAACTGCAGCCGAGGAAGAGGAGCAGCTATGTTGCTAGATAAAATCGGCAGTTTTGATTAATATCTTGAGCTGGGCATTTTAATTACTGAGCACAGTCTATTTTTGTGACTTAAAGTGACCTTAGGAATGCCAATTATCTAAGACTGAGACAGATATTCCGGTTTTGTTATAGAGAGAGGCGCTTTCTCTGCTCTAATCACATTTTAATGGGAAGATAGGAAACAAAATACTGTTGCATTTTAATTGTACCACAAATCATAGTTCATCAATACAACAATTACTAGCGTGCAGTATTTTAGAGGCAGGAAGAGAAGACGTTCTCTTATTCACTCACGTAAGAAATGTAGCCAGTCATGGGTGTCATACACATAAACAATATAGAAAGGACCCAATTACATTAGCGTTAGCACAGGCGGTCCAGAAGGATTGTGTTACTGTGTTTCCAGAGTGAAGGGCTGTCATGAGGAAGGAGCCTGGACTCGCTTAGTCTTCTAACTGATCCTATGGGCAGAGGTGTCAAAGCCTTATGTTTAATATGTGTGCTGTCTTGGGCAATGGTGACCATTGCAACATTGGAGATACTCAGGTTCATGAGTGACATGTTGACGTCATTTGCAGAGGGATCCAAACAGTGCAAGGGTGCTTAGAGTCCATGATCTTTAAGGCTCTTTCAAATTTCAAATTTCTAAAATACAATTTCAATTATAGATTTCCATATAATTGATTTATTTCTATCCCCTATTATCTATCTCTCTACCTATCTATCATAATCCATCTATCTATCTATCTATCTATCTATCTATCTATCTATCTATCTATCTATCATCTACCTATCATCTACCTATCTAAACACGTATATAACCTCTGTATGCAGCTGCAATTATGCAGCATATAAACTATACTATGACATTTCCAAGATCTTGTGTTAAGTTTAAAAGTGCATGAAGTCTTTTCCTTAAGAAGCATCCACCCTGCCTGATCACATCTATTTGAATCTCACAGGGATGATCCAACTGGGTAGGAACTCCAGCAGTTTTTCTTTAAAATATGGAATCTATGATTTAAAAATAATCCTTTGAATAGTAACAACTGGAGATAAGTCTAAGTGATAATGACATCTGTCACTTGTTTTATGCCCCAAATAAGGAAACTTCCCACCTTCCCTATTGCTCCAGCTCTCCCATTGTGTCTAGTGGCTCTGTCACTCTGGCTCTCTTGATTAGTCACAAGGTCTTTACAGAGCTTCTACTAGAGAAGGCCAGCCTTTATTCCAGTGCGTGGAGGTCAGTGTCGGGACATCTTTCAGGAGACGGTGGTAGAAGCACAGCCGCTCCTGGCTGAGGATGTCACAGTCTTCCGTGCATAGCCGTTCTTTTAAAGAGTTGTTTGTGCCAATGCTCCTTAGACTTTTCTCAGGGTCCAAGATAGAAGGGATCACATGGTGGGTATTCAGTGGAGAAACGATGGCAGCCTCTCCTTTTTTAATCTCTCACTTTCAGAAGAGATTGAGAGGAAACCACATTGGTCTTACAAAGCAAGCCACACAGCCTCTAAGGGTGCTGGGCATTACTTTCATTCCTGTCTCTCTAACGACTCCATGGAATGCAGACACAAACCATGCAAGATCCCTGTCAGTAATGTCCCAGAAATCGGGGATATTCTGTATGGGAGAAAAGCCATGATTAAAGGAAATATCCAAGTGTGGTACATGCTGCGAGTAGATTGGGATCTCAGGATTGGGAGAACCCTCCAAGAGTAGTGGAGGCTGTGTGAATAGGGGCCATTCCAGACCTCTGCTCTCCTGAGCTCAGCTGTCTCCAAATCAGCAGAATCAGCACTCCTTGGTTTGAGTGACGGTATTCCTGGCTTCTTCAGGATCACTCTTTTGTTTGTGTTGTAGGGTCCCCTAGCCCATGGTTAAAATCTGGTTTGGCTTAGTCAAGGTTAGAAACCTGATTGGCTCAGTTATCCCAGTCTATTATGTGGATAATTGATATAAGGGAGATACTGTGATGACGAGATTTAAGAGAGGTCAGTGGAATGTTTCTGAGAAAATTTTTCCCTTATTTAACAAAGGGCAGGGGGTAGAGCTCAGTTGGTAGGGTGCTTCCTAGAGTGCATGCTTCCTAGCACCACGTAAAATCAGGACTGGTAGTTGTAATAGGATCCAAGACCTTAGTAAGGTCCTGAGACCTTAGCACAACTGACTCCATGAAGGACGTGCCATTCAGGCTCAAAGACTCAGCATATAGATGGCACCACCTGCCAGAACTGAAACAGAGGCCTAATCTGTCCAAGTCCATACAGTCCTGGGAAAGTCTCAGAATGTACTAACTTTGCTTTTTAGCTTCTATAGTTCTGCTTCTGGCTAACTGTTCTTGTTAACTGAAGTATGTCAACCCAGAATATGGTGTTTGTGCTTAAAACCTCACCCTGAAAAAGCCCCGGGGCTACACTGGGATCCCAAACACCCAGTGTAGTTGCTAGCTGGCTAACAAAGACTTTCTATTGGCTTAAACCCATGTCCGAGCAGTCTTCTCTGGTGAACGCCCCACCACAAGTAGTAAACAGTTGTAAACCTAGTGTTTGGGAGTTACAGGCAAGAACATCAAGGGTTGCAGGTCATCCTTGGCTACATAGAAGGTTCAAAAGCAGCTGGGCTACTTGAGACCCTGTCTGCAAAAACCCAACACAATCCAAACAAACGAACAATAGCAAAAACCAAAGATGTATGGAAGTGAGGAGAATTCTTTTTTTTTTTTTTTAAATTCCTCCCTCCTTTATTTCAAAGGTAGGTGTAGATTTCTGAGGAGGTGGCATGGTGCACATACTTCCTATAACCTGCAGCCAGGGATGTGGCTTCTGTCTTCTGAAACTCTTCATCCTGATGCCACGTCCCCTCTCTTTAATCTGTGCAGGAAGCTGTAACGAAGGTAATTCTGGTGCCATCACAAGTCCTGTCATCTCTTTGCCTAACCTAAACCCTGGCTGTTCTCCTGGGACTCGGATTCTGTTGTGACCCTTTAGAGAATAACATTCTTTGTTTTCCAAATATCACCAGCTCCAGGAGTAAAGGTGACATTAGAGATACCTGTTGCCTGGCAAACCATTGATTTTCTACTATTATGAGGGAGAAAAATCCCTCCTTTGAGAAGGCTCTAGGAAGCAGATTGTAATTATACCTGATTATGCCTAATAATAACTACCATCTGGCTAAGATATCCTCTACCCTCAAGCGCTGCTGCTGTGTTCTCTGCCCTTTGGGTAACTCTTTCACATCTTCTTTTGGAAGTCTTTAGCAACTGGTTCTCATGCTTTCCTCCTCTCCTAACACCACCATCGCCATGAGTGAGTTCTACATACGTGAAGATGACCATCTGGGACCCACGTTGCAGAAATGGGAGCTCAGCATGTTCACTGAATAGTCCTTTCACTGTGGACAGTTTTGTTAGCAAACCATCACGGGTGGTTCTGAGGTTTCGGGTGTGTCTACCCCCAGCCACTGAGTGACTCCTGCATATATTTCAGTTTTCTCAGTTCAAGCCCAGCCCTAATAATTATGGATCAGGGGCAAACTGCGCCTGCCTGGGTACTGGACACAGGATTTTTGAGCTTAAAATGCTCATTTTTAAGGCTGTAGAAATGGCTCAGTAGCTAAAGGTACTTAGTGCTTTTCCACAGGACCCAGGTTCAGTTCCCTGCACACACATGATGGTTCACCACGGAGTGCAATTCCATAGGTGCTGTGTCGTAGTTTATTGCTGTGGTGCTTCAGACAAGGAGACAAGGTGAACTTTCATAGGTGGAAGCCCTGCCAGACCTTAGCAGAGGGAACCACTGTCCTGGCCAGCGCCAGATTCCATAGTGGAAACCCAAGCGTCTCAACTCAGGTGCTTTAATTGACTCAGAACTCCTCAGGTGCTCTACTGATACCATGTGCAGATCATAAGCAATTAAACATCCCCCTCAGAAATCCAACACCTGCAAACAACACAAATCACCCTAGACAGCCTCTCATTCAACAGCGCATAAAAAAATTTCAAGCATAACTAAAAATACACTTTCCCAAGAGTGCTGCCATTTAACTGCCTCCTGGTTTTATAGATGAGCTTGGTTGGGTTCAGAAGGAACAGAAAGATGGAACCCAAATCAGGGAGGCTGGCTGAGGCCTTTCACTTCTGTAACTCCTGAGCAGTCATAAGGTCACGAGCCACAGGTAGGGAGCAGGTTGGAGAGGTCCCCTTGAGGATGGCTGGACAGGGCCTTGGTCTTCTGGGAGACTTATAGAGAAATTCCTCTTTCCAGCCCCCAACATTTTTACCATTAATCACTTTTTTTTTTTTTTTTGGCTTGAACTAAAAATAACAAAGTATGACTACCAAGCAAGTTATGCTAAGATGTGTGAGCAATTTTGTCAGAAACATAAATCCTACATATTGCAGTAAAGGAAACACGGACTGTTTGCCAAGTTCATGTGAGAAATATCTGTCTAAAAATTGTGCCAGCTCGATAAATATAGAGTTGTTACGAAGAGCAAGCCAGCCTTCCTGTTAGACCCACCTCGAATGAGATGGCGGGGCCTAACTGCCTCCTGAGCTATTCAATACTTGTCCCCACAGGGATTAGGAATGGGTTAAGGAACTTTTTCTTCTCGAGCCATGATCTGTGTCTGGGGCTGCTGTATTCCACAAAAAAAAAAAAAAAAAAAAAAGTTAGGAAAAAGTCATATGACCTCCCACACCCCAAAAAAGAAGAAGTCACAGGCACATGGTTGAAACAGGGCCATCTACTGTTTGTTTCTTGTTTAATATTTTTCTAAATAAAGAATTCAGAGAGGGCAATAGAAACCCCCTTTCCATGCTCTCAGAATGCTTCAGAACTCCTGGATCATAGCTTCTTTTTTTAAAGAGCAAGAGTTTTAAGGAAAGAATCACCCTAATGTTAGAAAGCACGTAGAAGTGTCTGACACAAAGAAGCCCAGATGTCTTCAGCTATAAGAACTACATCCAGGTTGGGGGAAAGATGTTTGTATACAGTTTGAGATAATGTGGAGATAAGCCTTCGAGTTGCTGTTTGGGAGAATGACTTGTGTCCCTGGCCAAATATGGATTTACATACTGTACTAGATGTAAACGAGAGCAGGCTTGTGGAAGAAGGTTCTGGGAAAATCACTGGCAGTGGATTCTGTTCCTCTGGAAGATAAATCCAAATCCTAATCCCAGTACCTGACAATGTGGACTTGTGGATCACAGTCATTACAGATGCGATGAAGTTAGGGGTTCGTAGTCATTTTACTGTGGGAAGAAAGGGACCCTAAGACTAAGGTTAGTGAATTGTAAGAGAAAACAGAGGGAGACTTGAGACATCAAGACAAAGATAAAAAGGAACAGGTGGTGGAAGAGAGAGGCTGAACTGAGGATGATCATCTTCAAAACAAGGGACATGCAGGTTTATCAGCAATAAGCAGAAGTTGGGGGCTGTGTGTAGCATGGACTCACCTTCAGTCTCCCCAGAAGATATCAACCCTGCTGAGCTAATTTTGGATCCCTGGCTTCTGCAAAGATGAGCAAAACCATTGTTGTTGTTTTATGTCTCCTACTTAGTGCTCAGAAAATGAATACAGATACATACATCTGAGATAGATAGATGATAGATAGATAGATGATAGATAGATAGATGATAGATAGATAGATGATAGATAGATGATAGATAGATGATAGATAGATGATAGATAGATGATAGATAGATGATAGATAGATAGATGATAGATAGATAGATGATAGATAGATGATAGATAGATAGATAGATAGATGATAGATAGATGATAGATCGATAGATAAATGATAGATAGATCGATAGATAGATGATAGATAGATAGATAGATGACAGGTGACAGACAGAGACTGTATTATGGAAGGGGACCTCAGTAGGTCTAGGAGATGGCAGGATCAGCAACACATTTAGTTCAATAAACTAGACTTAAATACAATAAAAGCCTCAGTCTCTCAATTGAACCAGGCCCAATTTCAAGTGCCAGTGGCCATCTGTAGCATACCAATACCAAACAAGACATGAAATAGAAACCATTTCCATCATCACGGATACATCTACCAGGCTGTGCTGCCGGAGATGGTAATTGCTGGAAGAGCTACAACTCAGGATTTGGTGTTTATGAGCAGGCAGGGTGCATGGGGACCATTGGCTCCTAATCTTTCTGTTCTCTCACACCTGGCCCGGAAGATAGCAGTTATCACCAGTACTGTTGCCGTTGATTGTGAAGGAAGAGACCCAGGAAGGTGTAGATATAATGCATCCACCTGTCTCAGGGCTCCTAGCAGAGAACAACAGACATTTTAAGTGACAGTATTGATAGGCAATGCTCTCCCAAGAAGATGTACCAAATCACCAGGATAGGACGCATCAAACACGTCACTTTTATCTATACACTCTGCGAGTCGTGCCTGGGGGATGTATTTGCCCGATCACCATCCTTGTATATTGCTAATGCTTCTTCTGTTTTAAGAGGCATTTTCCCCTCTTGTAATGTCTTATTCTTTGTGGGGGGGAGGGAGGTGCAATGTGGTTACAGGGAACAACAGGGGTTCCTTGATGGCCCTAGAAAACTAAAGATAGAATTTAATAGGGGGGTTGATGTGATAGACAGTTAACTTGTCTTGAGCTTGGCAGTGGGTAGTGCATTAATCTGAAGGGATGAAGATGGGCAGCTGGGTGGTCTTGATTAAAATGGGAAAGAAATTATGCTCCGAGTCGCAAAAGCTGCCGTCACAGAAATCCACCTGTTCAGAGCTATCTTTAGCTGCACTTGGGAACAATTTATCTGCATAACCTTTCTCTCCCTCACTTCTCTTCCCTACAGGTAGAGGAGGGAGATTTTGCAACTTGAAGAAAGATGGGAAATGGCATCGTGGAACTGTGTGTATGAAGAGCGTGCCAGGGTAGTGAGGAAAGGTGGGAAAGGGAGAAGGGGATGAGTAGGGAGAGAGAGAGAGAGAGGGAGAGAGAGAGAAGATATGATGTGATGTATGTGTCCGATGCAATCATTTTGGCTCAGATCATGTGAATTTAATGACACTGAATGGGTCCTCACAACCTGATGACATATTCAACCCTCTTTCCACTCTAAACCCCTCCCTTTGGGACCCACGGAAATCCCCCCATTCTGCCATAGAGAATTATGTTGCCATCTCTTTGTCTGTAGTCTTTGCAGTATCTGGAACACTGTGCCGTCATCTTCTCCCTGAGGTTAATTCCTAGGAACTTTCAACTCAGCACGCCTGTCAGGAGCGCCCGAATCCCCCCACCGTGCTCATCTCCTGTTTTCCTCACCTAACTGAGCATACACCCACCAGGCAGGATTGGAGTCATTTACTTTACTTTCACTTTCTCTTTAAGTTACTAGCAGAATCTACCCCAGAGATGCCCCATCTAGCTCTCTAGGAAAGCATGCTGAAAGGTGGCATGGCTTGGGTGGGTTGATTTGGAGTCCACACGGGACATTAATGCCACAGGGAGTCTCTCAGCCACATTCCTCTCATTGTTGGCACGTGTTACTGTGACCTGTTTTCATTACAAAAAAGTTCACAGACTGTAACTTAGAGGTGCGAGTCGTTTTACATGCAAGTACATTGACCACCATGACGACCCCCCCCACCCCCCACCCCCGTGTTTCACCCACATCATGCACTTACCCCATTTCCCAGTTCCCTGTCGGTAAATGGCGCTTCCCTTTATTTAATTGTCAAGGCTGAGCCTCAACCTAGATTCCTTTCCTCTCTCCCTGTGTTCCCTCCCTCACACTCAACTTGTCAGCATAAACTGTCAACTCTCCTCTCAAAATTTCCCCCTTTCTCAGTCTCACCATCTTCACGCCCATTCCCCTGGTCCACCTCCAGGAACTTTGGCTTGACTCACAACCTGTGGCCTCCCACAGCGTTTTCCTAAATCTCCTCTCCGTGTAGCAGCCACGCCAACAACTTGAAAATACCTGGGGGAATTCTATTCCTCTAATATGGCGTGATAATGGCTTCTTGCTGTCATTTTAATAAACAGGAAAATTAAAATCTGAGATCCATGAGAAGAAACGTGAGCTTTTGTCTTCCTTTTGTGTGTATGTGAGGAAGGACTACGTGGTTGCATATGAGCGCAGGTCCACATGCATGCAGATACACATGCATGTATGTGAACATATATACGTGGAAGCCAGAGGCCACTTTGGTTGTCCTTCTTCAGGTACCATCTAGCTTCTTTATTGTATTTTACAGATGTGTGTGTGTGTGTGTGTGTGTGTGTGTGTGTGTGCGTGTGTATTTGTGTGTGCATGTGTGTGAAACTCAGAGATTGATGTCAGGTGTCTTCCACCTTATATTTTGAAATGGGGTCTTTCAGGACACCTGGAGCTCAGGAATTGGGAAAGAGTAGCTGGCCAGCCAGTTCCAGGGGGCTTGCCCCCACCCCTTCCAGTGCTAGGATTACAGATATACTGTCGTCCTTGTGAATCACGGGATCTGAATTCAGACCCTCATGTTTGCATGGGAAATATTTTACAGGCAGAGTCATATCTCCAGGCCCCCATCTTGGTTCTTAGATAGGCCCCCATCTTGGACTAAAAGTCACCAGGAAGTCTAAGATGGGTGGCTGGGACTCCCAGGGGTTTGCCTGTCTCTGCCTTCTCAGCAGTGGGATTATAGGCATGTGCCATCATACCTAGCATTTTTATGTGGGTTCTGGGGATCAAGCTCCTTATGCTTTCATGGCAAGTGCTTTACTGACTGAGCTATCTCTTCAGCTTGATATTTTTCATTTTGAATACAGAATACTTGATTTAAGATAAAAATTTTCAGTTCCATCCATTTTCCTGTAAATGTTATAATTTTAGTTTCTTTAAATCAAATAAAAGTCCATTATGTATATGCGTTATATTTTCTTTATCCATTCATTTGTTGGTTGACACGCCATGGACACAAGCAGATAACTTGGACAGGGCAGGAGTTGGGGGCACTAAGGACACCCCGCCCCCAGGGTAGGAGAAACTGAGGCCCCTCCTTCCACCTGTGTCATGGCAGGTCAGCTGCCTGCTGCCCACCCTTGCCCCATGGTCATGCAATCCATGCACTAAGTTTGGCAGGTGGGCTGCCTACCCCCCATGCCCCCACACACCCAATATATTTCCTCGCCCACCCTGAATAAAGGACTTTGACCTCTGGCTTCCACCAGAAGCAAGTGAGTGCAGGGGCCTTTCTTATACCCCATAAGGTTCTCAGCGCGGCAATCGGATTTGCAACAGTCTGGGCTCACATCCCTTTTCCTTCCCCCAAACCCCTCTTCCTACATTCCTGCCCTGGATCTCTGTGCCAAACCAGCATGGAGAACTGAACCCATTTGGCAGTGGGCAGCAGGGAAAGAGAGGGGAACTTACAGTTATTAACATCTAGGCTCAGTTCATTATCTAAACAGTTTTGAATGGAAATTTCAAGTGACATGATCGAAGACATTTGATATATGTGAACAAGCTCAAAATCAGTTTGATACTGGGGACTACTCCAGGTTCTGAGGTCATGGAATTCAGCATCCAGCTTCCCTGACACCTGCCTGTGACCTTGTAAAGAATTCTAGTCTTCTAGTAATTTAGTTTTCTGAATTAAAAGGCACGATACTGTCACAGCAAGGATGTTATGAGGATTCCATATAGTGTGTTCGAAGGTCAAGGAACAACATCTAGCCATAGCTATATAAAATACTTTCAAAAAAATTGAAAATAGGTTCTTCTCTCATACAATGAATCCCAACCACAGCTTTCCCTTCCACCACCCCTTCCAGCTTCCCTCCACCTTTCCTTTCCTCTGGATCCACTCTCCCTCTGCTTCCCATTCAAAAGGAGAAGGCCTCCAAGACACAGCAATCAAACATGGCAAAACAAAATACAATAAGAAAAGATAAAGCCTTCACATCAAAGTCAGACAAAACAATTCAACATGGAAAAAAAAAAAAAAAAAGAGTTCCAAGAGTTGGAAAGAGAGTCAGAGACACTCCACTTACTCTTAGGAGCCCTATAGAAACATCAAGCTAACAGCCATAATATACACAGAGGACCCATGAACATTGGTTTAGACCAATGCAGACTCATGCAGGCCCATGCTTGCCACTTCAGTCTCCGAGCCCGTGTATGCCTTGCTTATTTGATTCAGTGGGCCATGTTCTCCTGGTGTCCTCCGTCCCCTCTGACCCCTACAATCTTTCTGCCCCCTCTTCCATGGAGTTCCCCAAGCTCAGAGGGGAGGAACCCAATGGAAACCTTCAATTTAGACTCTCTCTCCTCATAATGTCTGCTGTGGGTCTCTGCATCCGCTCCCATCTGCTGCGAGAGGAAGCCTCTCTTGATGACAGCTATACAAGGCACCAATCTATGAGTATAGCAGAATATCATTAGAAATAATTGTACTGATATTTTTCAGACCAGCTTTTCTTGACGACTAGTTCTACCCTAGGTCTCTGGGCTATAGATTCTCTGATTCCTGTCTATAAAAGCAATGTCAAGCAGGGACTCTTCGTGAAATGAGCATACAGTTAAATTAGTCATTGCTTGGCCACTCCCAAAATTGCTCCATTGCCACCATTGCCCCAGCACATCTTTCAGGCAGGACAAATTATAGGTCAAAAGTTTTTGTGGCTGGGTTTCTCTTTTGGTAGTCTGCAGAGTATCTTCCTGCACCAAAGAGACTAGAACATAGGGCTGAAGGCTCCATGCAGACACTAGCTTGAACTCTCCATGTTCAGTGAGTTGTGTGGATGTTGTCCTCAGCAATGGAGTCCTGTTGTCAGTTTTCAGAGAGCAGCCCATTATCTTAGCATCAGCCTGGGTTGTTTGGAGATCTCCATGGGACCACCTCTGCCAACAACCCAACTGAACACAACCCATTTCCACCACTGGAAACCTTAGCTGGCTTCAAGAGATGGCCAGTTGAGACCCCATATTCTCCATTACTAGGAGTTCTCATTGGGATCACCATCATACAGATCCAGGAAGTTTTCACTACACTAGATTTCCATAGCTTCCCTTTAATGCCCCCCAATTCCAACCATCCCTCCCCACACTCTCTCCCCCATCTCCTCCCATTGAATCCCTCCCACTCTCACACCCATCTGCCCCCAGACCACCTGAAAAATCTATTTCCCCTACCCAGGGAGATCCATGTTCCCCCTTAGGCCCCTCCTTTTTACATAATCTCTTTGAGCCTATGGATTGTATCCTGGTTATCATTTACTTAACAGGCAATATCCTCTTATGAGCAAATAATACCGTATTTGGGTCTTTCTGAGTTTGAGTTACCTCACTCAGGATGATTTATTTTTTCTAGTTCCATCCATTTGCCTGCAAATTTCATGATGTCATCTTTTTTTAACAGATGAGTGATATTCCATTGTGTAATTGTATCACATTATCTTTATCCATTCTTTTGCTGAGGAACATCCAGGTTGTTTCCAGTTTCTAGCTATTCTGAAGAAGGCTGCAATGACATGGTTGAGCAAATATTCTTACGGTAAGATGGAATGTCCTTTAGGTATATGCCAACAGTTGAATAGCTAGATCTTGAGGTAGATTAATTCCTGATTTTCTGAGGAACCTCCATCTTGATGTCCATAGTGGCTGCACAAGTTTGCACTCCCACCAGCAGTGTAGGAATGTTCCCCTTGTTCTGCTTCCTCACCAGCTTGAGCTGTGACTTGTGTTACTCATCTCAGCCTTTCTTACAGGTATAAGACGGAATCTCACAGTAGTTTTGATTTGCATTTCCCTGATGGCTAAGGATGTTGAACATTTCTTAAAATGTTTCTCCACTGTAAGTACCCATGCTTACTTACTGGGCCAAGATGACCTGATTTGGCCAGTTAGCAAGGCCACAATAAGACAGAGGCTGTGGCAATTTTATTGAGAGCAAGCAGACTTTTTATGCCCTCATCAGAAATAGAATATAATGATAATTGCCAGAATCAATATGGTGTAGGTTGCCAGGACACGATTATGTTTGCAATCTATACAGGGAACATAAGATTGATATCTGAGACCAATTGTCCTGCCAGGGCTCCATGCTTCCTTGACTTCTAAGGGAACATACAGAGAAACACAAAGTAGCCTGAATGCTTTACTGCCTGAGGGAGTGCCTCAGTTTCTCAGGAACTGAAAAGCACACAGTGCCCCAGGAGTCATGAACTCTAACTTGAAAACTTATGATGCAAGTCTTTCCAGGCAGCTAGAGTAGACCAACTTCATGATTCCCTGCACTCTGTCATTTGAGAGTCCTCTATTGAGAATTTTCTGTTTAGTATCCCATTTTTAAATTCGACTATTTGATTTTTTTTATATCTAGTTTCTTTGAGTTCTTTATATATTTTGAATATTAGCCCTCTGTCAGAAATGGATTTGTTAAAAAATCTTTTTCCACTCTGTAGTCTGCTGCTTTGTCTGATTGACAGTGTCCTTTGCCTAATAGGACTTTTTAATTTCATGAGGTCCCATTTATTAATTGTTGATCTTAGTGCTTACACTATAAGTACTCTGTTCAGAAAATCGTCTCCTGTGTTAATGCGTTCAAAGCTATCCCCCAATTTTTCTCTATCAGTTTCAGTGTATCTGGTTTTATGTTGAGGTTTGGGGCCTGGGGAAACAGGGAGAATGGAGAATCCTACCTCATCTTCTGGAAGGCATGCTAGTATTTAAAATACTTTTAGCGCTGTCTCTGTGACACTGAAACAGGGCTTAGAGTCGGTTGTGGCAAACGTGATCAAATCTAGCATGCCTGATGATGCTGGTAGAACTCTTGTCAACGTCTTAAGGCAGCCAAATTTATTATAACCCGACAAAAAAGTTTACTGATACTGGTGAATTCAGTAGAAAGGTCTGGACCTTTCTCCATTGCCTGCCTATCTTTTCTAGGTTGTGGCTGTCGTCACTTTTGCAAGCTGTGAGGTACGGGTGAACTCTGGACGGAGAGGGTTAGCACTAACTCACTATGTGCTTCAACAGATCTCGAGCAACCGATAGACTTGTCTTCTTGGACAGACATCAGAGAAATCTGCAGGCATCAGAATACAGAGCCTTCTGAAAGTCTAAGAAATGGATGTTCAAACTTTGTTAGTGTTCAGTTCATGCAAGGAAGATATGTGTGTGGAAATACTAGCATACGTTAGCATATTTCTAAAAAGGAGGACCTGGGACTATATCCCGGTTTGAACAGTGTTTCTTTGTTAGCTGTGTGTACATGAAGCTTGCAAATACAGCCTTACCTATAAATGAGGTCTTTGAAGATGAAACCAAGTTAAGAGCAGGTCATATTGGATCCTAAGTCTGACACTGACATGACTGATGTCTTTGTAAGACGTGAGGAGCTTGAAGACAGATACATAGATGTAAAGAAAAGACATTCTTCTGAGGATAGAGGCAAAGGCCTAGATGCTGCCGCAAGCCAAGAGAGTGGAGAAGTGCCACAAATTATCAGAAGCAAGAAGAGGATTCTTTCTTAGGATTTCAGAGGGACAAGTTCTGATGAACTTGCTGGTGCTTTGATTTCCTAGTTCTATCGTCTATAACCACGAGATAATTAATTTCTATTGTTTTAAGTTACTCAGTGTATGGTCACTTGTGACAGAGATTCTAGAAGATTATAGGTTAGAATCTGAGAAAAGACAGTAAACTCAGCAGAGTTCACTTGTACTAAGTCTGTGTCTTTGCGTAATATCTCTAAGGTTCAGTTTTATTGTAGAAAAACTGATGTCAAGCCAGATAGACAATACAAGAGAAGAAAGTTTCAAGCTGATTTCTGAGATGGAAAATCTTCAATGAAATACTAGCAAAGCAAACTCAGAAAGGACACATTAAAAGGGACATATGCCAGGACCAAATGGGATTTATTTCAGATTTACAAGATTGTTCAACATATGCAAATAAATGAGTTCAACTGTCACATTAACAGAATGAGAGTTTATCAAAGCCACAGAATGGGCCTAGGGATATAGCTACGGGAGAGAACATTTGCCTGTTGTGGGTTCCATACCCAACACAGCAAATACAAACAAAGTCAAGATAAAAAAGAGATATTTTCACTCCCATGTCCATTGAAGCCTTGATTACAGTGTCAATTGAAACAACCCAAATGTCCACCAATGGGCAACTGATGAAAACAATGTAACATGTGCACACAGCGAGATATCCACCTTTTAAAATTTGTATAAATAATCCATAAGGACATTATGCTTAGTGAAATAATTCATTCACAAAATAGCTATAACCTATTTATTTGTGGTACCAAAAATACTCATATTTTTAGACACATGAAAACAGGAGATGGAGGACTAAGGTAACTATTACATAAGATGAGTAAGTTCTAGAATTCTGTTGTACAACATTGATGCCTTTAGTTGGAAATCTGGTGTCTCACTCTTAAAATATTAAGACAACCAATCTTGAGCTAAGTGTCCCTAATACACACCCTGCCACAGCCACCCACACCCTCCACTGTGCACGCTGAAGGACAGGAGGAAACTTTTGGAGACAGTGGACGGTTTATCAGGTCGACTATTGTGATGACGGCATGCTTGTGTACACATCTCAAACTTACAAAATACGTACATTATATGCATTCTAAATATTCGTGATGCTTAGACAAAACCATCAGATGCTGGTGATGTCACAAAGAAAAGCAGAAAGTGTAGGACGTCTCTTGGGTAGAGATGAGGACAGTCCTCCATGGTTGCCACTTGCATGCCTCACTTTCTGCCTCAGGGCCTCTGCCCCAGCTACGTAGGTCACCTTCAAGGGCTCACTGTGGTGGTCATGGCAATTCTGGAAGTGTTGTGGTGTAAGCATCCTATGGGAAAAGTCTTGACCAAGAGAGGCAGGATCCAGGGGAAAATTCTCGTCCCTTTTGGATGTGACTCTGGGACATTTTCTTTACAACATTCTATTGCTGTCATTGCCAGTTAGAACCCCTGTTGTTCCGGACTTAATCTGCTGCTAGTACCTTCCGGGAGTGGTCCTTTCACTTTCCCTGTTTCATGTTTCCCGTTCCTTTCTCTTCTTCCTTACACTCACTTTCCAAGATATACTGCCTGGACATAAGCCTGGGCACAGGATCTGCTTCTTGGGGCCCCTGGGTGCACACACAGGAATCATTACAGGCTTGTTCTGCAGAGAAATGCTGAAATGCAAAATGCTTAGTCTAGGGCCTGGCACACAGAAAGCCCTACTAAATATTGGCTGTTTTCTCTGTCTGAGGTAGAATATTCTGGAAGACAAATTGGAACTATGCTCTCATCAGTCTCTCTAAGTGTGGAGTGGACACAGAACAGAAGTTGTTTGAGGTTTTTACAGCCTCAGTGCATGTCTTCATTAACACAAGTGGGGCAGTAATGGTAGAAACTAGATATCAAATTACTCTACCCTTTATGACACCCACTCTAAGCTCTGAACCTAAGGACTAAAAATGAAATCAAACTATTTTCCAGCCAGAGGGAAAAGGAGAATAACAGCATGTGGCTTGTAAACTTAACAAATGTAATCACAGTAATTGAACAGCCCAGGAAATAATTTGGCCAGCATAATTATATTACAAATTGCATATTGCACAATTAAACAATTGCATTTTGGCCACAAATGAAACTCTAAATATACAATTTATAGTGAAGTGGAGAGGTAGCTTAAAATAGGAAGAGCTAAGCAAAGACCCAGAAATGAATGCATTTATGTTTATATCGATACTGGAGTATGTAGAGTAATAAAAATAAAGGTTTTTTTCATTCAGGGGGAAAAGCAACCGAATTGACTGCCTTTTCCAAATACAAATTGGCTTTGTGTAGAGCTCTAAAGTCTTATCCTTCTTATAGTGAGCATTTATACACTAAGGTTCTTAGTTGGGGGTCTATGTGATTTGAATGGGAAGTGCCTTCCATAAGCTCATGTATTTGAACACTAGGTCTCTAACAGATAGTGCTGTTTTGGAAGTTTATGGGGTCGTTAGGAAGTGGGGTCTCACTGGAGTGAGTGAGTCACTGGTATGTGTGGGGGCACCTTGTGCTTTAATCATCTGACTGTAGATACAATGTGACTAGGGACCTCAGAGTTCTACCCTGTCTACCCATCACAAAGGACGATATCCCTTCTTAAAGTGTAAGCCAAAATGATCTCTTCCTCCTTCAAGTTGCTTGCCAGCTATTCGGTCATAGTATTGAGGAAAGTAATACAGGGTTTTAAACCAGGTCAACTTAGTGAACTTCTAAATCTGGTGGGAAAGTCAAATCATCAATCATCCAAAACATATCGAGGAGTCTTTTATTTTAAAATTCCTCAACTATACTAGATATTACATGTACAAGAAAAGTAAATTGTTTTCTTCCTTCTGCTCTTCAGAATCTCAGGGAATGTGGCTCTTTTCTCTTACCCTCAAATATTTACTCCTAGAATCAGCACTTCAGATTCAGTTCTTAGAGGTATGGGGAGGGAGGAGCTTAAAAGTCATGAGCCCATCTAGAAAAAAAGTGTTAGATGAATGACAGAAAACAAACATTAGCTAAACTATTACAAATCATTTTTATAATACTTTTATTAATAATTTGAAGTTAATACAATGTATCTAATAACATCCTCTTCCCATTCCTCCCTGACCCACCCTCCTACCCCAGTGCCCTAAAAAAAATAAATAAATAAAAGAAAATTAAGTCCAGCTAGTATGGCAGGAGCATGGATCACAGGCATTACTGTGATTCCTGGAGGCAGCAGGCTGCTCTGATGATGGACATTCACCTGGTCCATACTAGCCTGAAATGAATCCTTATGAGGTTTGACCCAAAGTTACCTCACTGACCAAGCCCATAGGCACGAGGGCCTCCAGCAGGCACTGAACATTGACCAGGCACCCAGACACTGAGTAGGCTCCCTGATATCCTGCAAATACCAGAGCATCCCACAGGCCCTCTCAGACTTTCCCCAGACATCTGGACATCCCACAGCACCAGGGCCTCCCACAAGAATCCAGACAACCTGCAGGTACCAGGACATCCCATAACATGAGGGCATCCCACAGGCTCCAGGGCATGATGCCCTGGCATCAGGTAGGCAATTGGGCCAAAACACAGACATCTGGACATCATGTAAGCACCAGGGCCTCCTGCAGGCACTAAGATTTCCCACAGACACCAGGACATTCCATAGGCACCAGGGCATCCTGCAGATGCCCGGACATCCTCCAGATTTCAGAGCATCCTGCAAATGCTTGGGCATCACACAGGCACTGGACCAACCCACAGACACCCAGACATCTTGCAGGCACCTAGACATCCTGCAGGCATCCAGACATCACAAAGGCACCTGGACATCAACAAACTTTTGAAATCATTGCAAATGTGCAAATTATCTGGAGGTAAGAGAAGAAGTTCTGTATATGTCCATGGCCTGCTAAGAGAGCCATATCTCAGGGATAAAGATCCTGAAGGAGTGGACATACACTGTGGTCTGAACATGCCTCAGCTGCATATCAACTTGACTAAATACGTTGTGATTACTAATACGTAAGGAAACTTCTTCTCTGGACCTTGAGTTTCTTTATATGATTCATAGCACTTGCCTTTTTGACTACTTCATTAAGAAGCTTCCCTTACCTACCTAAAGGTTCCAGCTTTTCAATATTTAAATATATATATATATATATATATATATATATATATATATATATATATATATATCTTAATTGGAATACATGTCAGATGTGTGGTTCCAAAATCTGATAGGATCTAGGATCCTGGGGAGGATAGGCTTTCCAAATACACTGAATGAATGAATTTTCTCCATAAGACAGAAAGTGACCAATACCATAGGGAGGAAGTTAGCAGTAAAGACAAAGGAAGTAAAGTGGTAATAAGAGAAATGGCTAGATATGTGGAGTCAGGGCTTCCCATCCCAGTGAGATGGAAGTTGGTGAGCAAGTGATATGTCCTGAATTATGCTTCCATCAGTTCTTGTCTTTCTCTTTCAGGTAAACACTGACTCCAGACCCAGTTTTACAGAGCTCAGGGGTTATATTAATGAGAAAGAAAGGTGTGAGATGTGTTCTCTGGGTCATCTAGCAAGATACAAGCTCTACGAGACAGTCATCAAATGTATTTAGAGTATTTTGCATGCTTATTTTTCTTCTTGGGAGTGTCTCCTAGAAATCCCTTGGCACAGAAACTTGGTTTCAACAATAAATTTTTCTCAATCTTATTTGACTTTAGAACCATTTAACAAAATCCTTAAATACCCTAAGGGCAACATACCCTGATATCTTTGACACTTAAGTATACCTAGTACATGGAAGAAAACACCCGACACTGAACTCTGGCCACGTTTTATGTGTACATGTGTACAAATCTCACACTTACAGTGTTTTGAAATTATAATTGCTTCATTTTCTCCCTCTAGCCCTTCCCATGAACTCTCCTAGTTTTCTCTTAAATTCATGGCCTCTGTTTCTTTATTTGTTGTGATATATAATCTGTGCACACACTCACACATGTGTGCGTATCCCTAAATATGTAAATATAACCAGCTTACTCTGTATAATATTACTCGTAAGTATATGATTTCAGGGATGTCTGCATAGTATTCAATAACAAAATGGTGTGCTCTTCCCCAGGGAAGACTATTTCTATCCCTTTTAACATTCATTAGTTGCCTATAGTTCTTTGTCTAGTGTTGAGGTCCCATGAATTTCCCCCCATCCATGTTAGAATATCTATTGGTGTCATCCTTGCTCCAATCTTATTCAAGCAGCCATGTTGATAAGACTTCATGGGAATAGCTTCTCTGACATTCCTAAAAAACAACCTCACAGCAAACTTTCTTTTCCTCTGGCTCTTCCGTCCCTCTTCCGCTATGATCTGTGAGCCTTAGGTGCAGGCATTGTGCTGTAGATCTAACAATTAGGAGTGGGCATTGCAAATCTCTTTCTCTCTATTTTTATCAGTTGTGGTTTTCCATAATGGTCTCCGTTTGTTGCAAGGAGACGTTTCTTTAACGAGGGGTAAGACCTATACTTATCTGTGGGTATGAGGATAAATATTTTGAATGTACTTAGGAATTATGCTGGTTGAATAAAGTGGTGATTATAGGTTCTCCTCAAAGATTCATGGCTACACTAGCCCTGGGGTGTTGGCTCATTTTCCAACCCCAGGCACGATGTTCCTTACTTGAGTCCAATTGGAGAGCTGTCGCTTATCACGAAGGAATGAGTGTGCACCCTTAGGGAGATCATATGCCTGCAGGGATACTGTGCCATGCTGGTCATTGCTTTAGTTCATAAGCCTCGTAGTGGGGTAAGACTGTTGCTTCCTGTCCTCGGAAGCTTACATGACAACTTTTGGCATTGAGTCTACACGAGGAAGATTTCAGGTCAAAACCAGCTGGGGTCCTCTGGATCCTGTGTTCAGAGTACATGATGTCTTCAGCAGTGATTCTTTTCTCTTATACTTCTGGGCTGAGTTGAAAGACTGTCCACTGGACACTTTTGCTAGATGAACCTTCCGTAAGTGGTATTATGATCCATGTTGGAACACATTTTATAATTTACACCTTGTATTAGATGCCCTCTGTTATGATGCCTAATTTGGAGATGTAGGTGAGAATCTTATTCTTGACTACAGTTTCCTGAGGATGTTATGCAATTGTTATTGCTTATGTTATGGCAAACAGGTCTAGGGGGACATTTACTTGAGTCCCCAGATCTTGATTCTGAGACCTCGAGCCACACAGTTTCTATCTCACTCCTTTGTCGAAGACTTGCTAAAATGTTTTTGACTCTGGCTTGTGAGATCCTATGTGGGTAGAACTCTTCTTACTGCCCTGTCTTTTCACCACCCACCCTCTCCCACCCCATGGAATACTTTTAATTCTATAAATAGCACTTCCCTTCTCTCTCCAATGGACCACATTGTTACTTCTTCTCTAAACACTTTTCTTTTTGTCTTTGCCTAGCTAGCCTACATTCCCCTAAGCATTTCAAGTTTTACATTACCTCCTCTGGGAGGCCTTTCCTATTTGTTGGGGTTTTTTAGTTGTAAATGGTAGAAACCAAATCTGGCTTATTAAGCAGAAAAAGGATATTTCATGGTTCATAAAATTTTGGAGTGTGCTGGTTAATCAAGTTCAAGGCTCAATTCCAGGGCTTGAGCCCCTAAGCCAATATTGAAGAACCCATCCAATGAGGGAACTACAACCACTGATTTCACCTAGCCTTGGGTTCTAGTTGTGGATTACAGCCAGGAGCCTGATTAACTAGAGCTGTGATTGCCACCAGCATTGACACACAGCCTGAGCCAACAATAGGCTTTTCCACCCGCTGCAGTAGTAGAAACTGCAAAATGGTACCATGTGGAGCCTTTGGATTTAACTCTTTTAGTACTAAAGCAACATCTCCCATCAGAAAGTCTGGCTGGCATAGTTGAAGAAATAAGCCTGTGTCCTAGCTACAAATGAGGGAACTTTACTGGTTCTACATTGAAAAGTTAGGATATAAGCCTGGACATTTCCTGTTGTTTCAAAATAGGGTTCAGAGATTCTGGGATACCATATGGCATGACATACGGTCATCATCCATTACTCCAGCCCACCAGAGTCCCATCTTATCCTCTTACCCATCCCCATGGAAAAGTTGGCTCTTTCTTTTTTTTGATTCACTACGATTATTTGAAAAAAAGTTCTATGAGATAGGAATTTCTTTTTATTCACAATTGAATTCCTAGTCTCTAGCTCATCATCTACACTCAGTAAATATCCAATAAAGATATTTTGAGAGAATAGAATTGATTCAGTTAATCTAAATTTCATAAAGCTGCCATGATATTCAAGGATGTTTTATCTCATATCTTCTACACTTGTCTTAGAGTCTGACGCTATCCTACATCTGTATTAAAGTCTATCAACTTGAAATAAATTCTATCATTAAAGCTATTTTTGATTCTACCCTTTTACTGAACTGAGCCCTGCAGCCCTGACAAGTGTTTATGAATTCTGTATTCTTGGAAGCTCTGATTTTTGTCCCTAACCACGGATTAAAATCTCTTCCCATCAGGAGAATGACTTGGAAAGAATCAACATACTCTCCCCTTCCTAACTTTCACAGCATTTCAGCCTCCTGGTGACTGCTACTATTATTAGTCTTTCTTTTAAGTGTCTTTAAGTACTGATTTGCCTTCTACACTTGATTAGGCTTGATGATTTGCTCCTATAGCTCTAGGTCTTTGGGTTCCATTTTCTCCCATTGCATACTAACCTAGCAAGGAGTGGAGTCAGGATTATTCAAGATCAAATGACTTTCAGGTGCATGGAAAAGGACAACATTTCGTTAAAGATTGTAACAATCCATTTTACTGAGTTTGAAGTATGAGTAGACTATGAGATAACTCCAAGCAGTCAGCAACAGAAAAAGTGTTATTTAATTCACATATGAAATCATAGAGAGAATTAAAAATGAATCTGAGCAAAGTAGAGTAAGAGATAATTCCAAAGAATTAACGAGGACTGGGGGAGTCATGGAAAAAAAAAACTGTAAATAGGATGATTTATTTTCTATCTCATGCAAAGTCAAGAGCATAAAGCACAAAAGAAATCAATGATTGAGTGAAGTTCTAAGGAGTTGAAAAGTATGAGATAAAGGCTAGAATTAAAGAGCTTTTACTTAGAAAGAACAGAGAATATGCCTTTGAAACAAGGGAGAATCTGAACAGGAAGTAAGGACCCGAGAGGGAATGAGGTTTGGCAATGATCTGTGGAGCATCATGGCTAACGGGCTCAGGTGTTTAGATGTCCTCCTGCTAGTCATGACTCTGAGATATATTTGAGTCCTCGAAGAGAATGGTAAGGACAAGGGTGAGTTGCTGTAAGAAATGAAGAGGGGTTATTCAGGGATAGAGAATATCAGGCTCTAACAGAAGAAGCGTTTGAACTTCTGTGGTGGCTGCTGTCACTGCTGTCATGTGAGAGAGAAGAATGAATTATTTAGACTTTGAATTCTTCTGATATAAAATAGTATTTGAGATGTGGTTGAAGCTTAAAAATAGAAAAACATGCCACGCTTAATAAGATCTACCAGATTAATTTCCAGTGACTCACACCCCAAACTTCCTCAGGAAAAGCTTAAGTGTGATATTTCTCAAAATAGCAGAGCTGAAAGATTTGGCACTAATTGAATGTCTATGGAACAGTGGACCGTGCAGGTGCTCCACACACGTCATCCTACTGGACTGCTACAGAATTCCCAAGAGGCAGTGGCTAACATCACCAGCCACCA
This sequence comes from Cricetomys ansorgei, assembly GCA_026225945.1. Lineage (NCBI taxonomy): Eukaryota > Metazoa > Chordata > Mammalia > Rodentia > Nesomyidae > Cricetomys > Cricetomys ansorgei. The sequence goes on from JAMJFZ010000320.1 coordinate 12,816,668, forward strand.
GGATAAAATCACAGAAAATAAGATTTATAGAAGTATTTATTCAGTGTCAAGCATCTAGTCAGAGAAAAAGAAGAGTTTGAAACTGAGAGTTGTAACCTCTTAGTGATGACTTTAAATAAAACCTAAAGCTCAACGTACAGTTTTCAATTTTTATTGTATTTTTTATTTCCATCTATGTAATTCCTTTCTTTCTTTCTTTCTTTCTTTCTTTCTTTCTTTCTTTCTTTCTTTCTTTCTTTCTTTCTTTCTTTCTTTCTTTCTTTCAAGAATGTTTATGGCTTCCATCTTCTAGTGCTCAGAATTTAGGGATAAGAGATAGACTAGGGGAAAGAGAAATTGGGATAATTTCAAGATAAACCATTTGATAACCTTACTTTGCTCTAGAAAATTCCAGAAGCTCCCAATAATTGATGTGGTTCCAAATGAGAAATGAGCAAGACAACATTAGAAAATGAAACTACCACTGGATTTGTCTTTTGCTTATAATGTCTAGGCACCAAGTGACTTCATAAGATGACTTTCTCCCATCACTCCTTTTTCTCCTTAGCCAATCAAAAGTAGCAATATATTAGAGACCAACTCACAGAAACGATGATCAGAAAGCCCAAAGACTTTCATCCATGCTACTGAATTTAACGGTTACAGCATATCAACCATGTTACCATACAAACTCCAACTGCATTTTTATTTGGGAGCAATACGTATATTATAGGTAAATCTAAAAATTTCTATAACATTTGCTTTCAAAAGCATCAAATGTGTAAGAATTCTTTTATCAAAAGTACAAAACTTATGCAATGTATCCCTTAAAACTACCACATAGCCAAAATGAAAGATGTCTCAAACAAATGGCCTTTTATTAATGATGATGTTGTTAGAGTGTCAGCTACCTTCAAGTTGACTTATAGGTTTAGTGGCCTCCTGGTTAAAACCTAGCCATTTTAAAAAATAGAAAGGAACATCCTTACCTCAATATTTATATAAGAATGCAAAGAACCTAGTGTATTCAAGAACGAGGTTAGAACTGGGTGTGGTGGCCCATGCCTGTAACCTCAGCACTGGGGAAGAATAGGCAGAAGGACTATGAGTTCAAGACCAGCCTAGGCTAGTGAGTTCTAGGTCAAGCTGGATTATACAGAAGGACCTTCACTAAAGAAACCAAATCCAAATAAACTCAAACAAAGTGAAAAAGTTGGAGATGTGTATTACCAAATCCCAAAACATATACAATTACAATAATAAAGTCAGTGTTATATTGACATATTGATCTAAGGATGGAAATCAAAAGGACTGAAAAGAACTAAGAAATACACTTTTAATAAAATATATTAATATTTCTATTGATCAAGTGTAGTTCTGTAGGATTGGAAGAGTTTTCTAATGGTAGTGTTGGAATTATTGGATATTTTGAAAGAAAAATAAATCATGTCGAAGAATTATCACCTAAAATCTAATAAAGATAATGCTCTAAATCTAAAGGGAGAAGCAGGTACATGTAATTATTTTAAGTTTTTTATTACATTTATTTATTTTATTTATGTGCTACAAGATGTGCACTGAATGCCACATGGCACATGTGGACGACCTGTGGAAACTGGCTTCTCCTTCTGTCAAGTGCCTCTTGGGGATTACACTCAGGTCCTCAGGTTTGGCATCCAGGGGCCCTATTGGCTAAGACTCCTCAGCAGCTGGTGCACCTAAGACTATCTCCTGACTGGAGGGCAGAGAAATATTCCTGAAGTAAGAGGCAAAAAGAGCACTAACAATAAAAGAAACTTGTACTTTGTCAAGTTCAATAAGCTTCAGTTCAACCATTAAGAATAAGAAAAAGTCTGCCAGACTAGGATTAAAATGCTCATGATGTACTTTATTTCTCCAGTAAAGCATTTGTATTGAGAGTTAGGAACTCTATATAAAAAAAAAAAGTACAATTAAAAATGACTAATGGGTTTTCAACTTGGTAAGAGAATATATTAGAACTGAAATTCCCTGTTTAACATATGAAAAGGTGGTGTTTAGCATCAATACTTGTCAGGAAAATGGCAGGTAATACTCAGCATAGCATGGTGCCTCTGTCCAGAATGGCTGCAATTAAAATAAAACTGGCACCAACAAATGTTAGTGAGACCATGAAACAGAATGCATTGCGCATGCTGGAGTGTTGTGAAACTGTAACAACACTGGAATAGAGTCCATTCCCAGGGACAATAAACACATACCGATTCGTGACCCAGAAAACGGATACGCATGTCTACAAAAGACCAGTCAGATGATATTCACAGCAACTTCATTCGTAGCAATAAATAGAGTCTTACGCCACACACAAAATGAATTCAAAATGCCTGAAGATCTACGCATTACACTAAAATTATAAAACTTGAAGAAAACAATAAATCTGTATGAGTATCAGTTAGGCAGTGGCCACCTAGACATTTCAAAGAATCACACAAAAGAAAAAAAGAAGCAAATATAACCTAATCAAGGCTCAAAGTGCTTTGTGCTTTGGCGGAGCTTACCAAGAAAGCAAAATGACTATCTTACAGAATAGAATGTTAGCAAATCACATATTGAACTAAGAAGGGTTGAGTATCCATAGCATATAAAGAACTCTTATAATTCAACAATAGGAAACAAAAGTTTTAAGTGGACAAATGATTTGGCTAGTTATTCCTCTACAGAAGGCATAAAAGTAGCCAATATGTACCTAAAATTGTGTGAACTTCAATCCTCATCAAAAAGCAATGGGATGCATTTCAGACCCTTCAGAACAGTGGTGAAGAGAGAGATGTGGCAAACACGGCAAGGGACAGACATGTCGGAACACTCATATACTGCTAGCATGGATACAAAACAGTGCTGTCCCTGTACAATGGACACAGCACACTGAACAGAACCCCAGATGCAACGTGTCTGGGTGGTTTGAGGCAGTGGGAAAGAGGCCAATGTAGCAGGGGTCAAGTAGGAGGTTAGAATGTTAACAGAAAAACTGGTCAAAGCCAGCAGGCAGATGATAAGGAAGGTACCAGCAACAGTGTATCTAATCTCAAGAGTCTTGCTGCTCCTTTTCTACCCACGGAGACTCCACGGTTGGCAACCAAAGCCATCCGGCTGTTGAACCTCAGCCCTAGATCAATGCTTATGAGTCAGTTCATTTCCTCTGGCCACCTGCCCAAACTGTGGTGGGTTCCTGGGAAGAGAGCACATGCTAAGACCTTAGTTACTTGAGCAGAGTCCCATGACCCCAGGCAAACAAGGCAGGTAGAGGAGGACGGGAGAGCTTTTTTCAGTGTGATGTCCTAAAATCTGTACTTGATTATATCTCTTGGCCTACAAAGTCTAAAATATTTACTATCTTGCCACACTAGCTGGCGTTGTCAACTTTACAGAATCTAGAATTCTCCAGGAGACAGACCTTTGGACATTTATGTGAGGAACTTTCTAGATAGGGATAATTGAGGTAGGAAGACTACCTTCAATGGGAGTGGCACCATTCCGTGGCCCAGGGTCATGTGCTAAGTAAATAGAAAGCCTGCTGAGTACCAGCTCTCACTGACTTTGTGACTGAGAATCCAGTGCAACCAGCCACATCATGTTCCTGCCGGCTGCCCTGCCAGAGTGGGCTGTACTGTCCAACTGTCAACCAAAACAGACTCTTTCCTTCTTAACTCACTTGTGCCAGGAAGTTTGTCACAGCAGTGAGAAATGTAGCTAACACGCCTGCCAGGTCCAGATCTAAAGAAGCCACCAAGAATCGTGATGAAGTTATGTCTGAGTGAGAGTGAGATCTGACAGACCACCTTTGATAATTACTGATTATCAGCAGATCAGGAACAAATCCTAAATTATAAGAACGAGTAGTAGATAGAACAGTTTGGTGTCTGCTCCCCTTTCATGTCATACTTTAAAAAAAAATATTTTCTGAAGTCCTGGAAGGAGAATGACCTAGAAGTAGCAAAGGTTATTGCCAAGAATAAAATCGGATTTCAATATGCTTCTAAAAATTATTGCCTTGCCGTTATCGTTATGAAAAGTATAAATGATTATTGTGCTGAAGTAGAATTTAAGACACTTGGAAACGATAAAAAGATTAAGTACATAATCAATAGTGTGCCATCAATGAATTTTTAGCAAGTTTAATACAGTTCTGGGACCAGCTTCTGCTGTGAAGCTCGTCTAAGTGTCCTTGGTTTCAACTCTAATGTCTTGCTCAGAAGTAAACTTTCCATGCAAATTATTCATTGACCGAAGAAACTGGGTTCACAGGATGCTAAAATTAGAACTACCATCCAAGGAATTGTTATTGAATATTTCAAACAACTGATGGCTTGCCTCAGTCATAACAAGATAGGAGACAACAAAGGAATATTTTTTAATGGATGGCTATTTTTTTCTGAGCCATTTTTACTTTGAAAATCATCTCCAAGGGCAGAGTCATGTCAGGTGAAGGCTGTACTAGATGGTGAGGAACAGTGAAGTTTACTCCAAAATACCTATTCATCCTTTTTTTTTTTTTTGTCAATGTGGCATTAGGTAACTTACTATCCTTCTTTGAACCAAACTTTCCCAAACCACACAATAAAGATGATATGACTATAACGTGTCCCGTCATTGTAAAGAGTAGGTGTCATGTGTATCAAAGGTCTCAGCACTATGTCTGGTTCACTGAGCCCCAGACCCCATTCTTCCAGGGCTATGCCTATTGTCTGCCCATTTATAGATTCGTGAAAAAGAAATACTATATTGAAATGTCTCAAATGGAAATTATGGATGGTTTAAACAACAGAGGAGCAAAAGTAACTAAACTGTTCCTCGTAAGAAGAAATCAAAACAGTGTAGATAGAAACTTGACTGCTTGTACTCATGTGTTCTTTGTAATAGGTCAACGAACCAACATTCCAATTGAGAGTACCAGTAACTAATTCAGGTTGGACAGGCCACATTTTTCTTCAAAGTATTAAAATATTTAAAAACAATATTCTCATTTTTAGATGGAAACAGATTGAACTAGGAAGGCTACCAGTTTATAACTGTGTGTATAGATACTCTTGGTCTCCTTAAGAATCTCTCTAATTCTGTTAAGATTCATGAGGTTCCTAGGCAGCTGCACGGTGGTTTGAGTAAGAGTGGGCCCTCTAGACTCATATATTTGAATGCTTAGTCACCAGAAAGTGGCACTGTTTGAAAGAATTAGAAGGATTAGTAGGTGTGGCCTTGTTGGAGTTGGGGTGACTTTGTTTTGTCACTGGGGTGTGTTTTAAGGTTTTTAAGGACCATGCCAGGCTTAGTCTCCCCCTCTGCCTAAGGATGTAGTTCTCAGCTACTTTTCCAATGCTGCGTATATCACCATGCTGCCCATGATGATGGTGATAGACTAAGCCCCTGAAACCGTAAGCAAGCCCCCAATTAAATGTTTTCTTTTATAAGAGTTGCTGAGGTCATGGTGTCTCTTCACAGCAATAGAACAGTGACAGACAAACTGTGCTTCTGATAGCTACAACGTTGTTAACTCACTAAAATTTGATCCTTCGCTATGGGGCCATTAGTCATAAAGAAACAGAGATTTTATGATTTTCTAAGACTTCTGTATACTTTGACAATGAGCCAAGAACAGCAAATGCTCACTGAAATATGACTCCTTACAGAGGCAGACTTCCTACCTGCTTTGTTTTATCTCAAAAGTTAGCTTTACAATCACCCAACAGTCAAATATCAGCTTCAGCAAATGGAATGCATTCTTCGTAGTAGGACTTAAAGTTTGAGACTCTCTTGATAGTCACAGAACCAGATCCAGATTGTGGTTGGAGGAGGTGAGAGATAAGGCGAGGTATTTAGTCTTATGTAGGAGAAAGGGGATTCAAACCAAAACCAACAACCAAACAAACAAAAGTGACAACGTTCCTACAAAGGGCAAGAATTGAGTAGGAGGCTGGAGAAGTTGATGCAAAGGAAGGTGACAGAAACAGCCAGGTAGAAGCAAAATGAGGCAGAGAGGGAGGAGAGCTCCAGAGTGTGGCAAAGCTAAGCATGCAGTGTCAGTTGAGGCCCAGGAAGCAGAATCTAGTACCTAATGCTTGGTTTCATAGGATGCTTAGTGTTTCCTGAGTTATATCTTAGTTGCCATGATTTAAAGCACAATTTGCAAACAGGATGCCTGTGGGCCAAGTTCATTCCACAAGATGAAGGATAATAATAAGAAAAGTAATGATTGATGTTGATTGAACATTGGTAATGCATATAGTAACTTCTAAATATTTTCTATGCATTAGCTCACTAAAACCAACCAGAAATCCTTTGATATGGATACTCTCCAATCCTGCTTATGAATGGGAAACCAGGCCAATAATTGGTTAATTAATTTGTAATGTTACAATTTCCAGTAGTGATAAACTTCCCCAAAACTGTAGGACAGGAGCCAAATTCTAATAGCATCAGGGGGACAGACTCGAGGGTGGGTTTGCAGAGTCCACTCATATTCATGAAAGAGCCAACTCACAGATTAAATCCACCTTTGACCTCCTTTCTTACTCATTTTTTGTTCTTGCTTTCGCACTATTTTCTCTCATGTATCTTTTTATTACTGTCATAACTATCATGAATGAATTACCTTAACAGATCAATAAGGTAATAGGTCAACTTATTACTTCCACATTTCTTTCAAGAGGCTTTGCTTTCTTTGGAAAACACACATTTCATCAATGCACCGTTCACTTTCAACAGGGCAGGCGCTAAACTCTGGATCCTGCTGGATCCCATCCCCTCACTGCATTGCACATTTATGTCACCCATCCCCATGAACCTTTGTGACCCAGGTGGGCTGACGGCCTCACAGGTGCCAGGATCATTTGAAGCATCCCTCAAATGGAAAATGATTGGATTTAAAGGTACAACACCAGTACCTAATCAATCCAAACTAAATCACCTGCATGGGATCCTTACCATATATGCTTGTGAAGCTTCTGATTTTACAAAGAACAGTGACGTCTCTGTAGTGTTATGTGTCCTCCATATTCATTCGCTTTGTCAATACACATACTGAAGGCTACCCTGGGAAGCCCCCTGCCTTTAGCTGGGCTCCTGTGATTGGTTTAGAGGTGTCTGAGCAATATATAACACTACAGGCCTGATCCTTAAGAAGAAAAAAAAAACTTTGTAATTCTCCTTTTCAGTCTGTGTGTGGAACTTGGGATACTATGCATTAAAGATGGTGGAACCACAAGATGGAAAGAACTGAATCCCTAAGGCCTTTCTGAGAGAACAGCCACCCAACCAAGGCTATCTACACTAGAGAAATAATTTTTCATTTTGTTCAATCAGATATTGGGGATGGTTTGTTGCAGCAGCCAGTAGTAATTATCATGATTAATATTCTTGCCATTTCTCTGTTGTAAAAATAAAAATTCACTTAATTCTCAAAGCTACTTCATAACTTTTCTGTTACCATTGTATATAAATGAGAAAACTGAGGCATGGAGCGGTTGATAATTTTCCAAGGTTACATTGGCAGTAAACGGCAGAGCCAGGAGTTGAAGACAGGCTGACTGGCTATGAAGTTTCATCATTGAGCCTATTAGATCTCTACAAATTTCTACTGCGCATGTGTCCTTGTGCAAAGCCAGGCTGTAAGGATGCAGAACTAATAAACACATATAGGTCTCACTTTTAAGACATTCACAGTACAACACTAGAAATAATCTCATGAATGAATTTAGTAGCTCCATGTATGTATGATTGCAAATTATGTGTCAGGTAATTTTGCATGGAAGATGATTACCCATTAAGCAATAAAGGGCAAGTCAGGATAGAGACCTGAGGGACGGGGACCATTTGATTCTGTGAAAGCAGGGATGATTCCCATGGGAGCCAGTGATCCATGGCTTCTGAGGGCAGCTTAAGTTTATGTCAGCATCAGAACAACTCCAGGGACTCTTTAGGGATGCCCCATTTTACCTCAAGTATGCATACTCTGAAGCCTTTGTCCCTCAGATTTGAGTCTCTTTCTGCTGAAGTGATAATCACTGTTTGGTTATTTTAGGAGCAGGGACAGAGAACAATTAAAAAGACATCAATTACTGTAAATAAACTTGTCAGTCAATATCCCTTATGATACCATAAACCCTTGAAACTATTGACACACTAACAAGTGAATAATTCTCGAGGATCAATGATGACAATAATGCTTTGCTATATTTAGAACCATCAAAATAAACATGCAGGTACATAGGGTCAAATCCATTCCTCATATTCACAGGTGAAATTCTCAAGTTAATGTGCTATGATAAAGAAAAAAAAAACAAAAAACGAACAAGTGGGGAAAAAAATACAGTTCTATTTGAAATGTACTGGGTTTTTTTTTTTCTAGAATTCTAGAATTGTGTTCTTTGTTCCCAGGCTTTATGATGTTTTGTGCAACAATAATATTAGCTGAGAAAAAATGATGGCGAGTCAGCATGGGAGCACAGCCACTCCTTTAAGACGTCTGTGCGGGAGCTGTATAACCTTTCCCAGCCTCCAGCGTCTGCTTGGTTATTGCTGCAATTATTTGTATGCCTGGGTTTTGCTGCTTTCCCTTTGTTACAGATTATGGCAACGTTTGGATAGACTACCCCCGAAGTAGATAGCGTTTTACATTTTCTTTTGTAATAGTGGTATATACAGTAGATTGAAGCATTATATGACCTTATACAAACATGCCTACATACATGATCACTCTACAAGAGCAAGTTAGCTGAGAATTACTGAGCTCACACAGTTTCATAAACACAAAATAAGGGCATAAATGCCCAAAATGGCGTAGATACATGTGTACTTCCTAATGGCATTGGGTTTCTTAACGTCAATCAGGAGTAAAGAAATGACTGCAGTAAGATACAAATGAGAATGATGGCATCACAAAATTTAATCACCATGGATTGCGTGGGACTGAGGAAATTACAAACTCCATTCAGCGTAACATTACAACTTGGCTAGCAAGGGTCATGGTGGGGGTGCTAAAAAGAAATCAGGGTAGCAGGCTTTTCCTTTGAGTGAGATCAGATGCTTAGTCTCAGAAATTACCTCCCCCATCTTGTTCCACAGCTTAGGTTTCCTTCAAACTCCCGATCCTCCTGCCTCTACCTCCTAAATTCTGGAATCATGGGTGCCTGTCAGCAGGTCTGGTTCAAACTTTCTGTCTCCTGAACTCTTTGTTAAAGAACTCTGTAAGTTGAGTCAGCCATCCCTTCCTAACACAGACACAGTAAACATGGTTCGCCGTGATCTTTTAGAAAAGCAAGTGTCTCCACCATTCAAAGCGACAGCTCCTCAATCCATTATATTACAGGTACCGGTCAGACTGTGGATAGCTGCAGACATCTGTAATTCAAGTCCTTTTAACGTCCTTTTGGCTTAGTCCAAACCACCTATGAAATGTACTGACCAGCGTTTAATGGGATAGTCAATCCACCTTCTCATTCCGACACCTAAAGTTTTCCATTTTAGTATTTATAAAAATTACTGTGATAAATCACGTCTAGTCTCAGTTCCATTTCACTTCCCATTAGACGCCGTGCCAGATCTTGTTGGACCTGCATGCAATCTGCTTCCACGTAATAGAAACCTTGGGCATCGGAGAGAGGAAAGCAGCCTCTATTTTTCTGGTGCTAAAAAAAGAATTGCTCCTCCTTGCACACGCATCAGGGGAGGCAGCCTGCCTTCCAAGGCCTGTACGTGCTCCCAAAGAAGGTGGTTTATATCTCTCCTGCTAAGTGGCAAAACAAGAGTGATACACAGTCCTGGCATCAAAAAGTTACTAGATGATTCTGGATATTTGTTTTTTTATAGAGCTACAGAATGCACATTTTAAAAACAATATATTTGGGAAAAAAACCATATCTTGCTTATTAAGTCCAGATCAGGTCCAAGTTATAGCCTCGTTATTTTTAAGATTTATCTAAGTTAATATTCCTACCTTTATATGGTGGCTTTATAGACATTAAGTAACTTCTCTAAACACCTAGAGGGTGTTGGGTCCAGGTCAACAAGATTCCCGAGACCAAATTATTTTTACTGAACTCCTCCAATGCACTTCAACAGTAAAATTTGTAGGATTAGCTCTGCATTGGAAACTTCTGTATCTGTCCAAGTTTTTTTTTTCCCCCCCTGCATGGCTCTATTTTTTTTTAAATTATAAAATAACTTGATAATTTATGGTGCATGAGAGATAACATCAGCCAGATTTCCAAATTCAAACTCAGAAACATGCTAAGTGTCTAACCTCAATCAAGCATCTTAGACATTTTATTCCTCACCTTTCTTCCCTGTGAAGTAGGGATAATGACATCCACGCCACGGGGTTGTGAATATTTAAATAGATGCAATGCCTTCAGAAGAATGCCTGGTGAATTGCTGAACAAGGGCAAATGTTCTTCTTGGCATATTGAATAGATATTTACCTGGTGACATTGCAGTTACTCCAATTGATGTTAATGAATGGAACCAGAAAATTAGAATGTCTCTTTCATCAAGGATCAGGGGAAAGGAATGGATAAGAAATGGTTTCTTCCCACACATAACTACTAGCAATTTTAGTGGATGTTGAAGAGTTACTGCTGCAACATGCAAGGCAAACAGGTCTGTAAAAGGTTGAAAAAATAAGTGCATGCCCTGTTTTCTCCAGCTCAAAATGCTTAAGCTGAAAATAAACTTGGAATGTTTCACTGAGCTTTCTTTTCTTTGACTCATTTTTTTTCTAAAGCTATGCCATAAGCTTAATGAGTCCTAAACTATAAGGTAGAATAACTTTAAAAATGGTAGACCGAATTATATGCATGCCTAATAACACTTTTCTGAAAATGTTAATATTACTACAGAATATCAGTGTGGGGAATTCTTGAAAATGCAAAACAAACATATTGTAAGCATTTTGTTATCAAATTCTACATCCCTCTGGCTGAAAACTCTCAAGTTTTTCTTTTCTTTCTGGATAATAAGAACAAATGTAAGTAAATAAACATCACCCTGCAGATAGCTTTTCTCATTCCTCTTACTCCTTATTAGCTGCAAATATACAGAAGATGCTGAAGATTTTAACCTCAGATTTTGGAAGTTTAAATCATGCACTAGTTTAAATCACGCACTTGAGTGTGCCCAATGAGAACCATTGCCCCATCCACTTACATGAAATCAACAGCACCAAGTGGTCTGACCTTGAGTCTTAGAACTTCTTGTGACCCCCATAAGAATGTCTCCTTATAGTGTCCTGTAACAGCACCATGGAACAGGATGGGAGGTGAGGACAGGTGATCGTTTCCAGATTTCCATGATTGTCTTTTCAAGTCAGCACAATACATAGTCCACAGTAGATGCTGGTATTTTAGTCTCTTCTTTGTTCAGCTTTCATAGGCAACGTGTATTCAGTGTCTTATTCGATAACAGTGGCAATGTTTGCCAAAAGATGTGAATGGATCGAATTCTATATATGCATTGAAGCTTTCATCAGCAACTATCTAAAGATCCCTGGTCTTGAGGATAGAACAGAATTCAAACCAAGTCTGTTGACTATCATTGCTTTCCCTCCAGGATAACCTAAAATGAGAGCCTTTTAATAAGAAGGCAAGCAGGAATGTACTTGTTGGATCCCTCTTGAGGAAACAACAGAATGCAACTAGTCTGTTTATGTCCCAGCTTAGCCTGATCAGCTTACACTCTGGGCAAATGAGTTTCAAAGTATGCTGTCTGTTGAGACCAGGCAAACATGGATGAGTAGATTTCTACTCCTGTGTCTAGGCTGAATATACTCCACAGGAAACAGCTGCCCCTCATACTTTGTACCTGTGATAATAGTACTCTGTCACAAGGACTCTAAGGGTTGGTTGACCCACAAAAAGGGCTTATAACAGGGACTGGCAAGGTAAGATAACACAAATCAGATACCACAATCCTTCCTTTACATATACTGGATATATAAGCCCATTCTATTATAGTACCAGTGCATATTTCTACTGTTAAAGATTTGAAAAGGGCTTTTTTTGTAGTCTTATTATTCTTTATTTTATGTGGGTGGATGCTTTGCCTTTATGTGTGTCTATGCACCATGTGCCTGCAGTGCCGCAGAGACCAGATGAGGACAACAGATCATCTGGAACTGGAATTACAGACAGTTGTGAGCTACCTCATGGGTGCTGGGAACTCAATCCAGGTCCTCCATATGAGTAGTCAGTGCTTTTAACCACTAAGCCATATCTTCAGCCCAAACATGCAAAATATTTTTAACAAATGCTTGTATAGTGTGTAATATGTGCTTCACAAACATAAACTAATCTTTTTAAAGGTAGCATTGTCAATATTGTTCTTAGAACATAGGTCATAAATCATGCCCAGTAACAATTGCTGAGAAGAAGGATTCAATGTTAAGACAAGCCTTAAACCTTATGTTGCTTCTCCAATGGAAGAAGGCATCAAATATACTTAAAATCCCATCACACAGAGGTTAGTGTGGTTTCTATACTCAAATATCTTCTTTTCTTCAATGGTATCTTACTCCAAAGACAGTGATTTAATTAATGAGTATACTTATTTATTTTTGAGACAGGTCTCACATAGCCCAGACCAGCCTTAAACTCCTTATGCAGCTGAAGATGACCTTGGACTCCTGATCCTCCTGGCTCTACTTCCCACGTGGAGTTTGCATCCAGATCAGTTTATACAGTACTAAGAGTTAGATCCAGAGCAATGCTCACACCAGGCAAGCATGCTACCAGCTGAGCTTTGATCACTTGCACAGAGAGGACTGTACAGTGGGATTTCAAGCACAAGAAGTCCAAGTATGTGCATCTCCTTTTTAAGACATTTTGCAGCTTTCCTCATGGACTTTCCAGTTTGATCTTCATAATAAGATCAGGTAGATCTTTTTTTCTCTCATCTTACAGTTGAAAAGAAAGGAAAATCTCTTCAAAAAGTACAAATTTTTTTCAGACTTCTCACTCAAAATTATCCATGTAGCAGAGATTAACAACAATTTAGAAGCAATAAGAACCCTTAAATTGGCCTAGGGTAATTTTAAAGATGAAAAGAAATAAACATGCATCAGGTTTTAAACCTAAGGCTAGAATCACAGGCCTCCTAATTCCAGCTCAGTGCTCTTGAGTCCATTCCATATTTTGTTGTCCATTCATGCCACACATTTGCATAATATTTTAAATCAGCACTGGGTTTAATTGGTTCGTTTCTGGCCATTCATCATCCCTTTGTAATAAAAATGACTGAGAGTCAATGTTTCTGAACAGATTTGCTGCTTAGCATCCTGCCTTGCAATGCGTGCAACTGTGTATTTGTCTGCAAGAGATTTCATAACCCTGCTGATCCTCATGACTGCTTCCATCTCCATGAAATCACTCAAGATTTCAACACATGTCTCTGGTGGGACTCACTTTGCTATGCAGAGGGAACTTAACCTGGTGCTGAACAAATTGGATTTGGGAAGACATCCCTAATCCAGTGTAAGTTAATGGAGACTGAAACAAAACAAAGACAATACCGCGTGCTTTAGCACAGATAATGCGAAGGGAAATAGAGTTTTATCAGATATAGAATAGAAAATATAGCAGAAAAAAGTCACACTGGGTCATCTCACTGGTAAGGCTGAGGGGGCAGAAAAGGCATTTATAGAATAATATCCATATCATTGAAAATAGTCACTGGCATAAAAATAATAAGAATAATAAATCTCACTTTATTGAGGGGCAGTTGTGTGTTAGGTAAACTTTTTTTTTTTTCTTTTTGCTAAATACTCTAGCTGTCTTACTCCCATTAACCTTTATGATCACCTCAGACATACAGCTCAGGTAAGGAAGCTGAGCCTTTGTGTAATTTATAGCATCTGTAATTTATGGACACAGTTTGTAAGTGACAGGGTTGAAGGAAATTTTTAAATGGACACAGTGTTTTTTTCTCCTCTAGAATCTATACGGTTTGAGGGTTTAGAATCATTGCTTTTTTCTGATTTGCTCACGGCTGTGTTTTGGAGTGATAGGGTCCATCATATATTTCTAATTAAGACACTCTCGGAATATAGGTTTGGTCATTTAAGGCACTAAAGTGCGTCAAGCCATATGATTTTTATTTGCTCTCTAGAGTGAGATATGGCATAACTAGGCTTTCAAATAAAAATTCTCTACGTCTAAAATCAGCAACAAGACCTGGAAAGAAGGGGGCGGGGCAAAGCTTGGCTAAGATGAGTCCTCCAGAGACACCAAGCAGCCAGAGAGTCTGTGAGCCTCTGTTGTGCAGCTCAAGCTAGGGAGGGAGACAGAATGTAGGAGGGGAGCCAGGAACCACAGAAGTCAGTGGCCATCACATCACAGGGGCGCGAGTCAGGGGTGCACTCACAATGTTGGTCTTAGGAAATGACAACCCTGCGTAAAATTACTTCTATTCAGATAATAAGGGTAATGAGGAAAATCACTCCCCCACCTCACCGTTTCCATAATTTAGGATAATAATGATTGCATGCAAAACATTTTGGAAGGGTACTTACTGCCCTTCTACCAAATGGGATTCTCCTACCCTCTGACCCCTATGGCTTATCTAAGTGGACACAGATTACAACCTGTGGTGGAAACCACAATTGGATGTTTCATGAATCGCTCAGGCTTTTGGACCCTGAACTTGCCTAGATAGCAATCTGGAGGTTTTCTATTGAAGTATGAAATCATGGTCGTTAGTAACTAGAGTCCACAGGATAAAGCACACACTGTGAATGGAACAGGTAAAGTGTGGTCTTCGGCCAATGATTAAAAACTTGGCTCTAATTATGTAAAATTTCATGACTTTTTTTCTTGACTATAGAATTTACTGACTCTTATAGTACAATAGATTTAAATTCATATGTAAATACTTATAGTACACTACAAGTTCTATGAATGTAAGCTTGACAGAAAAAAAAAAAAAACCAACCAAACCAACCCATAGCATCTTGTGCATCTTGTGTCACCTGGCAGAAGGGTGTAACTTAGCCTGAGAACATTCCAGAGAAAATACCTTCAGCTTCTGATGTGAAAGAGACACTGACCTGACCTGGGCTGACGGGGACTGAATAAACATATAGGAAGTGAGAGAAAAGTTCCAAAGTTCTGAGAGTGGTCTCTACACAGAGCCTCTTGTTCAATCTCTCTTGGGTCCCTTGACTACGTCTGGCCTTGACACACTTGACACAGCTGCGCTCCTTCTGCTCCTGTAAGACCACTGTGAGAATTAGCATCGGATGTTGGTTGGGGCTCATTTTTGTCACAAACTAAACCCAAATGGGCCCTGAAAGGGATGATTAGCTGGGACTACCTGAAACTACTGAACATGACAATGGATCATTACTTCCACTTGGCGTAAAATTAGAGTTACAGCAGGAAACATCAATGATGCCCTGAACTTTTTTTTTTCTTTCAAGGTAAGACTGATAAGGACTCCAGTTAGAATCCGTCTCTTCAAATCGCTTCCCGTGTGAACCAGAGGATGACTTCAGTTAGTTTGATTTCCTCAAGTGTCATTTGAAAGTTCTGATACAAGTGCCTAGTGCATACTGGTAGTATGGTAATAAACACATATGTTCGTTGGGCTTTCTTAAGGACTGGAAAGAAATGTATGTAAAGTATATAAGCGACTACAGGCATAGATAATATTGTCTTAATACCTACCCTGTGTAAAGAACACTAGGGAAATATACTTCCATCAAAGGTAGCATTAAATTTGAGTCTCAGAATTTTAAAAAAGTAGTTATTTTTAATAAGAAAAATTTAAATTATTTTTTAATTTTTAAAATTATTTTAAATAAGAAAATATTAATTATAAGATTAATAAAATTACTGAAAATTAATGTTTAAAAGTAAACATCAGATAACCAGTATAAGTCATAAGTGTAGAAATAGAAAGGGATAATACTCTTAGAGAAAAAGGCTTAACTTGTTGTCTTGAGAGGCAAAAAAAAAAAAAAATCCAAAATCAAAATACTATTTTTCATAAAATGTAAGAAAAAAATAATAACTTGATCATGTCTCACAATAAAGGCAATGTAGTCACATAGCAGTACAAATTTATTTGTTTTAAGAAATGGCAATAGACAATATCATCAAAGACAGAATAGACTTGATTGGAATGAGCTTTGTGTGGTGTGCACACGTGTACACGCAGCACTTGGGCTGCTGATAAAGGAGGGTCACTAAGCTTGGACTCTGTGTCTTAAAAGGAAATAAGACATAATAAAGGAACTGTTAATCTGAACAGATAAGCAAACGTGTTTGAAAAAAATTCAACAGCCACTCATGGACTTGGTTTAAAAATTGCAACAAACTATAAGTTATAAGAAACGTTCTCAACTTAATAAAAATAGACGTAAAGAATCATGCAAATAGCTTCCTATTTATTGACGGAAGACTGTGGCATTCTCTGTAAGTTCAAGAACAATGTCCTGTTTATACAGGGAAAATCTTAAAGGATCTGCAGAATCTTAACCAAGTATCTAAGTATGCTTCTCTGTTGCTGCGATAAACACTATGACCAATAGCAACTTGGAAAAGAAAGGGTTTTTTTTTTTTTTTTTTTTTTTTTTTTAGAGGTGGGAGATGGTTATACTTCCAGATAACAAGCCATCACTGAGGGAAGTCAGGGCAGGAACTGAAGGCAGGGATCTGGAAGAAGGAACTGAAACAGGAACCAGGGAGGAATGCTGCTTACAGGCTTGCTTCCCATGGCATACTCAGCTTTCTCGAGAAGTGGCACTGCCTGGAGTATGCTAGGCCTTCATTACAACAATAAGCATCAAGAAAATGCTCAGTTCTGTTTCTGCATGCAAGCAATAAGTAACTGGGAATTAAAATGTGAAGTGATTCACAATAACAGGACTAAGACAAAATGCCTCTTAAGTTTGGTAAAATGGGTGTCAAATATGGACACTCAATGTGTAAAACTTTGTTAAAAGAATATAAAAATCTAAGTGGTGTGTCATGGATGGGAAGACCCAGGAGATCAAACCTGGGCCTCGGATAACATCCGAGTTCAAGATTCCACCCCAGGAGTTGAGGCAGAATAGATTCAGCATAAGTCCAAAAATAGACCCATATGCATATTGATTTTGACAAAAATAGAAACAAGATAGACAGCAAGTTTGAAAATTCATATTTCCCTAAAGTTATAAAATTCTGCTCTTCAAAAGACATGGATAGAACAATGAAAAAACCAAGCTACAGAATAGGAGATTTTCAGAAAGTATGCAATTTGTAATTTCTAAAACATAAGAATAGGAAGCCATAGAAGAAAAATATGAACTAAATTTTTAGATTAACTTGGAAAAAAAAAATACAGTCACAAAAGCAGATCAGTGGTGGTGACAGTGCCGGTCTGCTTACAGAAGCACACAGGTCCCTTTCCGAATGCGCCAGATAGGATCAAGATTTTACGTGCATGATTCTACGTATTTGGTAAACGTTCCTAAGACATAGCAAACTGAGCAATTATAATGAGTGATTTTCATTGGCGATAAACCACATCTCCATAATATTGGTTCAAATAAAAAAGTGAAAAACACTTTCATTTAAGCAAAAGTCGTATTGTGCTTTGAAAGAGAAAAGTAAAACAGAAATCAAAAGCTCTTTTGGGTTACCACCTGATTCACCCGATTAACCATTTGTGAGGGATCACTGACTGCCACACAGTACGTTCCACAAGCCTAATGGGATGTGCTGTATGACGGTCCAGAGGTTCTGTCTGTCCGGGCTGCTCGCAGATGTAAAAATGATTTATTTTTTTAATTTTTTATACGTTTTATGTGTAATTTTAATGATTTTGCACTTGCACACTTTCTGCGGCTAGGAAAAAATAAATCTTACTCATAGAAAATACTTAATTTTATCACTTTACAGAACTGAAAGGAAAGATAATGAGCAGGAATTTTTTTATTTTACTTTTATGTTGCTTTATATGTTATGTCGCAGTAGTTACAAAATTATATATTTTTTAAACTAAAAAAAAATCTAATAAAATTTAGGAAAGAAAAGTAAGCACTAAATTTACCTTTTTCTTAAGGGCTTCTCTTTTTAACGTTATCACGACAGCCTTTTACAGTGATTTTTGTATCTACAAGGTTCTTCAAGTCTGTTTATATTAATCGTTGCCTTGCATGGCTGACGCTTACTGATTATAAACCACTAGCTACTCATCTTTGACTCTGGGACCATTCCCTTGTCAGTACTCCATCAAGCACTAGACAAATATTAGTCACTGGTTAAGCTGTGCCATGGTTTTCAGTTTGCATGGGGCCTTGGAGCTTCTTAATTGCAGGTGGAGTTCGGACACGTCATTCCACGTGGGCAGAAGAAGAGGGTATGGAAGAGCTATGCCATTCCCCTCTAACCATCTCAAAGAAACACACTGTGATGTATGTCCACTCATAGTCTGGCTTAAAGTGGAATTTGGCTCTAAAATATAAGTGTGAAAAAAGGGATTTGAGAAATGAAAAATTACATAAAACGTCCAACTTAAATTGTTTTAAAAAGAAGCCATATGTTCTATATCTGCTGTTCACTGCTCTTCCCACATACCTAAGACTAGAATCTAAGATCATATATCATAAACCTAGTAAACATTATGACTACCGGCTTTCAGTAGAGTTTATGTTTGTCAAGGTTGATATGTATCAACCTGTCAGTTCTCAGGTAGAGGAGGTCTAATCCTTATTATTCATTGTAAAAAAGTCAAGTTTAGCTATTGAAATGGGACATCAACACATATTCCACGTGGCAAAGCAACACGAAAATCCAGTCACATTCACAGTAAAAGCCTGAACCTCCAACTTCAGGATTATAAATGCCCTGTAGGCACCAGAAAAGCAGCAGGAAGGCTGAAGTGATAGCCCAACGGGTACACCCTTGTGCACAAACGTAGCTGCATTTTGCTCTGGTGGCTCAGCTAAGAAGGACAAGGCGGCATATTTCACATGTGTAAACTCTACCAGATCTCAGCAGAGGAACCATCATCATGGCCAATGCCATATTCCCAATGGAACCTTGAGCATTTGAGCTCAGGAATTTTTATTCTTTCAGAACTCCTCAGGTATTCTATTGATAGCACCTGTAGATCATTAGCAATTAAACAACCCCCACAGAAATCCAACCCCTGCAGACAATACAAACCGCCCTAGGTAGCCCCTCACCCAATAGTGAATAAAACAATTATTTTATATATAACTAAAAATCATCTTCTACAACACACAAGTGTGATAACCTGAGTTTGAATCTCCAGAAGCTTTGTAAAAGCTGAGTGTGGTAGTGTGGTTTCTAATGTGTCTCTAATCCCAGAACTCCTACAGGGAGGTAAGAGGTTGAGGCCAAGAACTGCAAAGGCCAGGTAGCCTGGTGTATGTGAAGAAGAGACCCTGTCTCAAACTAGGTAGAAGGTGGGACTGAGCCTGGGGTTATCCTCTCTCTCTCCAACGAAAACACCCCTTCATAAATAAACACTAACATACCAGTTTAAGTATAGGTGGAGAACGCAGTGCAAACTCTACCATCCACCACTGCTGTCTTATTCTCTGCCTTTCTCTCCATTAGTCTCTGTGTATCTAACTTTCCGTATATGTAAATTGGAATTACCCGAAGGTTCCTCCCCATAGAAGGCTGTAACAGTTATCGAAATACCAGTTGTGAATTTCCTTGATGTGGCCTTGGCCCTAAGAAGTAGCTGATGGTGAAAATGTATCACGTTGCCTGGAAGACTGTACTCACTCTCTCTGATAGAGAACATCTTAGAAAGCCTGGCGTGTGGGAGGGGCTTGGAGCCAAGAGAGCTTCTGCCCTACTTCTCCTTGTTGCTTCTACTTCCTCACTTGTAACCAGAGGTGCCTATACCAGACACACGGACCAGAGAAACTTCTAAATGAAAATGTTCAGGAGAAAATGTAAACGCATCTACCCCATGCCAAATTTCTTCATTCTAGGATTCCGGGGCTGGGACTTTGTCACAAATTTGAGCAATGGTGTTATAAAACAGACTGACAAGGCTGTGAATTGCAACACTACATCAAGCTGGAGTCCTAAGCTGTTAGACTTTCTTTTTTTTTTTTTTTTTTTTGCTTTGGGTTTTTACCCCATATGCCTAGGATTTCTGGAGACGTATTTACAATGAACTGGGATGTCTGTTTCCCAGAGTTACTGGGGTTTAAATCAGTCAGGATGTTGCCGTATAAGGGTAAGAAAATTATGACATTTGAGGATTTGTAGAGAGAAAGCCCTGGGAGGAAAATGTACATTTCTCTCTGCTCTGTTCCCTTCAGAATCTGCCTGTGGTGGCATCATTCATGGCTGTCTTGGCGTTCCCATTATGTTGTGAGCGTTCTGAGATAAGAACTACGCCTTGTGTATTTTCCAGCGATAAGTGGCAACCTTAGTAAGCACAACAGATAATCTTTACTACATGCCAGCTGCTGTGCTGAGTCCTTTGGAGGTGCTGTCCTAATATTCTCAGTGATACTAGATGCAACCTTTACACTGGGAGTACTTCAGGCACCTCACTCAGCTAAGGGATATAGTCAGATTTGGGCCCAGGAGTCAATCAGCTTCAGAATTGATGCCTTTGGCAGACAGATTGCCCACAAGTCTTCCATGAGATATGAGTTAGTGTCAGGAATTTGTGTCAGGAATCACTCCTTACACGAGGCAGCTGGATGTAGAAAAGGTGTTGCACTCATTACTTTTGTGTGAGAATGACCAAAATATGCAACAAAACTTAAAGAGAGATATTCCCTCTTTTGGCTCCTAGTTTCATGAGCTTCAATCCACCACCCTTGAGAGTTCTAGGTAAAAGAGTTCTCTGCATGGACAACCAGGGATGAGGGAGGAGGTTGTGCCTGTAGTATACTGAGTCGATCCTTTCTCTCCTTTTATTCTGTTCGGGCTTCCAGCCTGGGGATGATGCCACCTACATTCAGAGTGAGTCTTCCTACATTAGTAAACCCCCTCACGGACACACCTATAGGTGTGCCTTACTAGGTGATTTTGAATGTAGTCAGCTAAGCATGACTAATTTCACTGATGTGATTAAAAGAAGTGTGTTCTCTACACTTCAAAAATACCCATAGGTACATGTTTCTCTCTATAATATTCAAAGAAGTGAGGGTGCAGAACGGTACACCATTTCAGGGGAACGTGCCTCCTCACCATGAGCACATCTGACATTTCTCTCCCCTTCCACTTTGGCTTACCAAAGACAAGAATCCACATTGTTCTTAATGCCTTAGAACCTGGAAGCAAGGGGAGGGTGTGATTTACTGTTAAATTTACCAGGATTACGTTGAAAAAAAAAATCACTGCAGGGTAAGGGGCCAAAGAAACATTATTGAACCATAATTGAAAATATTGTGAAGAAAAGATTGATAATACATTGTACAGGGCTTAGAGACCACATGGTGTTCTATAATGGATCGCTGTGATGTCATGAGGGCCAGAAATCGGGGCCCAGGGGCTGTGGATTGATCATCCATCTGCTGCTTTTGTTTTATTACATTTTGTTACCTACTTTCTGACTCAATGGGTTTGATCTTAAGTTCCTTATCTCTAAAATGGAAAATGGAGGTAATAAATAATAGTTGCCTATAAAGTGTACATCAGGTTCCAGAGTTGAGTAAAGGCTATTTATTGACTTGATCCCCAGAACCCACATGGTAGAGAGAGAGAACTGGTTTCTGCATGTTGTCTCTGACCATGGGATATATGAACACATACACTCCCTCCACACACACACACACACATACAGAGAGAGAGGGAGAAAGAGAGAGAGAGAGAGAGAGAGAGAATGTTTTTTAAATGTGGTTATCATACAAATTGGTATGTAGAAAAGCACTGTGATTTGTAGTGATTTGAATGAAGGTGGCTCCCATAGGCTCATAGGGAGTGGCACTATTAGGAGGTGTGTCCTTGTTGGAGGAAGTGTGTCATTGGGGATGGGCTTTGAGGTTCCAGATGATCAAGACAGGCCTAATCTCAATCTCTCCTCCTCCTGCCTGCTGGGATGTAGAACTCTCAGCTACCTCTCCCGGCACCATGTCTGCCTGTGTGCTGCCATGCTTCCCACCATGACGACAATGGATGAAACCTCTGAACTGGAAAGCAGCCCCAATGAAATGGTTTTATAAGAGTTGCCGTGGTCATGATGTCTCGTCATAGCAATAGAAACCGTACCTAAAATACACACACTGTAAATCATAATGGTCTTTATTATAGCAAACCACAATAGATCCCTCCCATTGTGTCCAGTTTCTAACGATGTAGATACTCGTCCTTGACAAGTCAGAAAGGAAAGATGAGAGGAATTCCAGACATGCACAATAGCAAGGAGCACCTGAAATGGTGCACAGTGCACCACCCTCACTCCTTTGAAGTCACACAATGTGCATTTTCTCTCTGGGCAGAGGGTGCAGGCAGTTTGAGGGTGTAAGGCAGGAGGAGGGAGGCTACTGTGGCTGGGAGGAGCCAGAGGAGGTTCAGCTCTAGTGGTGAAGAGGTAGGTTTCTGGAGCATTCAAAACATTCTGAAAGTACAAAAGAAAGCTCTGCTTAGGCATAGGTCTTACTGAGTATGGTTTGTCCCTGAGTTAAAGTCTGCCATCATTCTCTGTTATGGGCTGAGCCCCTTAACGTTCAAGCGAAAGTAATGACTCTAGTGTGGCGTTGTACAGAGATACAGCTGTTAGACCATTGTTAGGTTTGGATGAAGTCATGAAGGTGGGGCCGTCGTATGAGATGAATAGTATTATAGAAAGACATTAAGATCTCTCTCTCTCTCTCTCTCTCTCTCTCCTTCACTCCCCTTTTTCTCTCTGCCGAGAAGGCAGAAATCTA
This sequence comes from Cricetomys ansorgei, assembly GCA_026225945.1. Classification (NCBI taxonomy): domain Eukaryota; kingdom Metazoa; phylum Chordata; class Mammalia; order Rodentia; family Nesomyidae; genus Cricetomys; species Cricetomys ansorgei. Next base: position 12,839,523 of record JAMJFZ010000320.1, read on the forward strand.
TAAGTCAGGAAGAGAGGCATTAATAGAAATTAACCATACTGGACCTTGATATGCATTATAGCTTCCAGAACTGTGAGGAAATGATTTTTATGGCTTAATCCAACTACTATATAGCATTTTGCTATGTCAGCCTGAGTGGATCAAGAAAATCAGATAAATCTTGAGGTATATCTGAACTAAACACAATATTTATTCCCAAATATGGCAGCCACTCAGTGGACGTCAACCTCATGTAAAAATTTGAGAAACATAGATGTACCTTCTTGGTATCTCCCTCCTTGTCCAGTTCCTTTTGTTTTGCCTTTTCCATTTCAGATATAACTCACTCTACATAGTTGCTAATGTTGGATTTTCAGTAAGAAAGAGTAGGTTTAGACACCAAGTCTGCTAAGTCTGAATACCCAGTCCCCTCCCAACAAAGCATGTGAGATTCTTTGCTGCCTTCCCACAGGGATTAAATGTTGAAGTGATGACTTTTATTTTGAATCAAAATGATTATAAGAATATAACACATTTCATCTTTGGAATCATAATAGAAGACGCTTTCCCTACCTTGAAAACAGTGATCAGTGAGTTTTCTATTCTGGTGACCCTCACTGTTCTTAGCTTCAGAGTAACAAAGACGTGGGCAGGGCTGGTAAGATGGGTATGTGGACATCGACAATGATAGGTATGAAGAAGGCATGTCATCATGTGGAGATCATAAATGTGCTTCAGCTGTATATTTTCTTCCATGGGTTAGAAAAAGTGACTGAATGTCAGTATCTCAGAGCAAGAAAAACAGGGCTTCGGTGGAAATGTCTACTGCTTACATTGTGATAAGCTACTTCTGGCAGGTTGACATGGCTGATTGATCATGGCTTCAGAATGACCTTCTTCTTACCTAGAAAGTTAACCTTCAGAGTTTGGTAGCGGCAAAGATTGACTTTGTGATTCTCGTAACATGGTCTGAGTAATTCAGAGAGGAGAATTACAGATCTCACCCCATTGTGCTGGTAAGGAAACTGATTTAGAAACCTGTTTGCAGAAAGCCATTGTAATGGCATTATTGTCCAAAATTGGACACTCTCTTGGAGACAGGAGGAAATTTGATCCCTTTGTCAATGACAGGAGAGGGTTCATTCCCCACACAATAGAAGCTTGTATGTGGTAGGTGATTCCTCAAAATTTCTCAGAAGTTATAAAGCAAACAGAATCAACTCCAGGGTAATGTAATTGTGAGGAGACTTAAGACCATGTGCACTGCAGACCTCTGCCTTCAGCAAAGAGACTGACTTGACCATCATACAAATACACCTTTCCTCTGATGGCTCTAATAAGACAGCTTCCAATATTGTGTAGGTCAAGTTCGTCTCCTTCCAAGGGGCTACAGAAAGCCTTCAGAGGCTATCTAGTTGACCACACCAGCTCTCAGTGGAGCTACCCATCTGTCTTCCCACAATTGAAACTAATTTCTTTTTGTGTATCCTCAGTGTGGAAAAGACAAACACCCTTTTCTATATTATAAATCCTTTTGACCAGAAGGCAATTCTGAAAGCAGCTTCATTGCTTTATCTTTTTTATTTTTAGGTGGAGGAGTCTTAAATTCTGCAGGCTTTCTTCTCATGGGTCCTGTGTTCTACCTCATAATTCACCATTATTAGCTGGAGCTTCCCAAGATTTTTCCACAGTTTTTTGGTTGGGTCTAACCAGGGACAACCATGATGAATGAGTCTCCACAGTGAATGTAAGCATTGTTGGCCCACAGGCTCTCTATCTAAGTAGATTGTTTAGGCCTGGAGCTCCCTAAATCATTAAACTTACTCATTAGCCCTGCCTCCCAAAGCAACCTCCATTGCAATGCATAAGGAAGAAGAAGGAAAGAAGCATGCAGTTCTGGAGGATCTGTATTGCAGATGAACTTTTGTTTAACGGGCTGAGGGCAAGTGGTTGGAGGAGAAAGCATGTGCCTTCCATAGCAGCTAATGACACGAAGCTAGCGTGTAAGAGGGCATCATAGGAATTGTGTTTGCCAAGGTAAGACATGGGTAGAGGCTTATCAACAGCAGGGGGCGCTGTGTTTATGAGGAGGGGCTGCAGGAGAGAACTGTGAACACTGGGTTATAGAATGAAGGCTTTCTAAGGCTAGAAGTAAAAGTAGCTTCTTTTTCAGGGCTTTAGCTAGAGTTGAAAATGCTATCTGAGCCTTCCCGTGTTTCCTTATATAAGCTTAGCTATGCAGAAACAGATTTCAATGATACTGGGGACATTCAGTGTTTAGCTAATATATACCTTTGAGGACAATCTTATTTGTCACAGGTGAAATCATCTCCTTCTCTAGAGTTGCCAAGATGATAAATTTCCTGGCTAGAGTTTGATGACTCTCTGTCGAGTTCTACAGTAAACTCAAGAGACAGCCAGAATTTGTCTTTCTTTAATTTCCAAACATCTCACTCCCAAAAGTTCTGTAAGCATGGAGTGTTTGACTTTCGTCTTTTAAATCAGCAGTATCAAGAAATGGAGGCAGAGCTGCTAATGAAATTGGCAAACAAAGAGAGCCCTTGACCCTTAAACCCACTGAGCTTGCATCTCTGTAACAGTCACTACAGCATAAGGTTAGTAACACATATTAGGAACTCTCGTGACCTTGTATAGGAGCCCAGATTCACTTACTTAGTGGGAGTATCACCTTGAACAAGGAGAGGCAGCCAGTTTCTGTTCTATGTATCTTTCAAGTGGAGGTTATAGTAAAATCTGTCTCATCTGACTGTGATAGGTTAGATGACAAAGGGCTTTAGTGCAATGCTTAATGTCATTAAAAGAAACAACTCTCATGTTAAACGAATAGACAACATGGCTTATTCTGAGCCCATAGTTGTAAGTGGCCATGACCTGGAAACATATATTCAGGTCTCTCCAAATACAGTGCTCTAACAAGGAAGCAGATTCATGGAGTCTTTATAGTAACAAAAAAAAGGAAGTTCTAAATTAAGGCATTTTAAGAATACATTGGTAGAAACATCAGAGAGGCAAGTTATAGCAGTAGGGGGGCTGATGACACTTTCAGCTTTTGGGCTGGTTGGAACGAGTGGTCTGCTAAGTTAATAAATTCTTAGAAGGTTTTTCTCTGTTAATCAGAGGATGTTAAGTTTGACACAGAGGTACATAGGGAGAGCTATTTAGGAGTCCAAAGTTGTCCAAGACTAAAGTATAATTAAACTCTGAACCTGCACCATCCCAACTTTGCCACAGTCCCTGCAGTCCTAATTAGCTAATTAGTATTTCCCTCCAGAGCTTCTTTCTAGGAATTCTCCAAACAGATGACACTAACACAAGCAAAAATGGCTCCAGGAGACACGGTCCTACAGCAAGGCTCCTCATTTCAGACTGCCGGACATGGCTCTTAAAAATAACCCAGAATGTGGCTGGCAATACAAATCTCATGGAAACAGGTAGAAAATGGCTTGGAGCTGGATTTCTGAGCCAGGCCAGTGTCTGATATTAAACTTTCCCTGCAGTCATATTGAAGTCTTATTACTGTATATTGCTTTGAAGACAAAAGCTGAGACCAGTGTCCTCGGTGCACCCCGGGCAATGGTGATTGGTCCAAACAGTGTTCTCATTTTCTGATGGAATCATTCTTTTGATTACTTGAAGCAAAGGGTTGATTCTTCTGTTAACTAATACTCTGTTCTTCTTCATCTTTTTATAGATACCAATGTGGGGAGAATTCAAATTTCACTGTGGTTATGGATCTAATTCTCTGTAGATGAAGTCCTTATAAAAGTGGTGACAGGAAGAATAAGTAGTATTACATTTAATATGCACACATCAAAAAAAAAATGTCTTATGTCATAAGGTGAGGAATAAGGTGAAATATTATATTGTTGAGTTAAAGATGAATTTGTAAAAATTGAACATAGCTTTGCATCTTACTATAAACTTTCTGTTAACTCAAAATTCATATTTATATTTTTATTTTTTTAAAATTTTGTGTACTTAAACAAGTTCAAGCTGCAAAAATGACATCTGTGTTTATATAAGACAACAGACATCATTTGAATTTATTAATATAAAGCATTTTACACCTACTAGAGATTCAAATAACCGTCGCAGTAAGCAGATGGGAAATATAATAAATAATCTGTCTTTCAATGACATTTATATCTTTTTCTCACTCAGCAATGGGAACCTAAATAGGCAAATGGACTTTTTTATAGTTATATTCCCAAGAAAGCTTCTCAGAAACGGCTCTTATCAGAAACTCTTTAAATGTGGTGGATTGCGTATCATCTAACCGAGCGATCTGCATTTTATGATGCAAAAGTTTTAAGCTATTTGAGAAAAAAAAATACTAATTTACAAGGATGTTCAAATATAAATAAAAACCTAAAGTGTTTTCTGAAATGGAAAACATTTTAGTAAAACTGCTTCAACCGAAAGGCATTTAAGTGTGGATTTGGCTTCCAAACATTTATTCTAATATACAAAGAAAATATCTAAAAGGAGGAAAATAAAGACGTTTAAAGTCTTTAGCTTGAACAAGGAGAGAAAAGTCACTGGTTTTCAGGTCTGTGAAATGGGATGGTTTCTGAGGCCCTGTCCGGACCTGACGAGGTAAGGAAGACTTGAGAGACACCTTGAAGGGCTGGGTCACCATGGTGGAACAGCACCCAGCATTAGACAGTTAACTCCATTCCTCTTTAGATTCTGCTGATTTCTAGATTCAGCTCCATTAAAGCCTGAGTCCATTCCCAGAACAAAGGCACAAACATTCTGCCACTTCTGGAACCCAGGTTCCGTTCCAGTTCACTTTGGGGCCCTTTAGCTGCCAATGGCTACAGCCCCAGCCGTGGCTCCTCCTCTTTCCTGGACAGCGTTTTTTGGAGGAGCACAGGATGAGAGAGACAGTAGCTTTTCCTCCTTATCTGGGTCTTCAGCTGGAAAAGTGAGGGCCTGTGAAGCTTGCCTTACTTGATATGTTCTCTGGGGACCGGGACTTCCAGAAGCTGCCGGGGCCACATGCCACTCATTTGTGCTGTTTTGGATCTGGTGGCATGTGTTTTTGTGTATCATGTCATATAGAACTGTCACTATTTGTTGGGAAGAGACAATGAGCTAGAAGCAGCCTAATCTTAAGTTCTTGCCTTGTTATCATTGAAGACGATCCTTAATTTTTCAAATAATTGTTGGTGCTTCATTACTTAAGTCATTTTTTTATTCTGTTTTCAAAATCCTGTAACACATATTTATCCCGAGAGGTCTGGAAGTGGGACATGTTTCTGCTGTGTTGACAAATGGCATAGACCAAGAGTGTGCAGGGCCTTTTTCACTCTGCTGAAGAAGCAAGGCAGTAAATTGCTTTATAAATAAAAAAGAAAAGGTCTGAAGAGGTGGCATAGCTCTTAAGAGCATGTGCTTCTCTCACAGAGGACCTGAGTTCAAATCCCAGCATCCAAGATAGATGGCTTATAACCACCTGTAACTCCAGCTCTGGGGATCTGACAATCTTTTCTTGTCTCTGCAGGTATCAGGTATCAGTCAAACATCAGGCAAGAAAGTGGCTCACAGACATAAATACAGGCAAAACACCCACACATGTTGGGCAGTGGTGGCACACGCCTTTAATCCCAGCACTCGAGAGGCAGAGGCAGATGGATCTCTGTGAGTTCGAGGCCAGCTTGGTCTGCAGAGTGAGTTCTAGGACAGCCAGAGTTACAACAGAGAAACCCTGTCTCGAAAAAGCAAAAAACAAAACACTAACAAACAAACAAAAAAACACACCCATACATATAAAATAAAATAAAATTTGAGAAGAGAAATAATTGTAGAGTTCTGCACCAGAGAATAAACACAAAGCTTTTTGTGTCTTCATTTTCCTCAAAAATGACTTTTAAATTTAAGAATATAATGAGTCTATGAAGCTAAAGAAGGTGGTCCACATTGATAACTCCAGCACTTGAGATGCAGAGGCACAAGAATCACAAGTCCAGAGTCATCCTTGGCTATATATCAAGTTTGGGGTCAGCCTGGGCTACATCAAAGAAACAACCGAAAGAGCTTCTCAAGTTATATAAAGGTGTTCATTAGAGGTAAAGCAGCATTTCGTACTAGTGAGAATTTTTAACATGGGTTAGAGAGTCTGTAAGAATCTGAAATCTTTCTGTGAGATCTTTCAAAATGTGACAGATTTTTTTTTTCCCAAGTGGGTGTGAGTTGCTCAAATCTATTCCCACTCTCTTCAGATTCTTCTAGCTCAATCTGCTGTTTGACAAAGTGTATGAATTTCTCCAAGAGTGGTTTCATCTGTGAGCTTGGGGACAACTACTTAAAATGCAGTTCTTCCCAAATCTTTTATGTATGGTGGCCCAAGCTAAAGTTCACTATCCTGTCCAGATCTTTTGAATACCACCAAAGTCCATCCCAATAAAAAGACACACTGGAAAAAGATTTCCACATAATTTGCATTGTACATTTTGGGGGGGCATATTTCATGAAAGCAGCTCTTTTAGTACTCATGACTTATTCCCCAAGTCCATACACAAACCATGGTCAAAAATCATCAAAATTATCATCAAGGGCCTGGAGACATCATGCAGCTCTGGAACCTTGTGCAGCAGATCCAGGAACTCAGCTAGAATATGTGGGCATCAGGACACACACATTATTAATTTATTCAGCTATTAGTATGTGAGTTTACTAGATACTGCTCACTCAGAGTAAGAGGTTACGTAGATCTGACTGGGCTTCCCTTTGTGAAGAGCAATGCAGACACAGAATGTCCAGCTCCGACACTTAGTCTTTGTCTTTCCTGGTTCTTTCCTCTTTCAAGCTGATCCCATGTAGTTTCCAAACTGCCCTTGGGTTGCAGGAATCTTTTGGAGACTTCCTGATTTTCAAATGAGATGAGAAACAAAGAAGAGGCAATGGATGTTGGAGGAGGATCTGAACTGTTTTCACCAGAAAGTTATGAACCAAGAGAACTGTCCAGGATTCTGGTAGAGAAGTGAATGGAACTGGACGGGGGTCTAGTGAAAATTACTCTGAGCTTCATAAAGTCAGAAACTGGGTGGTCATGGAAAAGAGAAAAAACAAAGCTTCCGTACAATAACTTCATAAATTCATGGAGGGAGACGGAGGGCTTTGGAGAATTAAGACTTTACCATTTACTTAGCAACTCATTTAACCTCTGTATGCTGTAGTTGTTTACAGGTTAAATGAAGAGCATACTGGTATCTACTCATAGGTTTTGTGGAAGGATTGAAAGCCATAATGTGCATAGACATTTCCTATAACATAATAAATAGAGTAAAGCGATTGTCCCGAGGAGCATTTGATGAAGAAGGGATTGAAGGTAGAAACTAAAAGCAGAGTGTTTATGATGACCCAGAAAATATGGATAAAATGCCAAGATAATCTCATTAGACGGGAGGCTTTACTGAAGGCTTGCTTCAGTAAAGGTAAAACTGTCCATTAGAATAGTTGTGAGCTGTATTACGAGTTCATATAAGTTCATTTCCAGTGTTTGTCCATTAGTACTATGATGGTAGAACTACGTATTGTAATGTGCTTATGTTAGAAGTATAAATGCTTATTCAGATATCTGGGCTTATTGCTTAGCATCTGGGATTTCTAAACTTAATAGTTGGAATAAGAACTCACACATTTGGAGGACTTAACTGTACTCTATTTCAAATTTCCCCTTTGGAACTGAAGATAGAGTTCAATGATTAGAGACTTGTCTAGCATAAATAAGGTCCTAGCTTCAGCCTTCAGAGCTGAAAACAATGAAAGACAAGCTAGTCAAATTCCACCTTCTGAAAAGGTACTTAAGGACTCTGGGAAGTAAAATAAGCAACAGATTTCTGGTATTCCAATATGGGTTTCTGTGTGTTCATATGAATTTAGAGAGTGTCTTAGTTTCTTTTCTTGTTGCTGTGATAAAATACCCTGACAAAGGCAACATAAAGGAGAAAGACTTTATTTGGCTCACAATTCCATCATTGTGGGGAAGTCAAGGCAGAAAGAACTTGAAGCAAATCGTCACATTGGATACAGAGTCAAGATCAGAGACACTGAACTGGTGCATGCATGCTAATGTTCAGCCTGATTTCACCTCTCTTATTCAGATTCTCCTTCCTAAAGGATGGTGCCATCCCTAGTAGTCTTCTCATCCCAATTAATGTAGTCAAGATAATCTCCCACAAACATGTCCATAGGCTAGCCTGACCTGGACAATCCCTCAACTAGCTCCCTTCCCAGGTGTTCTAGACTGTGTCAAATTGATGATTAAAAGTAACCAGGCAAAGAGTTTAAACACAGAGATGTAGAGTATAATTGATATATTGGGGGCGAACTTAGAACAGATGTGCTAACTAGGTTACCATTATTTTATTATAACATGTTCTTGGTGGAATATATTTAAAAGGTCTTGGTCTGCACACTTAATTACCTAATAGAAAATTTCATCTTGAATTTTGTTTCAGCCTCAGCTAAAAATATACTGAATTGCAAGTAAAGTCCAGATCTCAAGCAAGCTTCTTTAAAAATATAAATCATTGCCTAACTTCTATGACAACCAACTTATGTTCTTTTCTATTTCCTATGAAGCTTGAAATGACACTGACCCAAATCATTGCCAACTTTAACACTAATTTAAGATGTTCTGACTCTCCTATGTAGTTTTAGTCTTAGTCTGCCATTGAAAACTAAAAACTTCATAATCTGGGAACACTAAGTTATACAGAAAAAAAGTTTGGTAGGCGGATAGTCCAGTTTTATTGGACTTGATTCAGGGCTTTTTCCCTGTGCTAATTTCTCCTTCATTCCTCTTGACCACTCCTTACTTGAAACCCACTCAACTGTCACAGCTTCTCTTTAAGTTGCAATATCAGCATTGATTCAAGTCAACATTATTTATGGAGTGTCTATTGATGGTTCCTGCTCTCAAGTACTTCTGTGAAGAACACTGAAGGAGGGGTTGTGTTTTCATGAGAAAGTATCCTGACAGATATATTACAGTTGTACAGCAGGGCTACTCAGCCACTGATTGATGAGGTGGCATCATATGTCTGACTATATAGATCCTCTTTTCTCTTAGCAAAACAAAACAAAACAATGTGAAGGCACGAGCCATGCTCAATCAAGCATTTTGTCCTCTCTTAACGATGATCTCAGGACGCGCACAATGATTTCAGATTTGTATGTGTGGAGAAGACACAGGGAGGATTGGACTGTTTCAGGAAGCCATGCTGCTCTCTACAGTGATGGCTGTACCACATATCAAACAGTATGGCATTCCCCTCCGTAAAAGAAGGTGCCATTTAAAAAATTGTGCTTGTCCCTACTACTTTGCATACAGAATCTGAAGAAATAAAATTTGAGTTGGGCTCAGCCTCAATCACTAGTAATAAAGTTACCCAAAGCCTATAATGCTTAGATACTATAAAGGGAACTGGAAAAAAAATGGATCCCCCTTCCCCACACTCATCTGATTCTAGTATAGTATAAAGTAATCAGATAGCACAAACGAACCTGGGAATTTACTGATGGTTCTGCTTGAAAGAGTTCCACATGGCTGGGGACACACTCAGTAGAGCATTTGTCTAACATATGCAAGGCTTTGTGTTTGATCCTACCCTGGAAATAAAAAACTCCACGTAAGTGCACATCTGTGATGGGCAGTAATAACCATCAGCTGCTAAGTTGCTGGATCAGTAGAAGGATGCCTAGAACAAGCCAGACTCAAGAGTGAATAAGGGAAGATTGAAAGTCTTTTCGGTCAAAGTATATAAATGCACAAATTCTGGATTTCTTAGCCTTGCGTCTCTCCTGAGCTGTCTTCACTTCTTGTTCCTAATCTCTGTTCAGATTGCACAAACATTTGTGAGCATTTACATACCCACAGTTCCCTGCTTCACATCTCTGTCTGTGGAAAACCAATAGAAAGAAGGAACAACCTGACAAAGTGCCTCACAGGACACCGTGTAGACATAAACCCAAAAGGTTTTGTCTTTACGCCACAGTCAGTGACTTTGTGCCCTAGTGTGAGTATCACCTTTCTGCTCATATGTTCAGGAAAACCTGAGATAACCATTTTCTTTTTTCCTTGCAAGACTTTCTGTCATTCAAACTCCTAAATCACATGTTTTCCATCTCATCTCTCATGTTTCTTATGTTGTTCTTACGTTTTCATCTTGGTATGGTAAGCATTGCACAATGTTGACATAGAGTCGCTTAGCAAGGGCCCTAACATCAGAGGCTGTTGGCTAGACCACAACATTCACACTCTTCTCCTCCCATGATGCTTTAGCCAGACGTTGCTTGACATCAAGAAAGCATTCCTTTATTCCTTTTAGAATTCTTTATATCTGTAAGCTTTGATCATGTTATTTAAAGCCCCAGAACATTTTCTTAACACCAAAAGCAATGATTCAAAGTCTTTTTGTAAAGATAGGCCTGAGTATTAGAAGTTTGGGTGGCATACTAGACAGGATCAAATAACTCACACAGAACTAAATAATTAAGTAATTAAGCAGCTCACACACAATGGGGAAAATGTGGCTATCCAGCTAGGCATTGTCTTACAGAAGATTGGAAACTGGACACATTTTCCATTGAGCTTTTTCATATTGCTGTCAAGGCAGAATTGTTCACTGTCTCCACTGTACACTGCCACATGCTTAGAGGTCTCAGTAAGCATACAACCATTCGTTGTGACCAGCATTGTTGTCACCATGTTACATTACACCTGGACCATCAGAGAGAAAGCTCCACCCCCCCTCCCCCATGTCACACATTCCTTCTGATTCAATATTTTATGAAATGCATGACCAAACACCCTTAGTGTTGACAAACCCAAGCTCTACGCTAGGCCTTCATTCGATATTTTTGATTTATTTTGTTGGTTACCCAACATTCTAAATGGCTAGATTGGCCATGGTGTAGTAGTCAAGATCCGCTGAAAAATCAGAACCCAGGGGCGAGGGCTGTATGTCCTCTGTGTCTTGTCTTCCTTGCTTTTGCTTCTGCCTCCTTCCCTCCTTCATTCCTATTACCATCCGGAATCAGGCACATGATTGCTGTTCTTTTATACTCAACTGTCATCTTTATTCATTAGCTCCCGCTGCCCCACGGAACATAATGACAACTCCTTGCCCGTAACATTTCCTGCTTAACTCCTGAATTTTCTATACATCGTTTCAAATACAGCTCACATGTGGACTCGTCCAGGTCCTTCTTTTCTTAGCTTTGTTACCTATAGCAGATTAAATGTTGACCCCTAATAGGTATGGCCACACCCTAGTACTTGTGAGTATAATTGCACTTGGAAAGAGTCCTTGTAGATGCAGTTTATGGATCTCAATATGCAGTCATCCCGGATTATCTGAGTGGGTCCCCATGATAAGAGTCTAGACGCACACAGAGGGAGACAGATGGAGACACAGAAAAGGCCATATGTAGGAGAAATCAGAGATTGGACTGATGCCACAAGAAGCTAAGAAATGCTAGAACCACCAGAAGCTGGAAAAGGAAAAATGTCTTTACTAGAGCCTTTGACAGAAGTATATCCTTGTTGGCATCTTGATTTCAGACATCTAAACTCCAGAAGTAAGGGAAAATAAATATATGTTGCTTCAAGACAGACAAAGATGTGGTCAATTATTTGTTCTAGATCCTGAGGAGACTTGCCTCAGAATTACCTAAGAAATACCATCTTCTGGTCCATCCAGGCTGATGTAACAAAGTGCTGTGATCTGGGTGGATTATACAATAGAAACAAATTCCTTCTCAAAGCTACGGATGCTGGGAAGTCCAGAGTCAAGGTGCCGATGGATTCAGTATCTAGTAAAGGCTTCCTGGTATGTAGATCGTGTTCACATGGCAAAAGGGAAGGTAGCTCTCAGTGGCTTTGATGGGGACACACATCCATGCACAAGAATTTCACCTTCATGGTCCAATCTCCCCATCTCCCCCCATACCCCAGCTCTGTCTTCTAATACTATCACTTTGCAAGACGGGATTTCAATATGGGGATCCAAGGAAGACTCAGATATTCTGAGGCTGCTGTTTTAACATAAGGGGGCAGTGTCCTGGAAAATTACATTTCGGTTTTCTTTTCTATCCCTTCAGTACCTGGCCTAGCACATGAGACGTGGTTTGTATTTGTGAAATCAATAAAGGAATGGGTAAATAAAAGCTAAACATTTCAAAGTGTTGACTACAAAGTGTTAAAGGAAAATGATTTACCAGTGTTGGCTTTGCACCCCCCTCCCCACATACACACCCTGCCCCTCGCTGTCACTATGAGTCTTGAGTTCTCAGGGCTCTTGCTGAGTTTTATTTAGCATCATACCAAATCAAAGGAAATTAGATGTTCATGCCTTTCCTCGCTTCCTGGGGTTTAACCTTCCTTTTGCCTGAGTCCTTCCTGGCTCTCACAGCAAGGCAGTCCCTGCGTGCACCCTAAAAGTGCTGTATTCTCGCTGTGGGAGACCAACATTTACACAGCTATTCTGGAACCCTCTCCTCTTCTCCAGCTTTCTTTGCCTTTTCTATTTTACTATTTTTTAAAGCTGTATGCAAATGTTCAGCTCCGCACAAACTCAGCATTGGGACGGGTGTGCGCTTATTCTGTTGTGATTTTCTGGTAATGTGACATTTGTACTGTAGGAAGAAAGGAACCTTGAATCCATTCCTCAAAAGTCCAGCTACGTAGGTTTGGCAGTTTGGCCCCTCACCTCATACTGGTTCAGATCGACTCTGTGACTACACCATTGGCTTGGGTTTTATATTCTCTGAAATTTCATTTTCACTGATTCAAAAGCCCAGACTCAAATATGTAGGGGCAAATTAGCACTGTGTCCACGTGAAGGGAGGGCTTCATTGCTCTCCAGGACAGCCTCATGGGAGCCAGGAGTTTGGGTGGCTATGATGTAGGCCAGCTACAACCAGTGCTGCCTGTGGCTGACCATGTTGTGGTGGACTATGTCTGATCTCCTTTCAGCTTTGTAGTGATCTGGGGACGGTGAGGTGTTTGGGAGTGATGGAAGCTTTCTTATCTCAGGTGTGTCTATCCTGGAGGGCCAAAATGCTGTAGGAGGCAATGGCCACCACAGCAACCCCAAGCAAGCAGCTCCTGGGTTCTCTGTCTGCTGAACCTGAAGAATGAATTTTGCAGACAATGGGGAGGGTGAGTTTTAGAAAGTAATTTAGTATAAGTTCATAGGTTAGTGTGTAAGAGATGGAAAGCAGAGGCCTGTAGAGCAGGAGTGGTGCCAGAAAATGGGGTATCACCAAACTGCTAGGCTAGGGTCATTTTAAAGGACTTACAGCAGAAGTTGGGGTGAGGCCTAGGGAGGAGGAGGAGCCTGACAGTTCAGTTGACCCAATTCCAAGATATCTAAGTGCCTCCTCTTAGGAAGATGGATGTGTGCTTATTTAGAGGGAGAGAGATAACAAAAAAACCAGCCCTTTCCTCCTGGCATCTCTGGTCTGACCAGGTCAGAACCAAAGGCATTTTGGTCTAACATCCTTGGCATCACTGGCCTTTTGAAGGGATAGAACTCATACAGGGCCAAGGACATTTCTGTGTTTTAGTTAAGGAAAACTGTGCACTTCGGGGGTCTCTTACTTTAAAACCAATTGGCCAGTTTCAGCCTCCTCATCAGTAGGTCCACTGGGAAGGACATCTGTGATGGTCATCATCTGGCCAAGCACTGACTTGATGCCTGCCAGGTGACCAGGTGTGGACCAGGTGTGACCAGTGGTGCTGGGACAGCAAGCAAAGCAAGCGCGTTCTGCTCTCACAGATCGGCTCTAGTGCGAGGGTGTGGGAAGGACACAGTGAGCACCAGGAGGACACCCAGCCGTATATCTGTCCCTCCAGTTGGAGCTCTGCTGTAAGAGGATGTACGTGGAGGTGCTTTGTAAAGTGCAGTGGTACTTTGATAAGTAGCGACACTTTCTCCCCGTGTGCTTAGGGACTGGAAGTCTACCCGGGTGTCTTTGTTGCTGTTGGTGACATGGATTGTTCACTGGCAGAAGAGAAAAGCCTAAAGCAGCACCTGCTTTTCCTCCCTGGCGATTTGACTTGGGCTTTCTGACCCTGCTGCTTCTAATAGCAGGGTGTATTTGGCATCAGAGGGTTTGATGCTAAGACCCTGTAATAAGGACCTGTATCCTTGGCTCTCATTGTTTATCTGCTTACCTTTGTCTCAGCACGACACAATGTGAGGCACGGGATTAGAAGTGTCACTGGGAGGGTTCTGTTTGTCTTTGATACTGTGCACTTGTGCTAAACTTAGTTTAAAAACTTAATAGGCAAACTATGGTCACTTATTTATTCCTGACAGGAAAATGGAAAGACAGCACAGGTTAAGGTTTCCCATTTGTGACATTGATGAAACTCAGTTATTTTGAGGATATGTATTTGAGGGATCACCGAGTACACATGAAATAAGCAGAAAGTTCAAGAAAAGGCAGAGTGGTTAGTAGCCTGTTACAGATTGGAAGGCTCTAGGCAGTTGAGGATGGATCCCTCCCTCAAAATCAGCTTCCAGTACCACCTTCTTTTGTTCTATTGTGTGTGTGTGTGTGTGTGTGTGTGTTTGGTATATACATGTGTACATGTTTGTGTACACGTGGGTACAGGTGAATACATTTATGTGAAAGCCAGAGGTCAATGTCCAGGTGTCTCTATGTATTGTTTCCTGCCTTATTTATCATGACAGGGTGCTACTCACTGAACCTACAGCTCACGGATTCAGCAAGACTAACTGGCCAAAAGCCCAGGGGCGCTCTTGCCTCTGCCAGAATTACAAGTGTCTGCTGACACCATGGTGGGTTTTTCCCATGGGTGCTGGGAATCCAAAATCAGGTCTTTGTGTTTACAAAGCAAGCCTTGTACTAAGGAGCCATCACCTCAGCTGCAAACTCAGGGATTTTAAGGAAGGGGAGGTACTGCAATTGCTCCTCTTTAGGATTAGATCTAATCCTCCCTAGGATTAGAAAGATCTTGGAAACAAAGGAGAAAGCACCATAACTTTACTTTCTTAAAGTTTTAAAGTACCATTTGAAAGGAAAGCTACAGAATACACAGCAGGGAGGAAGATGGGGGTGGTAGGTTTGTTGAGGTCCATTAAAAGGAAGCTATTTCCTCTTGGTAAATTATTATTATTTTTATTTTTGCTTTTCTTTGTAATCTGTTTTATTAAATGAGTTTTGGTTTAAAAAGGGTGGTGGTGGTATCTGAATGATGTGTCTGGTTTGAGATAGAGGCATAACTTTCTGGTTTACCAGGAAGATTTTAAGCTGAGGTATCCAACCTGCAGCCCAAAGGGTGCCTATGTTTGGTATAATGGCACATAGCTTGTTGTGTCGTCATTCAAATTAAATACATGTATGTCCCACAACCAGCAGGCTGTGGTCCAGACATCTCAGACTTAATGTGTGGTCTGAGACAATTCTTCTTCCACTGTTGTTCAGAAAAGCCAAAAATTGGGTACTCCAGTAAAGGACGCTATCTGTTAGAGAACAAAGGCAAACCACATGGCTGTCCCTTCCCTTAAGATCTAAGTGGATCTGTCAGTCACTTAGACAGGAAAATGCCCTTCAGGAGAGCAGTCTGTTCTAGCGCTTTAACATACGGCATACAGTTGCAAAGTGTTGTATGACTGAGAAAAAATACAGGAAGCTTCTGTGGAAGCACAACACAGGCTCTGTCCGAATATTATTATCACTTTAAAAACAGAGCTTTCCTTACTTCCCTCCTGCTGCTTCCAACGTGCTTGGTGTGGGGACTTGATGCTAAATCAGCTACACCTCTGTCACAGAGTGGCCATGCCTATTAGACAAGTTAATAGGAGCGAAAAACTAGAATAGAGAGGCATTCTATTTCCTGGGACCCCTTCTGCTAGCTGTTCAGTAGCTCTGTGTTCTCTCTCACTCTTTCTCTTTGCCTATGCTATAATAAACTCTTTTTCAAATCTCGTTCTCTATAGTCTGTGATTTCCATTCTTCTAATTCATGAGACAAGATCCTAAAACCCACATGCTCGGGGCCATAGAGTCCCTAGACCCCGTTCCCTAAGAAAGGCTCAATCCTTTTCAAAGATACTCGTATATTACCACATAGGGTACAGTCTAGGCAAGACCCAACAAAAATTCAACAGAGTCTACTGGAAACAGAGACTCAGTTAATCAGCCAGTGAAAATACTGCATAAAAGGAAGTGCATTGGCTGTTGCTGCAAATATTTGGCTGGAAGGAAATAAGGTATAGCCAGAGTCCTGATACAGACAAGTAAAGGGGCAAAAACTACAGAGGGTTGCTTTTTCTTATGTCTTACTCTCAGAAAAATAAATCCTGCATAGCTTCGGAGACACCAGGAAGCCAAAACTCAAGGAAGGCAGGAAGAGTTGCTCCCTGGGACAGCAGTGAGATGTCACTCAAAATGTTAATCTGCTTTATCCCTTCTTACAGGACTGGTGGGCAGCATATCAAAGAGAGAGATAGTTCTGAGGAAGAGGCTCTAGCTGGGATAAATGAAAAAAACTTGTAACTTGGAAGAGATTCAAAGAAGTCACAGTAATCACAGACAAGGTATAATCTTAGGTTAGCCGTGTAAATACTTATTGTGGGAACACTGATTTAGGGTGACAGTGTTTAGTGCTTTAGTTTGACCCAAGAAGAGGCACAATTAACAGTGCTTGGCAGGTTGGTAATGAAGCTTAATGTATTAAAGGAAATAATGGTTATTCCACCTTTGAATCCATAAAAATTAAAATCAAGTGACAGATGCTACTCATACAGGTAGCAGGGCACAGAATACAGTCTACCACAAAGAAGTAACCTTACGAGATCAAGTACTTGTGTTCTCTCCAATTCACAGAGCTCATGAAACTTTGAAGAGTTTCCTTCCCGAGGTTATATAAGCAGGAAACAGTGGCTGGAGCAGGGTGCTCTTCGGTGGAGTTGCCTGTAGGTTGGGTCAGGGAGCTCTGGAAACGCGGTTTGGGGTGTTCACTCACGCAGGAGTGGATGCAGCTGCAGAGTCCCACATGCTTCTGCACGCGATCTGCACTTGTGCTCCGTTATCAGCCCGGAACTCATTGGTTCACCATGCTAGGCTGGAAAGACTTGTTGCTTTGGTTTGTCATTGGTGCTCTATCAGGGGTAAACTTCTGTGTCCTCAGGGAAAAGGCAAGACATAGCACCTTCAGCAAATAGCTCCCCAGGGCCCACACAATGGCTGGGCTCAGCTGCACCAGTGGCAGCACTAGCTGCCACACCACACTTGACCCACCTGAGTTTGATGCCTTGTTCCCACATGGTGGAAGGAGAGAACTGACTCTTGAAAATTGACCTCTGACCTCCCATATGCACCTTGACACGTGTACCAGCCTCCTAAATAAATGCAATTAAAAATTTAATTTAAAAATTTTGGGAAAACAGTGTGCATAAATTGTCTCTGAGTTGAATACTCAAGTTCAGTTGCCTTTTACACACTATTTTCATTGGAGGCCTTTTACTGGATGGAAAACCACCTATTTATAGCTCAATGCCTGGCTAAAATGCAGACCAGGCTCAAGGATTTATCACACCCATCTCTCAGTAAACAGCACTAAAGCTTTCCACACTTCAATATGGAGATATTTAAAGGCAGGCCAAAATCCAAAATCAAAACCAGATTTGTTGGGTGGTTAGAGAAAATTATCTATGAATGTAAACTCCCAAGTCATTCTGAATATGTATGCCAGCAACATGATTGTAATTTAAAAGCCATCATACATTCCCATTAATACATAATAGCTTTATAATCTGTATTAATTGCAGCATCGTGGTGAAATGAGATTGTTCTCTACCGGTTACTAATTGGGCAATCGTTCTGAAAGCTTTTCCTCACATTTCATATTCATTCTTCCAAAATATTCCTTTCGGATTTTTTTTCTACACAACTTATTACTTTCTAGGGTAGCATGTAATTTCCTTATTTATTATGTTTATTGTTTGTTATCTGTCTCTGACTAAAATGTAAACTCCGAGAACCGCAGTTTTCTGGGTGTTCGTGCTAAGCAGTGTTCACGTGATATACCTGGTCTGTATTCGGATTTCATAAAATTAACATTGCAAAAGTAGATTTATATGCACAAGTTGTCCCACATATACTCTGAAAATATTTGTCCAATTTAATGAGCGAAGGCGATTTCGTCTTAGGAAAGCAATTGAAGTGTGAGAACGGTGGCAGCTTTTTGGAGAAGTCTCTGGCACTGTGTGGTTGTAGTAGGGGTAGTGGGAACACTAGGGTACAGACACCGGCCTCCTAACATACAAATTCAAAAGATTCCCTGGCTCTGTGACAGGACAGCAGGGGCCAGTTATCCTCATGGGCCTGGGAGAGCACATGCTTGAGGGAGATGTGTGCACTAAAGCAGCACAAGCAATCCCAATCAGGGAGCAGGGTGCAGCCAGAGATACAGAGATACGTTGGGAACAGTGATTCTTCACTGAAGTGGTGAGATAGAACTTAAAACATAATCGCCTTTATGCCTTCTTACACTCACTGGTGGGTAGATCATCAAAGAGAGGAAGTATGTGTTCAGTTATTCCAAAGGTAACTATGTTAAAGGCTTGGTCCCTAGCCTGTAACACTGTTGCAAGGTGATAGAACATGGGGACCTAGGAACATGTTCTTGAAGAGGAGATGGAATTCTGACTTTCTGCTGTCTCCCTTTGCTTCCCAGCTGCCACGAGGGTGGTAGGCCTCTCAATAATGATCAAACATGGTGAACCCTTCTCCTTGTGCACGGCTGCAGGGCCACGTGACCATAGACCACTGGACCCTTGAGCTGAACAACCCTCCCTTCCACTTTCAGTTGAAAATCTCATTGTGTTTTGTCACACCCAGAGGAAGCCACTCGCCACACAGAGGGTTCAAGAGGCCATAGTGTGTGAGAGACAGAAGGGAGGGATGAAAACCAAACAGGGGGTATTTTTAAGATCTATGCCCTTCAGTTTCTATTCAAAGTTTTTTGATTTTCTTTTATAGCGGTTAGACTGGAATTCTTAATTACTTGGGGTGAATATAGTTTTTCCATTAGCAGATTGGATATAGTAATGACAAGGTGGCTATGAGGTTTAGACTCTTCTTCCTGTCTCTTCTCCTGCCACCATACTTCACTGAACCTATTAACTATTGCTAGTGTATGGAATGGGTCCTTGGCTGGCTGTTGATCATGTGCACACAATGACAGCTGTTGCTTGAGGTTGTGACTGTGGTCTCTTTGTAGGTAGTCACATGCCTTCTCCGCCTTCCCGTCTTCAGTGTTAAGCACGGGGTCTGACTCGTCCCACGTACATGATGCATGCTTGGTAAATGAACAAATGAAAACAGCGGCAGATGCTAACATCCTCGATCCCATTGAAGTCAAACCCTAATCTATTAAGATTTCCCAATAATCCCAACAAACGCTAAAGTGTCCTAGTTCACTTAATTTAATTAAAATACAGACTATTAGCAGATAATTATTAAGGTCCTACACTGCTCATCTTTGTGATAGACACCAAGGGTACGATGTTATAAAAAAGGGTTGCTTCCTCCAGGGGCCTCTCAGTTTCAGATTGACAATCAAGATCTCACTATGCAACGCTGTTGCTACCTATTACAGAGGACACAGCAAAGGGGTGGCAAAGAAGAATGAAAACTTGAGGCTGCAGGAAGAATCAAGGAAGACGCCTCCAAGGAGACAGTCTCAGAGAGGGTCGAAGATGAAGTCACAGTCTGACATGTGTGCAGGTAGGGGCACGCCTTCAGTGACAGTGATGAACAAAACAGGCAGAGGCAGAGACATCGGGAACTTCATGGGGTTAGGGAAAGGGATGGAGCTGTGAAGTTCAAGGTAGAAAGTAGTGGGAAGTCAAGCTGAGGTCTTGAGAAACCTTGTGTTACTATTAAGAAGTTCACATTTTATCCCAAAGGTGTTGTGGGATTACATTAGAGAAGACCAGATTTATGTATTTGCAGATTATCGTAGCAGTGAAAAGTTGGATTGAAAAGTGTCAATGAGATTAGGGGAGCTTTGAGTAAAGTGACTATCAATAGCCTATCTAGGCCTGAACCACATACTTTTGTGATGTTCAAGGAACAAAAGAATTAGAGACCTATTGTATCCCAGAAAGTGAAAGACAGGGATTAATATCATGATTTTGAAATACAAGTGGTGTTTTAGTTCCTTGGTTTGCCTTAGTAACCTACCATACCGAGTGACTTCAAACAACAAAAATATTTAGTCCTATTGTGGATTCCAGAGGTTCAAGTTCAGGGTGTCAGCAGGGAGCTTGCTCTGTCTGGAACTCTTTTGCTCATCTTAGGCTCTCATGCTAGCTGTCAATCAATCATTAGCACTCCTTGGCTTGCATCTGGATCACTCTAGTCTCTACCTGTATTGTCACATGGCGTGTTCTCATTATATTTTTCTCTTCATGTGTCTTTCTGTCCTTCCTCTTCTTATAAAGACTCCCTCAAGTTGGATAAACTATCCCCACTCCAAACTGTGGCAGGCTGCTGGAGGGGGCTGAGATTAATGGAGAGAAAGATGCTTTGATGGTGGTCAGTACAAATAGTTGGCAGAGTCACCTGACTATGAATGGGGCGAGAGATCAAAAAAAGAGTAATGTCAGGGATATTTGGCAACTAAAAAGAGAATTACTTGTGTATTAAAACCACGGGAGAGCCAGACAGTGCCTTTAATCCAAGATCTCTGTGAGTTTGAGGCCAGCATGATCTACAGAGTCAGTTCCAGGACAGCCAGAGTTACAACAGAGAAAACTTGTCTTGACAAACCAAAAGAACAAAAACAAAACAAAAGCAACAACAACAAGTTTGTGTATAGGCTGTTACATAAAGTCAATATATAAAGTAGGGAAAAGATTTGTGACGAGAGTCATCATGGAGGGCCGAATAATATCTCCCAAAGATGAGTCTTTTCCAATCTCTGGAGCCTGGTTGTATGCTGCCTTCATGGTAAAGAGTCTTTGTAGATGTGATTAAGCTATGGGTCCTGGGAAGGTGGGGTGGGGCTTGTCTTAGACCACCTATGAGTTCTGTAAGACTATTGGCAGGGTTATTTTCAGAGGGAAAATTAGAGAGGAATAAAGCCCTGAAGATGAAGGAGCCACTAGCCATAAATAAATAAATAAATAAACAAACAGCCCCAGAATTAGATGAGGCAAGAGAGGAGATTCTCCAGTAGCCCTTAATAGTCTTCAAGGAAATCCACTTTTAGTCTTCTGACTTCCATAACTATAAGACAATAAATGGGTATTGTTTTAAACGATTAACATCATGACAATTTCTTTTGGTAGCCATTAAAAATAATTTAGTCTTAGTCGTGAATTTCTGGTGTTTACAAGTATCACTTTGACACATGTATTTTAAACACAATGGCTGGCCTGTTGTCTTAGGAGCCTGAGATCTTTCAAAAATATTGCTAGGGAAAACAAAAGGCAAGCATCTAGACTACATCATAACCACACAGATATCTTAGAGTGGCGTATTCAAATATACAGTGGGCCCTGTGAGTCACTAAATAATTGACACGTGTTACCCTTTCCACTCTTCTAAATTTAAACGAAATTCCACTACTCTGCTAGAATGTTATAGCACTCAGCAGATTTCTGTATTTTTATACGTTGATCTGCTAAGAATAGTTAGATATTTCTGAAATGGAAAATAAAACCCAAGGCTAGAGTTCTCAGCGGCAGAACACTTGCCCAGCATGTGTGACACCTGAATTTGGTCCCCAGCACCACAGAACGAGCAAATAAAAACCGGAAATTCTCTCACCTTGTAAATTATGTCTAAGATCACCAAGTTCAGAAAAGCTGATTGATTTAAGTTTTTTAAACTTCTGGTGTTTGTAGACACGTTTCTACAACAGGACAGTAGGTGTTTCCCTTTGTGAGGCTAGAAGGAGCCTATTTAATCTCAGAGCTCAGATGGTTCTGTAATGTTTGCTTATTTTGAGGGTGACTTTTCAGCACGAGAGCACAGCTACGTGGCAGCCCTCCTTCTTTGGTAATACAAAAATAGCACAGCTTCCTTGCTGTATTTCAATTTCATAACAAAACAATTTCAAGCTGACCCGGGGTGTGAGCTTCACTAATGTTCAATCATCGTCGGCAATAGAGATGGTGGCATTCAGAGCCAGTCTTTCCTTCAACTGGAAAATTTGCAGACAAATGTTGATCATATGTGAATGCTTCCTCATCCACATTGAGCTTATAGCATGTAGCTAATGCGGGCTGAATGGCAGAAATGGAGGCAATATCCAGCAACGACTCACATTTCCTGATCTCATGATTGTCTGTGGGCACGGGCGCCCCATTATTCACGTGCCTGTATTTCACAGATCATGCCAGCATTATAAATCCCTAAGCCACTGACTGGCTATACGTTTAAATTGTGCCAGTCTTCTCTCCCACCACAGAAGTCCACTTTCAGAAGCCACAGACTCAGGAGCAGCCAGGATATACACTCACAAACGTCTCCAATCCAGATGAGAAAGTAGGACAATGGCACCATCATTGCTCCCATAACCCCCCACAAGACCTTCCTCGCTCCTGGGGCTCTCAGCGTTTACTCATGGATTTTGCAACGTTTGTTTACGATTCATTTTCTCTGTAAAAGCATAAACTACAAAACTTAGTGATTATGTTAGAAAATTCCTCCCATCTCTCAGAAATAATTGACATTATCGCCAATGGATACTAGCAGAGGGTCCCTGTCTCAAATGCACACTGTGTGCTACTTTCTGTGTACACACTCATTATGTGTCACCCCCTTGCAATAAAGTGAAGTAAATAGCACCAAACCCATTTTACAGATATGTCATGGAGACTTGCAGAAGGTCAGCACTTTGCTGGTAGCTGTAAAACTAACTCGTTAGGAGAAGCAGAATTAAAGTTCGGTCAGTCGGAGCTTTGTCCTGTCTCCATATTGCCTTCATGGTGTTAGTAGTACAAAGTAATGGTTGGCTAACTAGAATAAATTCTCCTGTACAACTTCGAAAATGGCAATAAATGTTGCGTCTAAGAGGTAAAAGGATGATTCAGGGCTGGAGTACTTTCATTAATGTGTCCTTAATCTGTAAAAATTTAGAGAACCCACAGCTCAGGGCTATTTTACGGAAGACCGATATTTTTGTGATTTCTGCACAAGTCTAATGTAATTTCTTCTTAGAAGGAAAGAGCTAGAAAGAAAAATAGGACACAGTCATACAGAAGGTTCCAGTCGACGACTAAAGATTAGACCCTCACTAAGCACCTGGAAGTGGGGCTTTCTAGGCTGCCTTCGTGCAGAAGGCGATCCAACTGAAAGGAAAGCGGGACCCCTTCAAAGGGAAGGCTCTGCTCTCAAGGCACTCACTGTTCTGTGGTCGGCATCTTGAATTCTTTAATAATTTTACCCTTGACTTTCTGTCTTACGAATGAATTTTGCAGACAACAGAGAGTATGCTGGGGGCTTGCACCACAGACAGGGTATCTTGCACATCGGCCTGCTACCCTGGGAATAATGGTCTCTTGCAGAGATGCAGGGACTGTCAAGAGTGCAGATCGTATTTCTCATGATGGATTTCTCTAGGATGTCCATGAATTGAGCACTTTTGTTGTGAGCAACTCCATGATGGATGCAGTACCAGGTAAATTAGCGAAGGAAGGACAGACCGCCATAGATGGAGAGGACTATGAAAAGGAGACAGAACATTTTGCTAGATTTATTATTATTGTTACTGTTATTGAGACAGGATCTCACATAGCCCAGGCTAGCCCCATATTTTCTATATAGCTGACGGTGACCTTGAGCTTCTGGTCTTCTAGCTTCTGCCACCTGAGAGCTAAGATGACAGGTAAGGGCCACCAAGCCCCTTTACCCTTCTACCTCGATTGTTTTTCTTTTCAATTTTAAAAATTTATTCATTTTTATTTCGTGTGAATTGGTGTTTTGCCAGCATGTATCTTCGTCTGAGGGTGTAGGATCCCCTGGAACTGGAGTTACAGACAGCTGTGAGCTGCTCTGTGGGTGCTGGGAATTGAAACAAGGTCCTCTGGAAGAGCAGTCGGCTGAGCCATCTCTTCAGGCCTCAACTTTTTAATTAGAGAATTTGGCCTTTAATTTTGTACTGGGTCCAAAAAATAGTATAGTTCTCAGGGAGGATAATTTAGACCTTTGGGTGGAAAGACATGATTACTGGGATTTGACAAGTGGCTCAGTTTTAAACTTGACAGTCCATGTTTAAGTAAGAGTTGTCTACATGTGTGTCAGTTCTCATTAGTTTCCTGGGGAACTTTTACAGTAAATTATTGTATTTCTCGATCTCTTGGTGCTTATAACAATCTGACCAATAAAATATGGGTTTGAATATGGCCTGACTATAACAAGTCTTACAGTCTTCCTTAGCTTCTGTTTTCACTCAAAGGATCTAGCAAAGACCACAAAGAAATCTAGAAGGAGGAATTAGCCCAAGATAGAAGGATGTAGCACAACCATATCATCACTTAGTGTGCTGTGAGGGTGTTCCACTTCACTTCTTAATAAATTCTGTCATCCGCATTATGTTTAATGTCTTATCTGAGTTCTTTCGTGGAGTTCACACGGACTAGAGGGCAGTGGTGGAGTCCTGCCTGAGACCCCAGCGACGAGTAAGCCTAAGCAGAATGCAGGATCTAAGAGGCTAAAATTGGAAGCAGAATTTTGTAATTTTACAATATTGAGGAAGCTAAAAATATTAAGTGCTGAAGTTCAGTCCACAAAGAGGAAAGCTCTATGGAGGCCTTGGCTCTCTCATGGGACATCTGAAGAGTGCCCTCTTTGATATTGGTAGTCAGAAACAGACTGAACTTTGCCAAGACTGACGCCTGATTTGAGATCATCCCCGAGCTGTGATTAAATAATATATTTAACTTCTTCTGTACAGAATGGAAGGAGCATGAATCTCCTCTGAAGGGTTATACTCAGTGCCCTGTAGTTCTTCTCATAGCATCTGGCACTCATCAAGTGTTTACCAGCAATTCCAAAAGCCAACACTGAATGATTAAAGCCCAAGACAACGTCAATAACAGAAAATGATCACCAGCTGATCCACACACTGGGCTGAGCAGACCGCAGGTTTAAGAGGAATCTGATTAATGGATCAATAAAATTTAAAGATGTACTTATTTTTATTTTTTGCATGTATGAGTGTTTTGCCTGCATGTATGTATGTATATGTACCACACGCGTGTCTGCTGCTGCTGAGGTCAAAAGAGGGCATCCCATCCCCTAGAATTAGAGTTCCCAGCAACCATGTGGATGCTGGGAACTGAACCCTGGTCTTCTTGAAGAGCAGCAGGTGCTCTTAACTGCTGATCCATTTCTGCAGGCCTATGATGAGTATAATTTTAATAAATGATGGCAAGAAATTTCAGCAGAAAAGTGTCATCTCTTAAAAATTCACGTGCAAGTATGGGATAAGCTAGTTAATATAATAAAATAATGACAATTGGAAACCTATTCTATAAGTCCCCAAAAAAGACATATAACATGAAGGAATTATTCAGCTGGAAAATAAATTATAAAAGGTATTCAAATTCACTTTAAAATTTTGTAAGAATTGACGAGAGAGGAAGAGAGAGGAGAGAGAGAGCGCAGTCTCAGAGACATTCTATATAATCACAATAAACAATTTAGCCAAAGGTGATCCACACTAGTAGTCATCAGGGAAATGAGAATTAACCCTTCACTAACATATAATGCATAGTGTACATACAGATGAAAAAGACAGAACGAGGAAAATATGGGGTACTCCACATGTGAGACTGGAGCAAATGGGTTTCCTCTTATCACTCTTATCCTCTTACCACAGACAGGGACAGCTTCTGTGGAAAACTGGCTGCATGCCCTGAATCCAAGCACGTGCACGCCTAGCAATCCCACTGGCAGGCGCATGAAGACACAAAGTCATGCACCAAATAACGGCAACAGGACTGCACAAAAGCACCATTCATTGCAAACCAAATGTCTGTCACCGGTGGAGAGAGGAATATAAAGATGGTAGTAAAATCAGATGAAAATCCACAGGAGTCAATGCTTCCTACCTTCTCTACCCCAGCTGCGTGCTTCCTTAGAAAGCCTAACTTCAGCAAGAACCCTGCTAAACACTTTAAAGGACTCTTTCGTCCATGTCTATCAGCCTGGATATCTGATCAAGTTCCTCATCCCTCACCACATTCTAGGGTGTGTCTGATCTCCCTGGTCTGCCTGTAACAAGAATCCCGCAGGGTCAGTTCAGCTACCACCCCTACCACTTCCTCGGCGATAAATCTCCAATTTTCTATGTTATATTCAAAATCAAGGATAACATTCTGCCTAAATGCAAGACTCTCATTATAGCCATTTCCATGAATATTGTTTGAGCCAAAATAAGGTCTTCCTTACCAGGCTTTCATAAGCGTCAAATGCATATTTTTTTTTTAACAAAGTATAGCAGTAACAAAATAGAACAATGAAAAAGAACAGATGTCCACCGTGTGAAAAAACATGCATGAATGTGTTGAGTGAAAAGGGCAATCAGTAACAGTCATGTACTGTGTGATTTTACGTACATACATAAACTTCAAAACTAGGCAGAACTGGTCTGTGGCAATACAAATCAGGAAAGATGGAAGGGTGAAGAGAGTTGATAGGGGAGCCAAAGGGGGCTCACGGCAGGGTGGAGGGAGGAGTGATGGCTTCTAATGCTCTGTTCTTGGATCTAGGTCATACCAAATGGCAGAACTGCGAATGTATCAATTATGATTTACACAATTTTCTTCATATACATAAGCTTTAAAGTTAAAAGTTTACTTCAAAAAGACCCTCCCCCAAAACTGATTTTAAGAGTCCAGTTTTACTGAAAAATATCAAACACGAGTAAAATAATATGAGAACATATGTGGTTGTTAATTTTTGCCTCTCAGATAAGAAGCTCTTTTATGAGTTTTATTTTTATGAATTTAAATACTTCCCTTATTTCTTATGACATACTAATTTTAACCAGGGAAAATTAAGACTTCAAAATGCCAACAGCGAGCTAATATTTTCCTTTGCTTATCATGTGGTCAAACATTAGACAGAGGCAAGAGAGTTAGTACTTCCTATCTTGATTGGAGAAATAGCAAACCAAGACCTGTGGGGTTTGAAATGTATCTGTGTCTACAATCCAACAATGCTATTCCTATGAGTTCATTCCAGGGCCACAAATGGAGGAATAAGTATCTTTATGCAAGGATGCTTGTTCTAACTTCTTTTTTTTAAGGTCAAAATGGAAACATTTGAAACATCTACTGAAAGGAGATGGGTTCAGTAGGTGATACTATCCTTCCACAATGAAATGTTACATAATCAGCAAAAACGCTCATTCAGATCTGCATTTATTAATAAGTAATGCAGGTGCTTTGTAGACTAGCATCACGGTATGATTGTATTAAATAATTTAAGATTTGCATATTGAGAAAAGATGTATCTGTCTATGTATCACGTATACGTGACTATTGCTTTTTCAGCCATTGTTTTCCAGTATGTGTTCCAACACAGCACACGACTTTTATAACAACCACAAAAAGACAAAGCTGTTGTCAATTTAAGGGGAACAGCCTAGTCTAAGGGCACTGAAGCATGAGTGGCAGAGAACGGCTACACTTTGTTTTAATATTCTTTTCCATTTGTGGCTGTCTCAGAATTAGGTGAGGAGACCTTAAGGTAGATTTGTCTTGTGGTGGTCATATTGGGGTGTGTGTCTGGAGAGCTGTCTCAAAGGAAACCATTTATTTCTTAGCTATTTTTTTTACTGCCATCTAGTACCTTAGTTTTGTGAGTCACAGCTGGGCCACTCCTCAGCTATGGGATGATGCTGGGGTAACTGAGCATCTTTGATTCTGAGTCCCTTCAATCTAGAAAACGCAGATAATAGTGCCTTTCCCACTTTTATTTCTAAGCAGTGGAGAAAATGTAAGCTACGTGCAATCAAGACGTGCCAGCCTCGTTCACTGCTCACCCCTCCTCCTTCCCTTCCCAATACTTCCTGGCATAGAGCAGAAGTTTGGTAGCTATTCGTTGATTGGATAAATGGCTGATCAAGTGCCAGTGCTTGACAAACCCAGAAGTACCAGAAGTTCAGGCCCTTGATTACATGGCCATGATCAACACTGATTATGTTGTCATAAAATGATCATTTGGGTAACGTAGTGCCAGTTTGGTACAGTATGACATACTATACATCCTTGGATCCCAGACATTTACTTTGTATACATTGTCGCAATACTCAACATTATAAATGACGTGAAATGTGGAGGGAAAGCCCAGTGATGTTTAATAGTAAAGCTACCATCCTGTAAAAATTTTACATCAAAATTTCCACCTGATTTTGTGCCTAGATAAAGGACAAAAGAGCATTTTCTTCTGCAAAATTTTTCTGCAAAACTAGAAGAAAGGGTGGCTACGAACTGATTTTTGTGGATAGCAGTGAGTCTTTGTGGAATAAAACCTTAATCTTTTTATGAAAACATGGGACATGCTTCTAGTTGCAGATTAGCTTCATGCAGAAACTGCAGAGAACGGAAAACATCCTAGTCATCTATTCTAATTAAAATTTAAATTGAAATCTGGGTTCTAATGAACAGAAGCTTAGTGATGGTCCTGCGAGGACTTTTCAGAAGGTAAGAGAAGGAACTCACAAAGGCAAAAAGAGATTTCACACTGACTTTTTCTTCCCCTGAATTTTATTTGAGCACAACATTCATATTTTATATAGAAACATACCTTACCTGGATGGAAACCAATCATTATCCTTTTGACATGGACATTCTTAAAAATATCTCGTATCCCAATAAAGCAGACCCAACTGTGTCATTGTGGATAGGCTGGCATTATCCCTTTGACATCATGTCTCCGGGAAGAGAGGTGACAGCTCAGCTCTACCAGGGGACAGATTCATTATTACCTCTCCCGAGCCTGCGGTGTAGCTCAGATATTCTAGCTCCATGTCAAAGGTTGTATCTGTTTGAGAAAAACATCAGGTTGCTAAGGAATAATACAGGAAGCATAAACTTATAACTTTCTAGCAAAATCTTTTTGGAGAACTTTGAAAATTAGCTCTCCTTGTTCAGAGATTGCTCAATGTCCTTTTAGGAGCCATTTGTTAAGCACTGTGTACATACACTCACCCAGAGAACGTGTCTAAAATGGTCACTTACTCAAAGCACAGGCGCAGAAATGAAATGCACACAATAGAGATATTCCAAAGGGAAGTTTTCAAAATGGTTTCGTGGTGGTTTGAATGAGAACGCTCCCTCAATAGACTCGTATGTTTGACTACTAGGTCTGCAGTTGGTAGAACTGTTTGGGAAAGATTAGGAGGTGTGGCCTTGTTGGAGGAGGTGTGTCACGGGCGGGGATGGGGTCAGCTTTGAGGTTTTAAAAGACTCCGTCATTCTGAGTCTTTCTCTACCTTGTGTACGAGTATCTAGATGAAAGCGTCCTGTTTGTGGATGTCTGCGGCTCATCCGGAGCTATGATGACGATAGACTCTTATCCCTCTGGAATTGCAAGCCCCAATAAACACTTCCGTGTATAAATTGCATTAGTCATGGTGTTTTATCACAGCAAGAGAAAAATACCTAAAGTGTTTCCTTATTAAACACATTCCTGTCATAAAAAAAACAAAAATATAGGGATTAAATATTTTTTAATCCTGTAAGTGTTTAAAAAGATGTGTATTCATGCTACTTCAAAAAAGACATGAGTTCAAGAGGCTAACTGAATCTAAATTCAATTATCTTTATCAAAGCACGTACTGCATGATGGATGAATGAATCATGACATGGTGTATCATCTTTCTTATAGAATATTTCCTATTCTACTTCTCCATGTTTTCTTGGGTTAATTGGGAAATTAATAATTAAGCTAATTAATTAATAGTTGGGGAAATTCCAGATTCCTTCTTAGTTAAGAACAAAGGAAAGTATTGGAAAGTAGAAGTGGTTCTAGAAAGGTGAGACAGACTGCTATAGGGCATCTTTCCCCAGTTGTGAGCATGCCTGAGCACCCTGAGGATGCTCCAGATGAAAGTTAGCAACTGCCTGTCGGGTGCTGGGTGCTGTGAGTGGCCAGTAGCATGCTGGAAGGCTCACAGCACTTCCATCCCAAGCCTTCTGTGGTTTGCAGTTGCTCTGCTCTCCATGGACCTCCCTTGGTTACTGTGCAGAAGAAAGGACTAAAGGAGGAATATTCCCAGCAACGTTTCCAGGCAGAGCATGCTGAAAAATATACAGCAGCGGAAATAACAAGGGCAGATCTAATGCAGGCTACCAGTGGAGTCTGATTAAAATGTAACAAAAATTGTAATTTTTCTTCTCTATTTAGCCATAGGACAGTCAGCATTGCTTACCGTCAATGCTGTTAATGAAGGTGTCAGGCTTGTCACTTTCATTGAAAACCAACTTTATAAAGAAACTAGTACAGCAGTTACCTCCAGCTCTCTGGCTACCATTAAACCCATCAAAGAATGCTCAGATTTCCAGCTGTGCTGGATCTTTGAAGAAAGTCCCTGTGGCTTTGGAGCCTGCCCCATCAGAGCAACTCAGCACGCTTGGTGAAAGGACACAAGCTGGGAAATGTTTAGCCATGACTTTCTCTTTGAGTTGCTGCTCTCTGTAAGAAGAGTCCTCCTCACTCAGGACTTGTTTTTGAGAAATTCTAGGGCTCATAACAGTGATATCTACCTGTCTCATAGGCGCTCCAGGCAGAACAAGATGCCACTGTGGCCCCTTCTTTCTCTCATCCATTTACTATCTCATTTAAGAAATAATTGTGTTGTATACCTTCATATTGTAGGTGGAACAAAACTAGTTATTAAGATTAGAGACTAATAAACTGGAAAGACATATGCACATATAATTAACATCCAGGGTACAAAGAGACAAAGTGGTATGGGCTGGCCATCCGCAGGGAAGATCAGAGAAAGTCTGAGGCTGAGGTGGCTTCTGAACTAGACTTTCAAAAATGAATGCCATTTGAATCTGGGGTTCTTGCTGAGCTGTCTGCAATCTTTGATCTTTACATGACTGGGACCCTGGTTTGGAGTTTGAGATCAACCATCTTTCTCTATGGTGCATCTTCCATGCATGCTTACTGAGCCTCTCCTTTGTATAGCCTTGCTTTGTTTGTTGGCTTCATAAATGCTTGCCTCCTCTGACTTCACTCATTAGAATAAACACTGCGCGAAGGAGGGGTTTTGTTCTATACAGTCAGGAGTGTTCTTTTGGGAAAGTGTATGCCTCATATTGGGTAAAATTCTTGTTATTTGAAAGACTGTCAAATTGAAATTTTCCAGGAAGCTATGATTTGAAATTGGATAAAGGGCTACTGTAGGTGTGATAGTAAGATTTTTTTCTAGATATTTCTGGGCAAATATCTTTGCCAGTATACAAACATTCAGGTGTCATTGAACTCAAATGTGATAAAAGGACTGTTGATTATCATGAAAAGCCAAATGTAAAGAAATGCAAAGAAATATAAGCCCAAAGTAAGAAATCAGATTGGTTCATATAGTTCAACAAAAAGAAGAAATTGATACATTCAAGTGCTTACAAAATACAAACCGGACATTGTCTTGCCATTTCTAACTCTGCTCCCCTTCTAACCCCAGTTTGTCTCTCAGGCAGGAAGCCCTTCATGTGGCTGTGCTGTCCTTTCCTCTCATAGCGCCTTGAGAATTGGATCTTTCCCCCCATTATTGGTAAAAGTCCTGAGGGAGACTAAACCAGCTTGGGTCACATGTCTACCAGGTTTTGGAAAGGTGAAGCATTCTAGTTCTGGATCACGTGCTCTTCCAAACTTGAACTCTAAACTGTCTATTATTGTGGACTGCTACATGTCTAATTACCTTCCTTGAAAATGGAAAAGTCCTAAGCTATGCCAGACAGAGCAAGTGAAGACCAGCAGCTTTGACCAAAAGGAAGCCCCAGTTCATTCCTGGAATAAAAGATGACTGTGGCCACTCGGGGAATTTTACTATCTTACTATTTTGCCACAGGGTTTGAATTAATTAGCTGCAACTTAACACTGAAAAATTTCATTGAGATTAACGTTTTGTTAGCACGATAGCCAAGTGCTGAAAATATCCCTTCGGATGTAAACATATGCTCTATCTGGGTCAGACCCTAATCCAGTGGCAGTGAGGGGACATTTTTCTTTAAGTTTCTAGAATCTTGCAACCTCGTAAATTCCAACCTCCTGCAAAATAAATCTTATTCTTGTATAAATTTATGATCGAATTGAAGAAAGCCTCCGAATGATAAATGACACACACCTGTGGGGCACACGATTTTACCATTCCGTTTCTCTACTTTCCTTACCCCAGTTTCTTTTCCTCTTGCCTAACGTCAGCACATCTGTCAATAGGGCTTGACCTGAAGAGCATCCCCAGAGAGACTTCCAATAAAAGGCCATATCAGAGTATGGCTTTTCTGAAAATTAGGATAGTCTCCATGGCAAAGCGTGCTTTGAAAGAAAAGAGCAATGTTTTCTGAGTGTCTTCTGTGTAGTGAGCTACTTGCCTGTGCTCTGCCAAAATGCAACCTTTCCCTGCATATGCTATTGTGTGCAGGCTACCAACAAAATACAGATGAAGTGGCTGATGATGTCCAGGATGTTAGTCCTCACAACCCTGGGGTCTGGGAAATCCAAGATCATGGTGTTAGGAGGTCCAGTATGTCATGAGGAACCAGTTGCTAATTCATAGAGGGCGTTTTGCTATAAGCTCACACGGCAGCAGGGACAAGATCTCCCCGGAGTCTCATTTATAAAGATATCAATTGTGTTTGCAATGTCTCCATCACTGTAATCTCACGACCTCTCAAGTGCCACACCCCCTAGTTTCACCACACTGGGCATTAAGAGTCCAGTGTGTGGGTCTTAGAGGAGACACAAGCATGCAGAGCATAGGGCCAGTTTCTGTGAGTCAGCTATACTATTATATCTTCTGGATACGAAGTTATTCAGTCCAAGTCCTCTAGCAAGGGGGATGCAGAGCTTGAGTCAAGGGTACCTGATTGCAGAGCCCTTGTGTTTTCCAAAGCGAGTTACCGACCTCAGTTTTTCTGTGTTGACATCATGTTCTCTCCAATGTCTCATCTACACCATTCATTCCATTTCAGTTCCATCCACAATATTCTAGCACAGAATTCTCTCCCCTTTGGACCACGGCCACAAGCTTTTACTTTGCTTAGCCCTTCTTTTGTTCTCTCTAGGTACATCCTTTATTTTGCCCAGTCAATGTTCTAAATGCACATCTGAACATGCCATTTACTTGCTTTAAGCCCTCAAACAGTGACCGGTATCTGCAGGATCAGGTTCAAAGTCTTTGACCTGACCTGACCTTACCTTCTTTGTTCACTGCATCGGCTCTGCTTTTCATTCCTTTCTACACAATCTGAATTCTTCCTGGGTCTTCAATTATGGCATGCTTGTTTGTGCACCCACCTGCTTGTTGTTTGCTATATCCCTATCATCCTCTCTCTCTCTCTCTCTCTCTCTCTCTCTGACATTTGTTGCCCTCCAGGAGTTGTTTGAAATGTTGCCACCTTTTGGAAGGCTGTTCTTTATCTCTCGAGCCATGCTATAGTCCTGTTAGCCCATTAGCCCGTTAGCATGATGTCTTCTCTTGCACCAGCAGCACAAATTCTTTTGAGCAGAGTAGTTACATATCACGTAACATTAGTTCAAGGAGGGCAGACATCATGGGACACTTTCCCACTGCAGTGTCTGACTGCAGTAGGTGCTCATGTTGTATTTGCTAAATATTAGACTAACTCAAGCTATGCTACTTGCTTGTGAGTCTCCACGGATGGAGTGGACGTATACACCTGCATGCACACATATAACAAGTATGCAAAAATGTGTTAACGAGTGGCATCTTACTGAATCACACAAGTCAAAGTGAATAATGAAAAGCTACGTACAAGTTAAATTATTCATTCACTTCTTCAGAAAATCCACCTATCATCAATCAATCAATTAGTCAAACAAATAAACAAACAAACAACACCTATTGTCTGGGTCCATGGCATTGGTAATGCTTTCCCATGTATTAGAGGCAAAAACATTTCATTTCTCCTACATGAAACAGTCTACCTAGGGATGTGGGACCTGTAACAGCTAAACAAACTGGGAAGCACTGTGGTAACTGTCTTAGAAAGTCGGAGCAGAGAAGTATCAGTACTAGCTGGACAGAAGAGATGAATCCTTAAGGGTCGTTAGAACTGAGAATCAGAAAAAAGTAAGAAAAACATTCTAATGACACAAGCATGAGCAGCACCAACGGAAAGCATGGGAACTGAGTTAGTAATGTGAAGGATTTGCATGGAGACGCTAGGGGACAGAGTAGAGAGCTTGCAGATGGCTTGGTTCTATAGATTCTACAGAGTACTGAGTCAAACTGAGAAGTTTACATGTTAGCTATGGAGGGGAATTAAGACTTGCTTTTTGTTAGAACTGACATATAACATTATTTTGTTGAAAAATGCAAATTTTCCTGAGCGTTTAAAAAAGGCCTAGTTATTTCTTGTTTCATTGCCATTATAATTTGTAGATACTGAAAGAAGAGAAGAGAACAGTCGTCGTTCTATTTGTACTTCCCAATTGAATAAAACATCCCTGAGGAAGGAAAGATGTGATTTCCTTTCGTATCTCTAGCGTCCACCAATAGTGAGCATGCAATAAATATCTATTGAATGATTGATGAGGGAATGACCCAATGAATGAATGAATAATCTCTTGAGCATCAAGGGATATATGATTAAGAGAAAAGAGATCCCACGGTCCATAGCAATAGACTAGTGTGGCAGAGTAACTACTTAGAGTAGCTACAGGCACTGACACTGGAGATACTGAGGGACGGTGGCTTTTCTGTACCTCGTAGCAGATGGACTGCAGACTGTGGGCAGCAAGGAGTAAAAAGCGGTTGCTAGGTGACGGAACCTACTGAAGATGGGAAT
The DNA here is from genome assembly GCA_026225945.1 of Cricetomys ansorgei. Lineage (NCBI taxonomy): Eukaryota > Metazoa > Chordata > Mammalia > Rodentia > Nesomyidae > Cricetomys > Cricetomys ansorgei. Next base: position 12,874,570 of record JAMJFZ010000320.1, read on the forward strand.
GAGAGACTGGAAGGAAGAAAAGAGGATGGGCTTCTTCTCATGTGTGTCAACTTTGAAGAACCTTCCGTGGAGTTGCTGGAAAGACTGAAGACCTTCAAAATGTCAGCTCGAGAGAGTCATCCAGATCAGAGCCCATTGAGTAGAGAAAGGTTTAGAACAGCAATGATTTGGACGCTTATGAAAATTTCATAGCAAAAGGAACCAGGGAACTTACGCTCGAAAGAGGATTTTTTAAAACATCCTTCATGTAAAATTAAGTAAAATACACTGAGGTTTGGATCCTAGATCTTCTTCACCCCCGCATCAGGATTCCAGGACATGTCGGTTTTGGTTTCTCTTATGTGACTCTTGAGAGTCAGCTATAAGAATTATAAACGTGTTTCAAATAGCAGTCAGGGACGAGCGCTGACTCTATTACAAAGTTGTTAAAGGAATAATTTAATAGCTGCTCTACGTTTCCTGAAATTGCTTTATGTATTACAGTGAGGCTCCAATTTTGGAGCTACATATATACACAAGAGAACAGGGTGTGGGACGTGAAGATGAGTGACATGCCATTCTCCCCAGCCTTTATGGGCATCAGGCTTCTTTATTTTCCAATATTGTTTTCAACTATGAACTCAAGTGACACCTTTATTTTATAATTTAAAGCAGCTTGTTATATACATACACACACACACAGACATACACACACACACAGACACACACACACACACACACATATATATATATACAATACATATACATATCCTGAGAGTCGCTTAGCTACATCAGGGTCAAAGGAAATAAATCCTACCCCTTCCCACTCTAGTCCACTTATGTTGCAAATCTCTGTTAGCTGCACAGAGACATTATGCATATGAGAAGGAGCATTTGTTTTTTATTCCACTCCACTGGTCCCCACTCTGTCTGGCTCTGCAGACTGGTTTCAAAAACAGCAGTGCAGTATGTTGAATGGAATCTTGCCAAATCACATCCTCTCTGTACTTCGGTCCAGGTTTGCCTGTTGCTCACCCTGCAATTTCTCCTTGGCCCCAGATAGAGCAGCTCCAGGTGGGGCATCTGGCTTCCTCCTGCTTAGTGAACAGCTGGATTCCTAGGCAGCCCTTTTGGTTGGTGAGCAACTGTTTGGCCTCAAGTGCCTCACAAGAGAAGAATTATGGGCTCCCGGGGGCTCTACAGACTGCTTTTGGTTTTGCAACCTCCTGTAGTGTTTGAGTCATAAAAAGAAGACTCTCCTCCATTTTCTAAACTCAAAACAACCTGCTTGGCTCCAGCTTGCCTGAGACCTTTTGTGAATTTCTCCTTTCCCTGTCCCTGTGGATGTCTGTGGCTTTCAACCAAGCTTTAACCATAAGACTCCCACCAGCGTTCTTAAAGAAGAAAGCTTTCCAGCATGACCACGCTGTATTAATAAATGAAACCCAACCTTTTAAAAATTACACTGTCAGAAAAACCCATTAGGTTGTAAAAGAGTTGAAGTAAACATTAGATTTTAATATCTACTGCTGCTTAGATTTTTCTGAACGGAAAAATCCCCAGTGAGCACTTAAAACTTCATTACTCCACTGAAAGGTTGTGAAAGGCTATTTAAAGGTTTTCAATTTTGTTGAAGTCTAGAGGTTATTATAGCTGGAAAGACTACAACCCCTCATATTACAAGGAATGAAAGGAATGAGATTTATGTTCTCATCTTCCCCGCAGTTTAATCCAGGTCTATTAGATGCATTGGTAAAAATTAGGGCAGCGTGAAAACTTTCTAGAGGTTTGATGAAAAATAGTATTTGAACACTGGAAAGCGTGCTGCTAAAGGCTCAGGTGATTCCTCTCGGTGCTGGGGTCCGAAGTTATTTCAAGATTGGCCTCTGCTTGAAGCCTCTTAAAAACTTAGTACAGAAACTACAATGCCCAAATGCCAACTTTCAAGATGAGACCTTTAATTAAAACTCACCCATTCGAAGGCCTTGGCGGACAGATCTGATTTTTTAATTCTAATATATCTTTTAAACAGAGGAAATTTATGACTCGATTTTTAAATCTCACCAAACTTGGCATTGACAGTGTTTAACCATGAACTGTTAGACAAATTAGGGGCTCTGCACATTCCCCATTGTTACCTCAACGACTCAATTTTAATTTTCTGCCTTGTGCTGTAGACTGACTTTGAATTACATCATATAAAACTGTTATCCGTATGTTCCGTCCTTCTGCATCCCTACCATCTTACCCACCCTATGTGTTATTCACCTTCCATATATGTATCTGTCATGTCTACCATCTCTCGTGTATGTTATTAATCCATAACAAGCCCATCGAATATGCCTAGTACTATATGTTGTACTAGAAAGTTGGTAAAAGATTGAAAACTGCTGTGAATGCCTAGTTTTAAAATTATAGTGTAAGACAGAGTAAAGAATGCTTTCTTGGAAGTAAACCTCAGGAGCAATATGCCTTCCTAGGAAAAGCCTCACCTTCTTATATACTAGGAAGCTTTCTTTGAGTAGAGTATTCCAGCTGTATTTCAAAGAATGAGTTGTGAAGGGCAAGGATACAGGGAATATATTAAAAAACTTTTTCTACTATAAATTTACAGTAGTGTCTACAAGTCTAGTGTCTAGTTCAGGATGGGATGGGTAAATGGTAGGCGATGTCTTTTGATGGGGGCATCTGATTTGGATTGGTGTTTTCATGATTTACTTTCTGTCTGATAGTGAAGGAACTATATAAATCTAATTAATGTAAGCCCACGAATATAAGAAAAGGAGGAAGCTTTAAAATCATCCGTAAACTTGCCAATCTGTAGAAACGAGTCTACTGTTTGGATATCTGGGTAACTTACTCTCAAGGTTTTGCTCTCTGCTGTTGTTGTTTTGGTGTAGTTCAAATCAAGTAATAGTTAGCGTTCTTTATACTGTTTAGTTACATTGTTCTACTATGTGATTATAGGTTATGCTTTCACAATCATAATTTAAATGATTACATCATAATCTATTATAGTTAATATGACCATACATAGTTGACAGATTTTCAACATATTTTTATTTACTATTTCAGAATTTTGTACATGTATAAAATACATTTTGATCATAAGTACCCTCCCAGACCTTCCCTCCAAACTTTCCAATCTCTCTGTCTCAGCCTCTCTCTCTCATATATATATATATATGAAATATATATATGTAAGTATATGAAATTATATGTGTATTTCATATCCTGTTCATTTTAAAATAGCCACCAGAGTCCAATTAGTGCTGCTCATGTGTATAAGGATGTGGGATCATCCATGGGAGCATGGACAGCTTGCCAGTGACCACACACTCCCTAAAGGAAACAGAGGTTCCTTCCTTCAACAACCGCCAATAGCCTTGCAGTTAGGGGCAGGGCCTCATGAGCATCTCCATTTATGCTGCACTGTTGAGTCACTTGATTCTGTTCAGGTAACCACAGTTGCTGTGAGTTCACACGCCTCCCTGTCCCTAGCTCTCGCATCCTTCCCGCCTCCTGGACTGCAGTGTGTCCTGAGACTTGGAGAAGGGGAGCTTGTTAATACAAATGTTCCATTTAGGGCCGAGCATTCATAGTCACTTATTCTTAGCACTTTGATCATTTATAAGCCTCTGCATTAACCACTGCCTACTCCCAAAAGCTTCTTTGACCAAGGTTGAGAGCAGCCAAGTCTAGGGCTATAAACATACATATTTAGAAAACAGTTTAGCAACATAATCATTTAACAAAGCAATGATAGGAGGTTATCCCTAAGGTCTGTGTCCCCAGCCATGTTTACAGTACTAATCATGAATTCTCCTTTATGGAGCAGTTCTTAAATCAAATAAGAAGCTAGTTGGTTACCCACCTAACAGTCATGCCATTACTGCTCAAATAGACACTTCGTGCCCAACAGGTTGGAGTCAAAATATACAACATTCAGCATTGGATAAGAATATAGATGTCTTTCTCCTACAGCAGTCCAAGTAATATCTTCTGGCACTATGAAATCAAACCAGTAAGGAAAACTTTCCCAGTGAGTTCTAGGTTGATCTGTCCTTGACCTACAACCAAAGTGTGTAGTGCATTTAGGATTAGGAACTTGTCATCTATTTATGATGGGAACCCAAGAGGAATGGCAGTAGCCTATATTGTTTTGTGGGCATAGGAAATCTCCCTGACCAATAACTTGTGGAGGGATATGCCATACCTAGCACTGAAATTTTCATTTAATGACCATGTCTTCTGGGAACAGCACTGTACACCCAGGATGGATTTTACCTTTTTATGAAGAGTGTGATATGGTAAACAATGTTGTGGTGACCATTTTTTGATTGTTTTCTAATACAGTGCATATGAAATGCTTAGCACATGTTGGCTCAGATATCACTGGCATTGTCAAGTGTGGAACTAATAAGGAAAGAATAACCTAGAGCCATCTCTCTCTCTCTCTCTCTCTCTCTCTCCCTCTCTGTGTGTGTGTGTTTGAAAATAATATTAATAAGTCATACTTCTGCAAAACACACCCTAAGAGCCTTGATTTCATTGGATCACCACCCATAGCAAATGTCATCACAAAAGCAGCATTGCTAATTTGATAATGGATCCCAGCTCGCCGTTGTTTCCCCTTATATTTATTTGAATATAAATAATGCCAAGTATTAGTTCAGTATGCACTGACATTTCTGCATTCCATCCTCTGTCTTCATTTGCTTTGCCCATAGTTTCTAAAGGATTCTAAAAACCTTAGGAGAGTACCCAGACTTAACACAATTGGTAACAAAGGCAATCATTTTCAGAGCTGCGAAATTGTGGCAGTTGCACAAAAAATGACCGTCGCAGTAAATCACCGATTACTCTTCGATTATTAGCTCCATGCACGTATAATGGCATTCACATTTGGCTTTAAGAAGATGTTGATAACCATAGTAACATATAAAAATAATAGCTTCTATTTACTTGATGCCTTTTATGCACCAGTGTTATCCAGGCAGCTCCAGGATTATTTTAATTAATCCTCTCAACACTATAAGACAAGTATTCTAATCTCTGCACTATAGCTTGAAGTTTTAGAGTGCTAATTGCTCATCATCCCCCCCCCCTCCTAATTCTACCCATTGGAGACTAAATGCAGCACGACTTGACTTACCTATAATAGGATTTCCTGACAACTTTAAGGCCACGTCTGGGATTTACATGTGATTTATGTAAGTGCTTAACCCTAGGCATATAAAATATAAATATGATTACTTGCACTCTGCATATACATATCTTCACAATTGGTTTTTAAAATGTTATCACTATTATTGAAACTGCTTCATAAAAGGAAGTGATTTAATGAGCAGCCTCTTTGGGAAATCTTTCCTGGTAATATCATGAGGATATAGAATGGCATTGCTAGGAATGGGAAGTCGCTACAGTTTCTCTAAGAAGTTTTTCTCCAGTTTTAAAGAAAAGTTCTATAGTACACTCCAAGCTAAGAAGGACGAGGAATTATGTAAACCAAGAAGCATAAAAAATAAACAAAAATGGACTAAAAATATTGACTGATTATGGGGTATTCTTCATCTTTGCATTAAAGAGTACGTCTTGGTTATTCCTGACAGCTACATATCAGATATATACTTGGAACCTGTCCCCATAGAGAAGGAATAAATACAAATAAACCATATATTCCTTTCTAATTTTAAAAAGGCAAGAACCATCTTTATGGGAAAAAAAAATACAGTGAAAGTTAAGAAGTTGTGGAGAAGACGGCTCCAAGGACACGGTGCTAGAGGAGCTTAAACAGCCTGGACAACGTAAGAGAGTGGGTGGAGTCCAGCAGAAGAGAATGTGGACGGCTCGGAAAATTGACACATCAGTGTGGTTGTGATCCAGGTTTGGTTGGGAATAAAATGGAGGGTGGGGAGAAAGAAGATAGAGAATGTAAGATCCTGAAGATGTTAACATTTAAAGAAAAAAACTATCCCAAGAACAATAAAAAAGCTATGATTTTTTAATTTTTAATTTTTGAACAGAAGAGTAACATGATCCTATTTACACTTAGCTATATTTGGCTACTGTAAAGTGAAGGACCAGATGGAGGGAAAAGAAGATGGAGAGAGGCCAGTTAGGAGATAAGAAAGTAAAGCGATAGGAAATAATCATCAGAAGATATATGGAAAAGAGACATTTATGGCATAAGAAACTGAGAGGGTTAGGGGGTCACCATCAAAAGAGCTTAAAGGTCAAACGGGAGGAGGAATTGGGGGCAGGGCTTATTCATGAAAAGAGCCTTCCATTTAAGGAACAGAAGGGACTTCCCTAAATTACCTTAAAACAAACAAACAAAGCAAAACAGGGCACAATGGCTCCTACTGAGTTCTACTGATCATTTCAAAGGACTATTAATGGTAACTCTTCCCAAATTACTTTTTTCTTTTTAAATTAAAGGGGAGAGAATCCTTTTAAACTCATCTTTTGAGAGCAATGCCAATGCCAAAACTAAAAATGAAATGAAATGTTAACATTAAGCAACAAGGATAGAGAGGAGGTGGGGAGGGAGAGAGAGAGAGAGAGAGAGAGAGAGAGAGAGAGAGAGAGAGAGAGAGAGAGGGAGAGAGGATATAAAAAGAAAACTGGAGGCTAATGGCACCAATGAATATAGACACAAAAATCTTAAGAAACCAAATTCTAATGCATGTTCAAAGGGAAATTCACCATGATTATTTTTGGAATTCATGCCAAGATTCAAAGATGGTTCAACACAAGGGAGTCAACACATGTGATATATCATGGAAAAGTTAATTTCTTAAACATAATACTGGATTGCACAGGGACATTTTCAAATAAGTAAATAACAGACCTTTATTATATCTCTCCTTCAAACCCTCTTATCCTCCTCTGATATCCATAAATGAGAGAAAACATGTGATACTTGTCTTTTTTCAGGTTGACTTAATTCACTTGATATGATAATCTCCAGTTTCATCCATTTTCTCACAAATGACCTAACTCTACTCCCTTTATGGCTGAATAAAATCCCAGTGTGTGTGTGTATGTGTGTGTGTGTGTGTGTGTGTGTGTGTGTATGTATGTAGAATTTTCTTTATCTATTAATTCTAACAGACACCTGGGTTAATTCTATAATATGTCTATTTTCAGTAGCTCTGCAGTACGTGCTGATATGTAGAGATCTTTGTGCTACATTGACATGGAGTCTTTTGGGTAAATATTCAGGAATGGTATCATCCGGTTATATGGTGTATCTAGTTTTAGTTTGTTGAGGAGCCTCCATATTGATTTTCATAATGGCTGGGCTAATTTGCATTCCTACCAGAACTTTAGCTGCATTTTCACCAGCATTTGTTGTTATTTGTTGTCTTAATAACTGCCATTCTGACGGGGGTGAGGTGGCCTCTCAATGAGAGATGTCTTGGGCATTCTTAATGTACACCTCAGTGTGGGAAGACATTTTTTTTTTTTAGAGACGATTAGATCATAAGACTCTGATCTAACAAATGGCCTAACCTATTAATGAATTCTGATGGATTCAAAATTAGAAAAAATACAGTAGGTGGGGCCTGGTTGGGAGAAGCTGGTGACCGAGCATGTTTGTTTTGTGCATGTCTTGTCCTGCTTTCTTCCTGCCATTGCTCTGTTCTGTCTCCTGTTCATCAGGGTGTGAACTACTCCACTATGCCCTCCCTGTTACATGGAATAAAACCTTTGAGATCGTGAGCAAAATTAAACTATTTCTGAAGGTACTTGGTCACGGAGATTAGAGTTCTAGATAACACAGAATAGTAACAAAATCAAAGACCCCAGAAAACTAATAATCTTTAAACAGATGCAAAAGAAAGCTTTTGATAAAGTTAATATAATTTCACGATATTAAAAACCCCACAATAGCCGGGTCATGGTGGTACATGCCTTTAATGCCAGCACTGGAGAGGTAGAGCCAGGCAGATCTCTGAGTTCGAGGCCAGCCTTGTCTACAGAGTGAGTTTCAAGATAGCCAGAGTTACGACAGAGAAACCCTGTCTCAAAACGAAACAAAACAAAAACAAACAAAAAACCTGCAATAAATTAAGTGTAGCGGGAATATACCTTAGTATACTGAAAGCTATATTTGGCAAACCAACATCATCTTGAAACTGTTCTATTAAGGTTCAGAACAAGACATTGATTCTGACTTTCATCCATCTTCACTCAACACAGTCCTAGCCTGAACAACTAAACATAAGACAAACACAAAGCACATGCAAATTATGAAGGGGGAAGCCAAACTGTTCTTGTCTGTAGATAACATTCTTGTTTATAGAAAACACTACAGCCAGTGAAAAATCTATTACAGATGATAAACAAATTCAACAAAGTAGCTTGCTTGTGAACTAATTGTAAGCTATCTAAAAATTAAATGGAGAAATGAAAGAGAATTCCATTAAAAATGCCACAATAGTAACTAAGAAAAATTGTCCTAAGATGAGAGATGTGTGCTCTGAAAAATACAAAACGTAAATGAAAGAAATAGAAGAGGCATAATTAAATGGAAAAATAACCCATTGTATTGGTTAATTTTCTCATTCCTGTGACAAAATATGCAGCAAAGGCTAAAGGAGGAAGGGTTTATTTTGTCCCTGATTTAGTGGTGTAGTCCATTGCAACGGGGGAGGTACAGTGGTTGCAGAATGTGTCAGGTCTCATCATTTCTGCTTCCTGATTGTATCCATAACCAGGGAGCTGAGACAGATGACTGCTGATTCTCTACTCCCTTCTCCTTTCCACGTAGACTAGGACTCCAGCCCGTGCCATGGTGCCACCCACATTCAGAGTAGGTCTTCTTGCCTGAGATAAACCTCTCTGGAAACGATCTCATAGCCGTGTTCAGAGGTTAGTCTCCTAGGTGACTCTAAAGCCCATTAAGTTGCAATCAAGATTAACCGTCTTGGATTAGAGTAGTCAAACTATCCAAACTACCTAAATTGAGCTTCACATCCAGTGCTGCTCCTGCTCAAATATCAACGCCATTCTTTATAGAGATAGAAAAAATATAAAATTCATGCCGAGCTACAAAAGACCTCAGCCAAACTTGAGCAAAACGAAAAAAGCTGAAGGAACCATACTTTCTGACTTAAAAATATACCTTAAAGCTATCGTAACTAAATCAATAAGGCATTGGCGTAAGGACTGATAGCCAGACCAGAAACAGAGCAGCAAGGTAAGGAATAATTTATTGTCAACACATTTCTGACAAAGGAGGGACTACTTTGCCGTGAAGAAAAAACAAAAATTTTCAATAAATATTTCCAAGAAATTGGATGCCCATATAAAGAGTCAAAAAAATAGTCTTTCTTCTACCAGCTGTAAATATCAACTCACATGTCACTAGAAGGAAATACGTGGAAGGGTTTCAGGACCTTGCCTCTGGCAAAGCTCTCTTTGAAAGGACTGCACAAGCAACATAAGAAAAAAAATCAAATAAACAATAATATTCACTTACAGATCCACAGCATGTCCAATAGTTAATATAATAAAACTGTTCAAGACCTGGAGAAAGAAGATCAGAAAACCTTAATCAGAGTCATAAAAAACTGAACAAGTGTTGATCTGTACCACACTCACAGACAGGATCTCATCAACACTTATGGGTAGATATGATCTTCCCAATTATTAAAACATTTAAAGCAATTTCAGCTCCCCTTCCAACCCCTGTACAGAATCTCTATTTCTAGAATGCTCATGAATATAACACACAGGTCGATACCGAGGATAGACTGGAGTTAGTAGACAATGTGGCATTTGTACAGAAATGGGAAAAGATACTGAAGACTGAATGGACAACCCAAACATGATGTATGTATGACACTCAGGAGTGGTGACACTACAAACAAGATGAGAAAGAACGGAGTGGACAGGCAAAGGGTCGGGTGGCAACTGGAAACAATAAACTGTGTCTCCACTTTACTGGCACAGCAATGATTTATAGCAGGGTCTGTTCATTTTCATTGCAGTAACAAAAAGACTCCAGCTAAGCAACTTCAAGTGAGTAGCAGCTTATTCGGGGGCTTGGTTTCAGAATTTTCAGTCCATCATGGTTTGGCCCTGTTGCGTTGGCCCTGTAGAAAGGCTGAATATCACAGCAGGGAGCATGAGGTGGGTAAAGCTGTTTGCATCATGATTGTTGACAAGTGAAGCAGAGAAAGAAGTAGCAGGAGTCTCAAAATACCCTTCAAGGTCATTCCTAAAAACTGACGCCTTCCACCCGAGCCTCAGATCCTAAAGTATGTCATACCTCCTTATGACACATTATTTGGAGACCAAGCCTTTGGGATGTGAGTTTTGGGAGAACATTTAAGATCCAGTGCACCATACCATAGACCCTTAATAATTTGAATGCTGAAAAAATAATTTTCTAATATACAGGAGAAAACGTGATAGAAAATTGTCGCGTTGCATGGAAACAGAAGAATTTGTATGTTTTTAATTTTTTTAAGAATAAAAAGACAAGTCAGTAGAAAAACCCTGATAAATTTGACTATATAAAGAAGACTTTCAATATAACACCAGAATAACTAACACACGATAATAAAGCAGTCCAAGCAGATCAGAACTAAGCAAAGAGATTTGCAATGTTTATTTCCGGAGATCGGCAACCAAGGCCCATGAGCCAAATTTGTTTTTGTGAAGGTATACTGGAACACAGCTACTCTGTGCAGCTGTGACACTATGCCAAAAAAGTTTAGTTCTTGTGAGAGATCCCATAGGCCATAAGACCTAAATTATTTACTGTGACTTCTTGGAAAAAGCATTTGCTAACTCTACTTACAGACAGGACATGTTTGTGCAATTGCCAATATCAGGGTATCTGTATTATTGGAGGCTAAAAGTTTTCTTTTATATTAAGTTTATATTCTTGTTCATCAGTTTTACTTAGTAATAATTCCACAAAAGTTTATCAAGTGTACATACTGTAGGTGCAAAGTACATGAAATAGTTCATGGTTCGACAGCTGGATTTTTAGAACTCTGCCCTTACATCGCTTAAATAGTGATTGAATGCAAGCATGCCAGGTTTACATGCATTCACTCATGCAACTGCTCCATATTATAAGATCTAAATGCAATTCACACATCTTATAAATAGCAGAGCTGGGAATTGAGCCAAAGGCCGCAAGCTCAGTGCTCGGTCACTGTAGCACAGTTTTGTTTCCTGTGATGGAATTCTTAGGGAGCTCACAAACCGAACATAAGACAGATTGCAGGGGAAACCATGTTGTGTGATAAATACTACAAAAGCATGAAACATTTTGGAGGAAAAGAGGTAGGAAGAAATGATTCTGCTTTGGAAGACCTTTCGTGGAAGGTCAGATCTGATTGGTGACAGGTAGCAGGGTGCCCAATGGGGTGGGAACCGATTGGACATGCAATGCTGTGAAAGCGACAACACGGCTTGTAGAAGGCGGAGTGAAGCTTGTGGGAACCTTGCCCTTAGGTGTCCATGGAGATGAAGGAAACCAGGAAGAAATCAGGTGGCAAAGAGCTCAGAAATATAGCACAATTATACTTTCCAAAAATAACGGGGACTTTTTTTCTTGCCACGAGAATGAGAGCCATCTGGCAGATGTTGACATTCCTGAGAAATTATGAATCATGAGATAGGGAGAATACATTTAGATTGAGACTGTTCAGAAACCTGATGGCTACAGTAGCCTAATGCTCTGCAGCATGGAATGTCTGCCACTGAGAGATACCAGAGGTTTGTCAGCGGCAATTTAATATGATCTGGTATGTCCATACAAGGTGACTGGGACCCCAAAGGAACTGCACTTCAGAGGACTGAGCCTGTGGCCTGCAGTCTCTCCAGATAAAAAAAAAAAACAAAGAGGTCTAAATGTAGCAGATGTTCCTTTATGTGTTCCTGGTATGTGGTATGTTCTGCTTGCATGATCATGAACATCTGAGGACATGCTTTTAGGACAGGGCATGAGATCTATGAAGAACTTAAGTATTCCTCTCCCACAAAGCTAGGTGGCATCTGGATTCCTCTCACTGGTCAGTTCTTGTCCACTGTTTTCCTGTGTTAGTAAATATAGAACCTGAGACTACAATACCAATGAATACTGGATTCATAACCACTGACCTGAAATTCAAAGTAGAAGAAATTGCTCTGCAAACGCCATCTACAAAACCCACACCCAGTGCTCAGCTTACCTATGGTGGATAAGGAGTCTCCAGTAATCGATAAGGCAGGCTGCAGATTCCACATGGCAAGGCAGCACTCTTGAATGGGAAAAAGGCACACGTCTTTCATAGGAGAAGCAACATGATGGAAGGCTGTGATTTGTGAATCATTCTGACCTTTGCTGTGGGCATGGCCTTTCCCACACAGTGCTTTGATATTAGGAACATACCTTATGAGAAGCATCCCTGGCCTGACTCATGACTGCGTATAAAGTTATGAGTTAATGAGATTATTTGTTTCTGTTGCTTTAGAGACTGAATACCATAATCATGTTCATATGAGGTGAGAGAAAAGAGAATGGATATAAAGAGAAGAAAGGAGAGTGAAATAAAATAACTGGTGCATAGGGAGGAAGGAGAGAGAATTTTGGAAAGAAGCTGGCAACTTATCTAGTTTTGAAATGGTCTGATTTTATTAATCAATTAAGTCATTGTTTTTATCATAGCTCAAATAATCTCAGATCATGATCATCATCACCACAGGTTTTTTTTTCTTCTTTTTTTTCTTTATGTAGCATAGAATGGCCTTAGTCTAGCCAAGGATGGCCTTGAATTCCTGACCTTCCTCCTTCTTCCTCCCAAGTCTTGTATTGCAGGCATGCACTACGATGCCTAGTTCATCTTAGATTTCAAATATTTGATATTATATTATCCATCTGTGACATGAATATTCCTGATAACATTCCTAACAAATGACCACATACATTCACCCCGAACACTTCTAGGAACCTCATCTCTTGATTCCCGAAGGCAACCTGTTACCGTTGAGGCTAGGATTCAAGTGTACAATTCCTTATGTGGAGTTCGGTTCCTGCAACAAATCAACCAGACTCATTTCCATCTTACACGATTCATGCAGTCCACTTGTGCCTGCATTTTGCTCAGGAGCTGGCAGAGTGTGAAAGTCTTAAGTGAGGGGATAACGGTTTCAACCCTGAATGAGATAGGATGCTGCAAGTTTTCTTCCTCTCCTTGTATTTGATTTCGTTCCTCAACTGATACAAAACTCCTTGTTTTGACAGCTCATTACAGAAATAACTACAGCTCAGTTGCCAGCTTGTAGAATACCAATTATAGATTATTCTTTTAATAACACTATACTTTTGCCTAACTCAGAATGCTTTGATCTGGCTTTCATGAATATTACTATAAAAAAGCAAGTACTTGTAGTGTTACCATATGGATTTTCCATCAGAATGATAGCTGTAAAATTAGTGATCAGTGGTCCCATAAGTAGGATGCTTCCTGCTGTGCAGATAGTCACATGAAATGCCCTCTTCCCAAATGGATATTTTCAAACTTTGTCTTGAGAAGCCTATGTAAATGTTTTACATAGGGGTTTTTATAGAAGGGGCTCCTTCTGCCATGTCAGATGCTTGCCATCATGGCCTGGATTGGCTTGATCTTGCAAGTATAGGAACTACACAGTCCCTACAAACATATCCTTTCTTCGGAACTAAATGCCAGTCTGTGTCCAATTCTTAAGACTTTCTGGTTACTCACCTTTCGCTTGGCTTCTGTTCATCCTTATGGCTGTTCTTAGATATTGACACATTTACTTAGGTTATACATAGTCTTACACCCTCCCTCTGCACTCACATCAGTAAGCTCTCCTCCCACTGATGCCAATCTACTAAATATTTCTTCCCCCTTTCCAATTAATTTCATCTTCCAACTTGGCTAGGTGGGACTCAACCTTATTTAGAAACAGATAAGTTAAGGACTGCCACCAGAGGCAAAAAGCAGAAAAGGATAATGAAATAATCTAATAATCTAACCTAAGCATCGTATACCTAACTCATGACTGTAAGCGCATCACATCATTTCCCTTCAAGGAGGCCATGCCAGTGGCCAGTATCACAGCCAGTGAGGCACTCAGAGAATGCACTACCAGCTAAGATGGGTTATGTTCCTGTCCAAAGCTGAGGCAGAAAGTGATGCTTCTCTCCCTGGCCTTTCCCATCATTCCTACTTGAGGTGGTATGGGATAGGGCGGCATGCAGAAACCGTATCTATACCATAGAGTTTGCTGGGCAACAAACCATCCCAAATTTAGATGACTGATTTATCAAGCTCACGATGGCTTAGATTGGTGAGTCTTCTAGATTCTGCCCATTTGACATATTTATCTAGAGTCAGCTTCCAGGTCAACTAGGAACTGCCTGGTCTACAGAGTAGGTAGAATGTACAGCTGCGAGCCTCATTTCTACTCTACAAGGTCTTTCATCCTCCTGGTTAGGAACAATGCAAGAATGAAAGTGGAAGTACCCACATTCTCTACAAGCTCAGGTTCCAAACTTGTGCAACCTTGCACCCAGGAACACTGAATTAGCTCAGTCAAGATGCCAGGCAGTCCAGTCCCAAGGGCTGAATATTTAGTTTTGGCCTCTTGCTGAAAGACATGCACAAAGAAATGTGTCTGCTTCTTCCATCTATCACAAGTACCAGAATGACTATGGGACCACCTACCTTTCAGCTTCCTGCAGGGTAAGAAATAAATGTCTTTATGGCTTAACTCACCAGGAGGTGTTTTTGTTACTCTGAAGGAATTCTAGTAGCTGACCCTCAAGCTGAGGAAAAACCTTCACTCTAGAAAAAATATGTCAAGTTAAACTCTTTAATTTCAGAATTCCCATACTCTGCATGCTACTTTGAGTGCTGGTCTGCTGAGCAGGTGCCTCTTTTTTCAGTCAACCTTGCAGAGAATCGGCATGTCTGGGGTTTGTGTGTGATTTCCACTTTGAATTGTCTGCTTTCCAGCTCCTGTCAGAGGTGCCTGGGATAATTCTCGCCCAGGAGGAATTGCCTTCCTTCAGAAGAAGGCAGAAAGAAAGAAAGAAAGAAAGAAGGAAAGAAGGAAAGAAGGAAAGAAAGAAAGAAAGAAAGAAAGAAAGAAAGAAAGAAAGGAAGAAAGAAGAAAGAAAGGAAGGAAGGAAGGAAAAAAGGAAGAAAGGAAGGAAGAAAAAAGGAAGAAAGGAAGGAAGAAGGAAGTCTCCTTTTAGATTCTCTAAGCCTTACTTATCCTGCCTTACTTCCCAAGTAGCTGTATATGTGCCCCTCTCATAACATGACTCAGAAAGACCCAGTCTGTGTCATGTTCCTCTTCCCCTGCATTTTCTTCCTGGGCCCTCATCTCCAGTATCTGCTACTCTGCCTGGCACGCATCAGGTACTCAAGTTTTACTGAATTGGATACAAGGATAAATTCTTACTCAAGATACAATAAGGACTTTGTCAAGTAGACAGTCATTTGGCTTAACAAATATCTATTCATAAATTTCAAAGATCCCAAGGAATAGCAGGACTCCAATTTATATCTCATTATGAATTTGTGTTAATTATGTTCCTATGTCCATGAACCTGATGCCTTAACATGTGCCTTGGATACTTGTTGTTCTGGACAATCAATAAAATGCCAGATGCACCTTGTCTGGGCCATCTTGCAAGGGAAATTCTCTCTTCCCAGGGGCATGGTTTTCAAATACACCCCAAGTAATCCAAAGTCCACAAAATGAACCAACTTTTTATCAGCTACTAATATTCCACTGTAAACCTGCTTTAGTAACCCCAAGGTCAGGTACATATTACCAAGGACAGCCCTCCTAGGCCTAGGAGTGTGCTGAAATAGATTATTGTGCTGGTTCCTAAGCTCATGAACCCTGAGTTTTTACCTTGATATTTTATTCTCAAAGAAACCACTATGAAAGGCCTTATCAAAACTGGACTGATGCTTCCTCATGTGCTCTGCCATTCTGCATATATCCCCCCCCCCCGTCTCTCTGTCTCTGTCTCTCTCTCCTCTCTCCCTCTGAAGGCACTTCAATGTCTTATCAGAGGCAGTGATTTTCTGGTCCTCAGGCCTCACAGTTCCTAAATAATAAGAAGCCTATTCAAACAGAGGGGAAAGGGAGAGCTGAAAAGCAGATCTGACCTCTTCATTGTGGCGTCTGAAGTGCCTGTTGAATATGTGAACGGAGTTGGGCAGAAAATGCCTTCATTTCTCTGTTTTGACTTTAAAGTCTCACCAACGTGACTGTCTGAATGTGAACTGAACAAGGGCAACAACAAGAGGCATGCTCACATGGGCAGTGTGTTGGCTGGGAGCCCAGGAGACCTCAACCTTGTACAAAGGACGACAGACAACCAAAGGATGCTGAGAGTGACAAAAATAGTCTTCCCTACAACAAGCACACCGATTGGTTATCCAATACCAAATAGTCATATATACATACATATAAGGAACATTATACATACATATAAGGAACATTATGCAGACTGAGCAGATTGTAGTTATATATACAACAAATCCTGAAAAATGAGAGAATGAATTTGCAAAAAATCAAGGAGAGGTATATGGGAGAGTTTAGGAAGGGGAGGAAAGGGAGAAATGATTTAATTATATTAGAATCACAAAAATAGCAATAATAATGAACTATTATAGGCAATGCTCAATGCTCTTATATAGCCAAGACTGAGAACCACTGGAATGGAGGCTTCCTTGTCAAGCTGGGACCTGTGGCCTTGCAGTCCTCAATGCTACCTAGGAAACCAGGAATGAACCTGTACTGGCATGGAAGACCCAGTTGTGTAGTCTCTTCTTGGTGTTTAATGGTGCTATGCATGTAGTTGAAATAGAAGGGTGTAGTTACAATTGGTGAACTCCTTCTGACCCTTGTTAAATATTTACCAGCACACCACCAACTCGAAGTTTCTTAGAAATGTAGTACCTCTAGCTCCGCTCATTCTTAATCGATGCTTTTCTAATTTTAATATGGACATGAACTATCTGAGACTCTTATTAGGATGTCCAAACTTTCAACATGTGTTCCAGGCATTTTAAAATGCAGCTACATGCTATCTGCAACTGATACCCACTGACAAAGGGAAAAGTAGTTTCCTTCAATGGAGTCTCACTGAGAATATGAACTGCAAATCAGGGTAGCCCCATGCCCACCCAGCCCACAAGTAGTTGGCCAGCACAAAATAATCTCTGCGGTATTTTTGTAGACCTTCCGTCTCATTTTATTTTGAGTATTTTTTGTCTAACTGGTCATTTGATTTTATATTTTGTTTTCTGTTTTTGTGGCTTTGTGAGGTGTGTATGTGTATGTTGTTTGATTTTTAGAGAAAGAGACAAAGAACTTGAAATTGGTGTGTGGGGAGGATTTGGGATCCATTCAGGAAGGAAAAAGACAAAACAGATTATATTGTGTGAAAAAAATCTTTTGTCAATAAAAAAATGGCTTTATAGAGCAATGTTGTGCAATAGACTTCAAAGCTCTCTGGGGATTGCCTAATGGCACGGAGAAGTGAGTATGCTACATGGATCCTGCGTGTTGAAATGTGAGAGTAAGACTTACACACATTTAATTTTCCTCTTTCGTGATTTCCTAGACGTAGATCTGTTTTTGACAGAGAATTTGGCATATAATTTTTTCCTTATTAAATCAAGAACTTTCACCTTTTCAATGAAAGTACTATATGGCTTCCTTTACATATCCAAATTGGCAGCATGATGACTTTTGTACTTTGAAGTCACTATTAATTAAAGTATGAGTTCCTTGGACATGAATGTTGAGATATTACAGCAGTCCAATACCTTATTAGATGAATATCTAGTGATAAATGGGCAGGTAGCATATACAGCATGGATACAACGAGCAAAGGGGTGATCTGTATTATGGTGGACTCAGAATAATGCACAATTTAAAATCAAGAAGTTGTGCATGTCTGGGCTTTTCCTTTTGTTGACTTTGATTAGAGTTGTCTTTGAGTGACTGAAACTGTAGCAAATAGAACTACAGCTAAGAAGGGACATGTGCTCTCATTGTTTTGCTGTGATCACACTGAATCCTCTCACCAAGTGTCCTCAGAGAGCCACAGGTCTTTACATGTTCTTGTTTTCTTTAGCTTCCATAGGTTATTTCACTGTTAGCTCTCACTTTAGCAGTAATCAAATATAATCTCTGCTATGTAAGAAGAAGTAACTATTCTGCTTATTTTACTCCCTAACTTCCATCTAGAATTCTCCTGAGGTAGTTCTTTAATTACTTATTTCTTTTATTACTGTTAAGTCATTTTCTTGTGTAATGATAGAATATCACAGTCTGGGAAATTTATAAAGAATAGAAATCTGGGATCTGGAGAAATGACTCAGTGCAGAAAGCATTTGCCACATAAGTCTGAGATCAGAGTTTAGGTCCCTATAACTACAAGATGACAGATGAGGTGACACTGGTCTCCAATATCAGTGCTCCCACTACTGATGTGGGAGACTAAAGAATCTCTGACAGTTCTTGGGTCATGTAGTCTGCAGTACACAGATGTGAATAAGAGACCCACTCTCAGGCAATGTAGATGGTCAAGATGGATACTCAAGGTTGTATTCCGACCTACACTTGGAGCAAAGAAAGAGGAGGAGGAGGAGGAGGAGGAGGAGGAGGAGGAGGAGGAGGAGGAGGAGGAAAAGAAGAAGAAGAAGAAGAAGAAGAAGAAGAAGAAGAAGAAGAAGAAGAAGAAGAAGAAGAAGAAGAAGAAGAAGAAGAAGAAGAAGAAGAAAATCAATTTGGCCAATGGCTGGGCCTTCGTCTCAAGGCTGAGAGAATGGTTCTGGCATCTGGCAAGGCCTGCATGCTGCATCATTCCATGGCAGATGGTCAAGCACAGGAGAGGACAAGAATTAACCAGTAAGTGAAGGTCAAACACACTTTCAGTAACAAATACACTCTGGAGTTAACTTTCCCAACATGTGAGAACAGCATGGTCCACACATGAGGACAGGGACCTTGTGATCCAGCCATGTCCTTTAGGCCTCACCTCCCAACACCATCACTCTGGGAATTAAATTTCCAGCACACAGACTTCATGGAAACATTTCAACCAGAGCAGCCACCAAGGTCATAGTCCGCTTACCAAGTGATCTATGATCCTGTAAACGCTGACACCATGACCTCATCTGTGACACTGTATAAAGGAGCACACGACAGGGGCTCAGCAGATGTTTACTGAATCTGTAGGTTGCTTCAGATTCAACGAAATACCTTAGAAATGTAGTTAACTCTAATGACATGTATCTGGGACAAATGTGGAGGAAAACCTCAGTAATAGGTATAAATGACAAAAAGGAGTGCTTTTCTGGCTATGATCTCTGCCTAAGTACCTAGGAATAACTGAAAATTAAAGGCTATTGCTGCTTGTTTTGTTGAATAATACATCTGCAAACTAGAAAACTGCGTGTCTATTTTATTTACCAGCACAAATGCCCATTTGCTCACAGACATAGCTGTTTGCAAGCAAATTTTGTTCCCATGCAAAACAAATGTAAATTTGGCATTAAACAAGTGCCAATTATTTCCTGAATGTGGAAGGGAAAGGAAGGGTGATTTAACAGATAGAGGCTCTGGACGAGGAAGCGAGAAGGCGGCCTAGCTCAGCTGCACCGGGCTTTTTCATCATAAGGAGTGAATGTTTAATCTGCTTAATTGGGTGGGCATTCACTTTTGGTGAGCAGAGGCCCAGCGTTCCGTGTCATTTTCTTTCCCTGGGAGATGGCTGCTGTGACCTTCGGCAGTCTCCTCCACTGGCTGCTGGAAAATAGGAAGCTAATTTGGGTTTGTTCTCATGTTTCTTTCATGCAGTGGAGAGAATTCGTTTGATAAGCCCTATGTTGGTTTTTATTGTGAGGCCTGATTACTGTGATTAATTTTAATACTACTAGTTACCATTTATTAGGGGCCTCTGAGGTGCCAGGCAGTATGCTGCTCCAGGCTTTGTGTCTCTGGCTGAAGTGTTAACCCTCACCACAGCCTTGGGAATGAGGCTCTCTGTGCCTTTTCTGTAGATCCAGAAACAGGCTCAGCATCATGTTGGATACAGGCCACTGTGGTTTAGACATGCACTGGACTCGCCCCAGGCCTCTGAGCACTCTGGCCATACATATGATACAATACATGCAACAGAAAATACAGTGAGTTATTTCTCTTTCCTTTTCTAGAAATTGATATACATTCAATGATGAGGGGAGTGCCAGTTGAGTTCTAGGTAGCCCTATAGGCTCTGCTCATTCAGCCATCTACAAGGGGCTGGGTTCTGACCTCGAGGAGAGCCCCTCCTTTATCATCTGTTATACACCCAGTGTCATTCTAGAATCTGAAGGGGTGAATAGAATCAGGCTTACCATCTGCACGAAGGTTCACAAACAACTGGAAATCTGGAATTAGTTTCTGTGAAAATAATAGCAGTAGTAGTCACTGATCATTGGTTATGTGTGTGAATTTCCTAAGCTCTCTACAGATATTAACGGAACTGGTTTATTTGGGTTTCTTTCCTTAGTTTGGTAAGGGAGGGAAACACACTAGAAGTAAGTTGGGTCAAGCAAATGCTTATAGCAAACTGCAATCATGATGTGAAAGTAGGAAACATGTCCCAAGTTAAAGCTTCTCTTACTGGAGGAAGCTCATTCAAGGAAGCTGAGTGTAGAAAACCTTTCCTGTGCAAAGATGACCTCTGAAAAATTATTTTCAGGAGCAGAGAGTTGAATATCACCAAAATGTCTAACCACAGGAGAATTGCTAAGTATATGTGAGTGCATTAAAATATTGAGGGGGTCTCAACAGCCACTCGTAAGAGCAACAAGCACCCATGCCTTACGGTCAGAACCTTCACATATCCGACTGCATACTCTCAGGGCAGATATCTAGAACATCTCTCTGCTTTTCTTTTTAAAAATTTTGGGGAATTAAAAAAAAATTTTTTTGGGGGGGGAGAATTTCATGCATGAATATAACGGTTTTTTTTAAGTTTATTTTTATTTCAGGCGTATGAGTGTTTGAATGAACGTATATGCACCATGTGCATGCAGTGCCTGCGGAGGACAGAAGAGGGCGCTGGGATCACTTAAAACTGAAGCTACTGCAGGTGTGAGCCACCTTATCAGTAGCTTATTATCATCCTATTGTCTCCTCATATGTGAACATTCCCACTTATATATAAACCAAACGTACTGACGGCATCCGAAACGCAGGGATCACGAAGAATGGAAACCAGAAAAAAGATAGTTCCTGCCCTAAACAGGGTTTTCGTGGTAATGGGGGGAAGGGACAGGAGAGATACTGGAGACCACTCTCCTACTGGGATTTGTAGTCTTGCCAATGGTTTCTTTGATGGGGTTTGAAGTGGACATTCTCTTGGTACCCATAGTGTAAGCTCACTCCAGTCTAACAGCATCTTCTCTATGACCCCATGGACAACTACAAAAAGGGGGCGGGGGGGAAAGGCAAAGGAGAAGGGAAGGATGTCGTGTTTCTGCCAGTAAGAACAGGCTAGGTCTTTTAATTTTATTAGGAAGGCAATATTGTAAAATGGCAAAAATGTAATGACACGCACGAAATTGTTAAAAAAAAAAAAAAGAAAGAAACCAGAATAAAAAGGCACATGTACAGTAAGAGAAGCTCAAGGCCAAACGTCTGTTTAACCCTGACAAGCGCAGTGGCTGTAGAATGTATCTCCTATATATCATTTGGATCCATCCCTTCGGCAGGCTTTCTCGCCTGTATTTTCTTTGCCTGTTTATCTAAGCTTGATATATTTTTATATTTGAATGACCTTAAAGTTATTTAGAAGGTAAGTATAAATAACCCAATTAAAATATGAATTTTTATGTCTCATATTTTCTCTCTTGTGACGCTATCCGAAGCCTCTCTCATTTCTTTCTTCCCAGATTCCTCTTTCTTGGGTCTGAAGATTATTTTTCTGGACAGAAAGTAAACAGTTAGAAGTTGTGGTGAAGAAAACACATAAATTCCTTGCCTATGCCGTTCAACTTTGGTTGAATTCTTGCCTGGTGAAAGTGCCAACAGCCTCAAAGAAGTAAATTCTGGGAGGGGCAGCTCCATCCCTGTGTTCAGACAGTGAAGGCCAATTAGCCAGAGGTTGACTAGGGCTAAATTCGTAGGTCAAGATAAGAATTGCAAAATTAAGTCATCTTGAAGACAACAGTCAGAGGGAAGGTGTGAGAGAGAGGCTGAGACGGTCTGGGACCACACCCCAGGACGTGCATACAATTCCCTTTACCTTAGAAATTCCTCTTCCCTCTTCCTTGGGGCTTCCTGTAGACATCTTGCCAACGAGCTCCCGTCTCTACTCAATGTGTCTTTTTCCACTCCCTGTACCTTCCATAGATTTCAACTGCACAAGACGTTTTTTAAATTTTTGTCTCGTTTTGCTTTATGTTTTGGTTTTGGATACAGTGTCGAATGTAGCGAATGTAGCCTAGGTTAGCCCCACACTCCTCAGGTAGCTGAAGATGACCTTGAATTCCTGATCCTTCTGCATCCACCTTCCAGTAGAGGGATCGCAGGCACGCTCCATCAAGTTCCGTTTTTCTCAGCCAGGTGCAGGAGGGGCAGCGGCGGGGAAACTTCTGGTGTATTTGATCTCGGGCTGCAAGACTTTCTGCGGCAGAGGCTGGGCTTTCTAAGAACAGGTTGAGACTTCTAAAGGGGCTCCATGTTACTCTCTGTATCTCACTTGCCCCTGTGGATGGCACATGAAAGCCTTCATCGAAAAGGAGCACGTTTCATCCCCGAACTGGCCCCAAGCGATTTCTATGAAACGGTTGTCATTTTTCAGCAAATGTGCTCAGCATCCTTGTAACGTTAATCCAATTATTATGCAGAGAGACAGTTTTCAAGTCTTCTGATAATTTTCTTTTTTCTTTTAAACATCAAAAAGAACTAGTTTCTTATATATATTTCAAGACATACCACCCACCACACTTCCCTTAGAAATGCTTACAGCTATGTGTTTCAGTACCAGATGGAAACCTCAAGCATCTTTTCCCTTTTTTTCTTTTTCTTTCTTTCTTTCTTTCTTTCTTTCTTTCTTTCTTTCTTTCTTTCTTTCTTTCTTTCTTTCTTTCTTTCTTTCTTTCTTTCTTTCTTTCTTTCTCTCTTTCTCTTCCTTTCCTTCCTTCCTTCCTTCCTTCCTTTCTCTCTCTCTCTCCCTTCCTTCCTTCCTTTCTCTCTCTCCCTTCCTTCCTTCCTTCCTTCCTTCCTTCCTTCCTTCCTTCCTTCCTTCCTTCCTTCCTTCCTTTCTCTCTCTCTTCCTTCCTTTCTTTCTTTCTTTCTTTCTTTCTTTTTCTTTCTTTCTTTCTTTCTTTCTCTCTTTCTCTTCCTTCCTTCCTTCCTTCCTTCCTTCCTTTCTCTCTCTCTCCCTTCCTTCCTTCCTTCCTTCCTTTCTCTCTCTCTCCCTTCCTTCCTTCCTTCCTTTCTCTACCTTCCTTCCTTCCTCTCTCTCTCTCTCCCTTCCTTCCTCTCTCTCTCTCCCTTCCTTCCTCTCTCTCTCTCTTTCTCTCTCTCTCTCCCTTCCTTCCTCTCTCTCTCTCCCTTCCTTCCTCTCTCTCTCTCCCTTCCTTCCTCTCTCTCTCCCTTCCTTCCTCTCTCTCTCTCTTTCTCTCTCTCTCTCCCTTCCTTCCTCTCTCTCTCTCCCTTCCTTCCTCTCTCTCTCTCTCTTTCTCTCTCTCTCTCCCTCCCTTTCTCTCTCTCTCTCTCATTCACATACCTAAGAGAACCATGTATGAGAACTATGATTTGCTGGGCACTGTATCAATTCCTGTATAATTTATTAAAAGTTAAGAAACTATTATTTTGTGTGAGCTGCCACTCCAGATTAGAGGGATCAAAGGACTACCCTAGGGCCTGGGAATGTGGCTCAAGAATAAAGCAGTTGCCTATAATGAATGGAACCCTGCATTCAATTCTGTGGCATAACACAAAGGACCAGCCCTACATAAGATCATAGGGGAAGTAATAAAAGATACAGTAGAGGTTTAAATGTGGAAGTGACTAGTGATTCCCCTGAGTGGGGAAAGACACCAGTGGAAGGGTCACAAGGAATTTTTGAAGTGGTGAGGTATCAACTTCACTTCTGCAATCTATGAAAAACCAAATTTCTAACATTAGGGGGGGGAGAGTAAAGTTCTAAGGACAGATAAGCTACAAGCCCACTAGAAAACTGAAGTCATTCGCCAAAGTATAGTGAAATAAGAGGAGAATTCCATGCAAGGTAGTGACAGAGTTATCTCCAGGATTGATAAAGGATGCATGTTTCCTGACAAGTGACTCTACTTTGCCTGTGGCTGCTTTAATATAGTAGGGAACCATTGATAAGACAAGAAAACAGATGAACAGAACTGTGAATCAGTCTTGTACCTGGAGACCATTCTACTATAGGATCACCTACCAACTACGCCACAGCCTCTTCAGAGGACAGTTCCATTCAAAAAGTCTTCTGATAGGCGAAAGCAATCTAATTGCTCCTTCCTTATGAAGGTGGGCAACCTTATCCATCATGGAAGGTTCTGACACGATTGTATATCCATCCACAAGGAGAGTACTGCAGAATAGACTGGAATTTTCAGGCCAATGTAATTCTTCAGTTGTGGCTGTTTGCCAGGTATGTGTTTAATCTTTAAAAATAAATTATGAAATACACTTCCAAAAGCCCTTAGCAGTACCTAGCATCACAGAGATATTTAAAAAGTATTTGTTTCGAATTAAATCAACAAGTATCAGATATGAGCTGACTGTCCACATGGGAAAGGAGAAGAAATGAGTTTGAGCGTGAAAGCCCTGATGATTCCATGATTCTCGCACACTGAGGAGGGTGGCATGGGGCATCTCCGTGCTTGGCATGCCCCTGCTGGGAGTGATATTTTACAGGTCTCAACAGAAGCAAATCTTGACCCTGTGGTTCCGGAACAACTTTTATCTTCACCCGTCTTTCCAGAAGAACACCAAGGGAACATAGCTCCTCAGTGACATTCTTTTTAAAAACTCATTGCCAGATACATGTTGGCAGTTGGTATCCCTCTCCATCAATCTGATATTTTCTTAAACTTCATTCAACCCCATTCTTCTGAAATATTTTAAATTTCCCACTACAATTGTTCTTCATTTTTCCCCTTTGATATTGGAAGAATATTCCTTTCTGTTGGTTTTCCTAACTTTAAGATGTCTCTTTCTTACTCAGTTGAGCCAAACTTTCCTTCAACATGGCACTTATGAAAATAATCTCTTGAGGTAGAAGCTGCTACCATGTGTCTCATTTGACACATGAAGAACTTTCGAGACATGTATTGCAAGGAGAGTGCTTATGTTAGGATCCATTTGTCAGGGTCCTGCACCTGTGTCCTTACACAGGAACTGTTCCTCCAATGACACCGAATCAGATTATAATCTTCGAGACCTTTCTAATAAATACCTTATAATAAATAATAATACCTTATCCTTACATAGTGTTTACACCACATCAACCATACTACTTAAGCTTCGTATGTATCAAACTCTTTAAAGAATCCTAGGAGGCAGGTTCAATTAAGAACGTTAAGCAATTGGCATTTCTCTGTAGGCAACAGGAAATTCCAAAATACTTTTGTGAGGGAGTTGGGGGGAGCATGACAATGTTCAACTATAGTAAAAATATAAATCCCAGGGCTTGAGAGATTGCTCAGCAGTTAAGACTGCTTGCTGCTCCTCCAGAAATCACAGTTTAGTTCTCAGTACCCATGCTAGGCAGCTTACTTGGGCATCTGTACTCATGTACACATACCCACACACAAACGTCAGCCTGTCACTATGACACTAAGGGTGTTGTAGGCTAAAATTGACAAAGACCTAATTAGATATGTTTGTATTTTATTGGTTGCTTAGTCATTAAACTGCTGCAGTAGATTAGATGAGAAGAGACAGAGAGGGGTGAGGGAGTACTGTCAAGAGGCTACTGTAACCAGCCAGGCAAGCAAGAACATATACACATAATTAAAAACAAATGAGTAATACACACACACACACACACACACACACACACACACACACGTAGAATAGATTGAAGGGATTATATGGTGCATGGAAACGTGTCACTAGGCTGTTGAGGATGGTGTAGGCTCAAATGGCCAAAGTCCTAATTAAGACTAAGTCTAAGAATGATATAAATAAAGCAGGAATGCCCGTAGACAAGCATCCCATAACCATCCAAGTGCAGTGCGTGACTGGGTGGAGGTGGTGGTAAGTGAATCAGGCTGGTTTTGAGATTTTGTTTTTTTTGCATGGGAGACTTTACATAAGTAGGGTGTTTGTTTAGCTGTACTCTAAAATTTGGGTATTTAGCCTCTCACTCTGGCCCTGTGCCCTGTGAGTCTTAATTAACAGAGTTCTCCTGGGCAAGCAGTTATCCTGCCAGGAGCTCCCCCAGTCTCTGCTGAGCTCTACAGATGATGCTTGCTGCGCTGTCCCCTTTTGCCCGCAGCTCAATCTGGCCAAGGGAAGAATATTCAGGCTGCTGGCTCAGTGGCCACTCCACAGTTGCTGTTCGGTGACATGGCAGCACCCTTCCCCTTCTGTCAGGCACCAGCTGCTGCATGCTGGGAAGATAGGAACTTAAAATTGTTCTTGGCTGAGTCTTTCAGTTTCTTGGCAGCCCCTGAACTCATGTATATTTTGATATTTATCACGCCTTGCCCATCTCACCTATGCATTTTTGACTGATACTAACAGGCTGCAATTAGTGTTAGTTCTGGTAAGCATAACTTTTCACTGTAGATTTCTTTTTGTTGTCATTTTACAGGGCTGTCTTATTTGGACGTTAGCAAATATTTATTGTATGTCCAGTGGAATTATTCCAGAATTTGTGAGATGCTGCAGACATAAAGATGAATAAAGCATAATTTGACATTAAGGAGCTTGTAGGCTATTCAAGGAATAGAGGAAGGAATTGAAGATTAGGGTAAATAATGACATGCCTAGCCGCGGGGCGCACAAGCTATGGTGGGAGCAGAGGATAGGGAGGAACCATGGATGGCCAATATTGGTTGACCAACATTGAGGCTGCACTTAGGCATTAGTGATGGTTCCTCAAGGGTAAGGAAGCATTGGTTATGTAAGATCATAGTGGCACTGAGGGACAAGACCAGTAGGATGACAGAGGGCTCATTTTTGGAATCAGTAGCCACTGCTTTGAGTTTGAACTTCAGCAAACAGTTCCATGTGTCTATAATACAGAGTAGAGATGTTATGGATAGAGAAAGGTTTGGGAGAACGCCAAGAGTTGACGTCCCTTTGGTTTTCTTTCTAACGTTAGGAGAGACACCATAACCAAGTGCAATTTTGGAAGGAACGGTTTTCTTTTGTCTCACAGTTCCATGCCACACTCCGTCACTGAGGGAAGTCAGAGCAGGAGCTCAAGGCAGGAACTGAAGTAGAGACTATGGAGGATCGCTTACTGGCATCCTCTCCATGGCTTGCTCAAAACGCTTTCTCAGACAACTCGGGATCACCTGCCTAGGGATGGCACCACCCATGGTGGGCCAGGCTTCCCATGTCAATTAGTAATCAAAAAAGTTTCCCTCAGACTTGCCTACAGGCTGATCTGATGGGGGCAGTTTCTCAATTGAGGCTCTCTCTTCCCTGGTAACTCTAGCTCATGTCAAGTTGATAAAAACCAAGCCGCTTAGGGAGCAAATACATAAACCACCAAAACCTTCAATATCGTAGTTCGAGAGCTTGGAACTGATCCACAGATGACAGAAAGACTTTACCAGGTTTAAATGGGGGTAAAATGTGTTATATTGGCTCCTTAAATGTTACAACTGTGAAGAACAGTTGCGAGGAGCCAAAGAGGGGTGAAGGAGCCCTGTTGGGAGAATACCGTAGCCAGCCAGGCAAGCAAGACACACAGAGAATGGACAGAACACACTGTGAGCATCAAGAGGAATTCCATCCATGGGATTTATATGAAGGGAAATTTGATGAAATGTGATTACTGAATTGAAAGGGAAAAAAAGATGACAATGATTTCCTAGGCACAGAACTTGATCGACTCTAAAAATAAGCTCTACAAAATATGCTCAATCACGTTGTCACAATATGTCCCAAGACACCACCATTAATTTCCCTCAAATTCCTTGTCCTGGAGTTTCTTTTGGCCTAGCATTCTCTGATAATACAAAGTAAATTGAAGTATCGATCATTGGCAAGAAACCAAGCATTTTGATGGATATTTGTGAATGATCTATGGCTGCCAGAGGTTTTCTAGTTGTCACACCACTCAGGAATATCTTCCATGTGAGGTCTTTGCAAGGCATATCCGCTCCCCCTAGAATAGATCATGTTGGCTTCTCCTTTGTAGTAAGAAGGAATGGTTCTAAAACCTGATCAATCTTCTCTCTAGTAAGACACTTACCAACTAACTGGATAATTGGCCAGTATCATTTTCCCCTCCATTGGAATTTTACCTAATCTTCAGATGACATCTATGAAGCCGTGACTACCATTCCCAGGAGCCTCTGCTCTCTCTATCTCTTTTCTAGTGAGAGTCAATCCTAACCATTTGTTCATTTTGCTCACTGCCCATTAACTCAAGTATTTATTGAGTCCCAGCCAAGTGTTGACAATGATCTGCTGTCTGAGCCTATGCAGGGATTAGAACAAAGTTGAGAAACACAAATTCCTTACCTGTGGTGAGAGAAAACAGAAATGAGTAACTGAACAAGTCAATGAACCAGGTAACTTCAGAGACAGAAATGCTCAAAGAAAATACTTTGGATGAATGTAATTAGAGAGGAGAGGGTGGAGAGATTGAGATTGGTCAATATGGAAGGCATTTTGGAGTCAGGAGTGAGCAGAATTGGACACCAGCCATGTGGTAGGTTTGGGGTAGCACTTTCAAGACAGATGCCCTAACGAAGGGGAATCTTAGGCTTGTCCAGTGTAGATGAATGAGCCAGTGTATGTGTAGCCTGCTTTATAGCCACTTGACTTATTTTATTGTCTACTTTTCCATATTTGCACTCTGGGGTTCCCTGGCTAATTGGATTATTTGCATACATATTGTTTCTTGCAAAAATTCCACACTCCTTGAGGGCAAGGGGGTTTCATATACTTCATCTGTTTTCCTCGCAACTTTAGCACAATGCTGGAAGCACTACTAGGTGCTCAATAAATTCTTGGTAAATTCAATTGAATTTGCAGGAATAGGATTGTTTTTCATAATATAAAAAGTGAACGAAAGCAATAACCGCTAAACAATTCAGTCACAATGTTAAGAAAGATTACCAAACAATCAGGTAAGTTTGTCCACAAAGACTTGAAGCATGGACTTTCATTTTAATGACTGTCGTTCTTAAAGTCCCTAAACAGTCAGCTGTGTTCAGGGGGTCATTGGCTGTGACAGCTGTCCAGATTTTAGAGAGAAGATCTTGTGATGCCACTTGCAGCTTAAAAGCAAGAACAAGCATGAAAGAAACAGCAGCAGCAGCAGCAGCAGCAGCAACAACAGTAGTCAATAGCCAGGAGGACAAAGTAGGGAAAGAGAGGTTCCATGGGCAAAGAAAGGGCAAGTCCCAGACTACTGATCAAAAGGGACATATTGAGAGAGAATGAATCTAAATATTAAGTAGGAAAAGAGCCAGGCAGTGGTGGCACACACCTTTAATCCCAGCACTTAAGGAGGCAGAAGCAGGTGGATATCTGTGAGTTTGAGCCTGCCTGGTCTACAGAATGAGTTACAGGACAGCCAGAGTTACAACAGAGCAACCCTGTCTTGAAAAACCAAATAAGATTAAATAAGTAAGTAAGTAAGTAAGTAAGTAAGTAAGTAAGTAAGTAAGTAAATAAATAAATAAATAAATAAATAGGAAAAGAAACACTGAAAGGAGTGGACTCAAAACAAAAAGGAATTAATTGCCTAAGGTGGTCAAGCCAGGACAGAATGAAAATGGACAGGAGAACAAGAGGATGAGAAATATGGTTGTATTGGAAGCTGGCAGGCCTGGGGACCAGAGGATCATCTTGGATGATGTCAATGGGACTCCAGATTCCAGTCACAGCATCTTTCTTCCTGTACCCTGTAATAGGCTCATATTTTTATTTTGTGTACTCTCTCGGCGTATCTCTCTGTTATAATGATCTTTGTGGCTGTGGGCCCTGATGTCATGGTAACATCTAGAAGCATGCTATTGTTTCAAAGTGGTCCACGTTTACAGCCATGATCTTAAAATTTTCCCTTCCTGTTTCCACTGCTTCCTCCCTTCAGTTACTTAGCAAGCCACTGTACCTTTGCCATCCATTTCCCCCCTAATCATTAAAGAAGTATTTAAAGATCCCACTATAGATCAGGTGCCAATTTAGATTCTGAGAATACAGTGGTGAAATCATTTTCCCACAAAAGA